>OU015764.1:2468592-2822759 GCA_907173295.1 Fagus sylvatica | reverse complement strand
TTTTGATCATAAAGATAAAAGCCTTGAGCTCGACCAATTGGGGTTGAATGTAAATTGTTGTCTAAGGTAATGGGGTCATCAAACACAACCACATCACCAAAATGGTTTTGTGTTGCCAATATGGTCTTGTTGGCCCAAGCTGGTGAACCTATGATGGCTGAAGTTGCATTGTGGGAGTTCTTGCCATTGTAAATAATGTCATGGAAATACATAACCAAACTGTTACAAGGTTGGCGAGCCTTGATTTTCTTGGTGGGTGCAGCCGAGGATACAAAGAAAAGGAATAAGAGGAAGAGAGCTAAAATTAAAGTTTTTGGTTCCATTGTTAGTTCAATGGATAATGGGGTGGAAGAAATATGAAAGAAATTGATGCTTTTAGAAGATAGGGGGCTCATTCTATATATATATAGGAGAATGTTACCATCAATTGTGTAATAAATTATGGTAAGGCTTGGCTTAAAAGAGAATCTTTACCAAAAAAAAGACAAAATCTAATCCACAATCCACGCGCGGTCCCGTTTAATTTGGATAGCTTCATGTTCACGCTAATTAACATGATGGATAAAGTTTCCTCAAAAAAACATGATGGATACAGAGGATATGCCAAACAAGGTGGTTGAAGTTCGTAGTTCGTTGTTGGTGTTTCAATGTCTTAAAAAATTAAAAGCCACATGACCTACGTGGGATCCAGCAATTTTGATTAGAAGGTGGTTGAAGCCAAACAAAAGGAAAAAATATCTCATTGGTAGGATTTCTTATCTTTAGAAATATAAAAGAAAGTAGGAGAAAGCTTTGTTTGAAAAAAAATCTCGTATTGCATTATATGATTAAAAAGAAAAGTCGGTCATTAAGGGCCTTTATATATAAATATGGATTGGCCCGGTTCTTTGTAACTAACCAATGAAAGGATGGATTATGGTCCATGGTCTATATCTATTGATTGGTTTTTGTGTTTACTGGCTAGTGTTTTTAATCTGTATGGTACTGGTTATTTTTTTTTTTCCTATATAACCATCTTTGTTAACCTGTACAGTATTGCTCATGGAAAAAATAACTAGTTATATATATATATATATATTTTGCTTTTGGTTTTTGTGTTTAAAGCATATACAGTATTGTTTTTTATTATTAAATCTATATTGTACTGGTATTTTTCAGTTTATACATAATAGAATACTAAACAAGATTCACAAAAAGTGTAAATATATAATGCATTTCAAAAATGGTATTTTAGGAATTTGACTAAAAATGTCATTCCACCACGTTATTATACTGTACCAAACTATGGAATACAGATTCAGAATTCTATTCATGTGTTGTTACCAAACTGATGAATAGTAATATTTATTTCATTAGAGCTTATTCTATTCCTTGTAATACTAATTCCTATTACAGTGTACCAAACGTACCCTTATATTTTATAATTATTACGTAAGGTAAAGGAATAGCTATTACACTCCTTTTGGGGAGGAATGACTATTCTTCATTTTAAGGAATAACTATTACTAAGGAATGACTATTCATTGTAATAAAAACATAACAAACAACTGAATAGTTATTCCTACGTAATAACTATTATATTACAAGGTCTATTACAGCATACCAAACGAACCCCAAGAGTCCAGATCTGAGTTAACGTCTCCAGATCTAGAATATCAACAACCTGCAAAAGAAAAAAAAAAAAAAAAACACAAAGTGAACAAAAAACCCCCCACAAAGGGGGACAAAACCCCTACAGGAGGGGAGAGAAACCTTCATTTCTTTGAACTACCCAAAAGGAAGTATCAAAAGGGGGGAGGAGAACCCTTTGAAAAGATAAAAGAAAGAGAAGAAAGGAAGCAGAGAAGAAAAAGAAAAAAAGAGGGGGGTGGGGCAACCATGGAGGCTACCGCACCCCTAGGTGGCAAGCTTTTTTGTTTTTTCCTTCTTAGAAAGGATGAGAGCAATGAGAGGTAGCAATATTTATACCAAAGTGCAGTTAAAAAAGGACTTTAAAATTAAACCTTATGAATTATATAAATTATATATATGTGACCCACTTAACTACTACTCCATCACATTATCTCATGTACCCACCAATTTTACTTTAAACTTTTCCATTTTTTCTTTCTCACGACAAACACTCTCCATCTAGTTAATAATAACAATCTATATAAAAAAGAAAGCAATAATTTTTCTTATATTATTATAATATTTTTATGTAAAATAAATCTAAAATGAAACAATAATCCACCTCCATATAGTTACGTAACTTGCTAATCCTTCCCATTAATTTTTTTTGATAAATTAAGTTACTTGACACCCCCTTTTACTTTATTAAAACCAAAAGTCTCTATCCCCCTCTTTTTATTTTTTTTTCTTGCTAAGATTCATTCCCTCTCTTTATGCATGCTTAGCCTACCAACCTTCATTTTTCAAAATAAAATTCATTTCTTTTGGTAAAACCTCCTAATTATATAAATTGAGAGAGCAAACCGCAATATATATATATGGATGAAAAACACAGCCCTTGTCAAAAGGTGTCCACCCTAGATAAAATTCCTAGCTCCGCACCCACCTTAAATCATAATCAAGTCAATAGAGAAATTTGATCTTCTTAAAGTAAAAACTTGATGAGCTCGGAATTTCATTAAACAAGGAAAAGATAGAGTCGTAGAAACCTTGCCAATCACATAATAAGAATATCAACTCAGCCAAAAAAGAAATGAAGAAGACATAATAAGAATATCATTACATACTGTGACACTAATTAAGGTAGCATTTGCAATAAGGTTATAAGGCTGATTGTTATGATAGACATTTTTGCTTTCCATAATGTTCATGCTGTGGATGAGAGGTCAAGGGTAATTGTCATATCTAATGAGACCTATAAAATGATGCGAACTACACATATAAATCAGTGTACTCTATCTTTATGGTTGTTTTTTATAATATAGCGCATGCACATGCAGGAGTCAAAATAATTAATAACAAAACTTATCCAGTTTTAGGTGGAGCTATCAAATTGATCTTGATAGCCAAAAATAATGGGCCAACCTCTTGAAAAACAAAATTGCAACAGAAAGACTTAAACATGTAATTTTTTTTTTTAAAAGAAAAAAGTGAATTAGCAAATATTTAATTTTTTCTACTAACTTAGGCACACAATTTATATATATATATATATATATATATATATATATATTGATTTTGTTTGAATTGCTGCCAAAGTAACTAAACTCAAGCAAGCATATCATATTTCTAATCAATTTTTTCTCATATAAATTTTAGAAAAATGACTATAAAAAATTATTTTACATAAATTAGTAGTTGATATTACTCTGCGTCAGCAATTGACCAAAATTATGAATTTAAGAGGACTAAAGGAGAAGATAAAAATAAAATAAATTTAAAAGGAAAAATTCATAGCATATGCTTGGTGCTATTACGGGAAGCCTATTATAGACATTTACTTCGTATCATCATCCTCTTCTGATGCTAAGATATCCGTACGTCATTTTTCTAATATGAGTTTCACTACTTATCAACAAAAATATGAGTTTCACTTTGTGATCCCTAACATAACTTGTTAGGGATCACAAAGTGAAACTCATAGCTAAAATCTTCCAGTTTTCTCTCTTTAGGATTGGTCGAACATAATTATTTCAAAAAAGAAGAAGTTTTTCAGCATAACAAAAATGACTCCACACTATTATAATTTATAAGTAACTAGTAGTATACTCGTGCATTGCACAGATTAATTAAAAACTATATGTAAACAAAATAAAATATTTTATTAATATCATAAAAATATCTTAATAAGCAAGAAGTAATTCCCATTCATTGTGGATGTGAGCGAATGAGATGGCGCGTTCTGCTTCTTATTTAGAGAAGGCCGCTGAAATCGTTCCTATCATAAGTCATGAAATTAGTAAGTCAATTGAAATTTGAATAGAGTGCCACTGTCACCTAAAGTAAATTAGAATTAATAATTAATGATTAGTCACATGTAAAAAACACAACGTGCAATATATATATATATATATATATAAAGCCATTTGGTGGAAAGCACGGCATGTAGTATGTAAATTTTACTATATTAAAACGCAGATTATGATATATAATCAAAATAATTAGCATAAATTTTAAATTTTATTTTAAACCATTTGAAACTTTTGGTAATAGAATTTTAGTTGGAGTAGAATTTTAAATTTTTAGAAACATAGATAATAGAGTTTTACTAAATGTCCTAATAATTAGTAAGTCACTTGATCTTTGGTAATAATTTTTAATCTAATGTATACTAGCTTAATAATTGATGTAGGAGTAGCTACTTGTTGCAAAGAGAAGATAACTAGTTGGGCAATCCCGACTTTAGAACCCAACTTTTATTATATAGTATATAAATAAGTAACTAATGCACTGTGCAAGAAAGTTTAAAAAATATAATATATATATATATATATATATATATATATATATATATATATATATATATATTTTTGTTTCTAATATAAAATTTGATAATTATTAATAGCCATTTATTATGATTATGTTTGTATATAAAACTATTTATTCTACCATATAAAGATAATATGATATTGCAAGATTTTAAAGGAGAGTTTAAATTAATATAGAATAAAAGTTAAAATCAATTAAAACATACATCACAATAATAACGTGTAAAATTGTGAAGCCTCAAAAGTTTTATGTAATAAAAATGATGAGATCAACCAAAATTAAAAAGTTTTGATTTTATATTTATATATATATATATATATATATATATATATATGGTTTTAAATTTATATTAAACAATATGATATAATTAATTATCAGAAGAAGATACGACCAAATTAAATGACAGTTAAACACTTAAACCATCAAAGGTGTGAACCAAATAGTTTTTTGATACGATATTTATGTTGGGTTGGATAACCAAGAAAATCTTTCATAGCCATTTTACAAGTGTCATTTTTTTGGGTGAAGACGGGGTGGGAGAATTCGAACTCATATTCTTTCCATGGAGAGAACTGGGCAATGTCTTTGAGCAACAAGGTTATTAGCCCATTTACAGTTTATTAAATAAAAACTAATCCTCCTTAAAAATTTAACCTTGTATCAAAGGATGAACATTCCCTCTATAATTTGTCTCCAAATTGAGAAAATTCATTTCATAATTCAAATTTAATTTTCATGAATTTAAGGTTGTAGAACATAATTTTTAAAATTAGGTCAAGAAAGTTGAAGAACTATACATCGATGGGTAAGTAAAAAATTATAACGAAAAAAATCCTAATTTTTATTTAGTTTTTTATATATGAAATCATAAAATAATTTAAAACCCTTCGGGTATTATTTACTTTTATGTCTTGAACAATGTATAATATTTTCTAATTCAAGAGATTAATGTTTAATTTGAAGAAATAAAAGGTTAAAATTTAATTTCACTAAACCTAAAAAAAGGACCATGTACTTTTCTTTATTCTTTAAATACATAAACTTTTAGAGCATGTTTGGTATAGTGTAATGATAATTACTTGGAAATATAAATAAATATTATAAGGAATACAAGAAGCTATAATGGAATAACTATGAATTTGTATTTTACAATTTTGTATAACATGAGGATAGAAATTTTATAAAATATCTTATATAATTATATTTATACTCTTTGTGTGTCTTACTTTATAATAAATCATTTTAAAATTAAATAATTGTATAATTAATATCTTTTTTCTTTATTTAAATTTGTTATCTCCATAATTGTTTTTCCTTTTAAAAAAATCTTCAGGATTTCTACTAAATATTAAATCTTAATAATTGAAAATTTCATCAGCTCGAATAAACCAATGACGTGTAAAAAAAAATTTTAAATTGTCTATTTTACCATTATGATATTAATTTATGAACATAGTTTCGGCTACAAGTCATCTTATTACAACCCACTACATGACAACTGGTAAGACCATCAACGTGTATTTTTAATTACATGACCTACATAATGAGTTATGTGACTTGTTTAAATAATACATATTGATAGTCTTATGAGTTACCACCTAGTGAGTTGTAACGAGAAGACTACAAACACAAACCAGTTTCTAGCCAATATTAGCAAGTTAGGGAAATAATTGTTGACTATTCCCCTCCCCTCTCCTACCCTACTTAATTTTTAAAACACAACCATCCCCCTCCTCTCTTCTCTCCTTTCTTCCTTCACCATTCTATCTTATCTCCCTCAAAACTTCCAAATACACCATTAGGAATAGCTATTATGAATTTTTTTTAAAAAAGAAATGATTATTCCTCATTTTAAAGAAAGGAAAACACCTCATGAACTTTGGGTAAAAATCAAATAGACCATTTGATCTTTTAATTTAAAAATAGAAGCCAATGGACTTTGAGAAATGCTCAAATGTTTCATTTTGTCTAAATTTCCTTCACATTTTTAGTTCATGTATGTTGAAAATTCATTTTAAAATATTGTTTTGAATTAAAAAAAATATATATTTTTAAAAGAAATTCTAATAAAAATTATTTTTAATTCATTTATCCATAAAGATTTAGATATAAGGATTTATTTGACAAATTCTCAAAATTCAGCTGCTTTTAATTTCAAATTAGAAGACCATAGAGTTTATTTGATTTTGACTCAAAATTCATGGTTTTTATTTTTATATTTTTTTGTTTTATTCCTTTAAAGAATATTTATTCTTTGTAATGAAAACACAATAAAAAGACCGAAGTGAATGATTATTACAAATGAATATATATTCCATTATTGAATTTAATAATCCAATTCTGATGACCAAACATGTCCTTAGTTTATTAATGATGGAGACCGGTTGATTGAACCACATTAGGTATGGACCTTTTACCTGATCAATTATGGTTCGAATAAATGTGATACCAGCTTGAATTTGATAGATCACAGATCTAGCAAAAAGTTACTTGAAAAACCTTTTTTTTTTTTTTGGGTAGAAAGGAAAGCAGTTCTTGCAACCTAGATGTTTAGATCGTTGAAATGCTTAATCAAGTCATACGTCGAAATCAGATCTTATCAAAAAATTTCAAATACAAAGAATTTGTGATGAGGCCAGCATGAAAGCAAATATGGTGTCAGTGTCACGAGGGGGTGGTGAGCTGAGTCAAACTAGATATGTAATTATTCTTTCAGTTTCATATATGTGGATTGGTCATCATGTTTCGTGTTTTATATATATATATATATATATATATATATATATATGAATATAGAATTCTAATCTAAACTCACACACGGTATATTTTAAAGACTCTGGGGATCGAACTCATGCCTTTATTGAGGAGTGAGACTTTTTAGGGAGAGAGATTACTACTGAACCGAATGTCCAAGTAACGTTTTGTGTTTGGCTTTACATGATAGAAAAAAGTATATGATGGTGATTATTTAAGGAACTTTTTAAGGCATTTTGTCGAGGGTTAATGACACCTATATATCAATGGTATTTAAGAAAAAAAAAATGACACCATGATTAAGGCCTAGTTCCTCGGAATCATGATTAATGAACACCACGATACCTGATATATAGACCAAGCAATATGTTAGCTATGGAGGGGAAACTAATCATCATCTTTTGTCTTAATCCGTGGAAAATTATAGACTACTCTTGGAGAATATTAAATGCATGTATATTCTCTTATCTCACATGAATGATGGGTCTCTCCTTTCAAATAAATACGCTAAAATACTTGACATAAATGAAGAACACTAACAGAAAATATAGAAAGAAATCAAATTTGGCTGGAAGCTAGGATGTAAATTCTACAAGCTTTAGCTCGACCTATCGGCAATTAGTTAGAGAAGGTCAATAAATAAATTCTCTTTCCTTGCTGGTTCTATTTTTTAAGCAGTTGAATGTATCATTTATTTTTAAAAAGTGAAGGCATTGGAAAATTATTCAATAGTCTCGGACTACAAATAAATACATAGTCCCCCTCTTACATGAATGGTGAGTCTCACCATAAATTTAATTAATGGATTCGAATATCAATTCCAATCTTTTCCCTTGTTTTTCTTGGTAATCATGTCCCCACATTTTCCATCAACCACATTTTTTTCCATTCCATACTGGTGGAAGATTGGTGGGGGTAGGTATTCACTTTAGTCATAGTCCAAATGATAATTAAGCAACGTGTACTTGTTTGTTCGTGGTAGGTGAGCTTTCTAAGTCCACCAGTACTACATTAAATTGCACATGCAATATTTCTTTTAGACTACAGTTAAGAACATAAAAAAATTTCACAATTATTTTATGACCATTAATGTTGGTAAATCATTTTCATACATTAGTTATTTGAGACACCTTTTATTACTATCAATTATAGGATACTAATTCAGAAAAAAAAAAAAAAAAATGTAACAGTATATTGTCTTTTTTTTTTTTTTTAAACTAGAATTTCAAGGCTTTTTTTTTAAAGTAATTAAGAGACTGTCTAAAAGATATTTCAATTTGAAGATGTCAAAAAAGAATTGATGATTGATATGGGATAACCTAGATTCAAATTTGACATCTCTAAAACTAAACATTCTAACCAATATGTCAAATTTAAAATTGATATATACAAATTTGAAATTTAAATTTGACTACAAGGAAGATTTCAAATTTGACGACTTCCACTGTGATGTCAAATAACATGTCAAATTTATATTTCCTTTTAACGCAATAGATATTTTTATTTCTTAGGTGTGAAATGGGGAACGTAGATTTGGCAGCACGTTAATTTGGAGATGCTCTAACAAACCTCCCTATCAATACAATTCCATTAGCAGTAACAAAGGATATTAACATATGGGTCGGCAATGCATAAGACAAGGGATGACTAGTCGGCAACAACTTTTGCAGGGTACAAGACCTGGGTACCTATCAATACAATTCCATTAGCAGTAACAAAGGATGTTAACATATGGGTCGGCAATGCATAAGACAAGGGATGACTAGTCGGTTCCAAATAATAACACTACATAAATCAAAATATTTCCCAACAGTTGCGACTTTTGAGACGGCACTCTCAATCAGGGTACAAGTCTCTTACTCTCTCGGTCCTGACTCTCACTCTCTCCAGTCTCCAGTACTAGCTTTTAGGGAATTAGGGTTTGCTTCCTTTTTATTATGGGCGGGCTAGTCCTAACCCCATGGGTGGGCTAAAAAAAAAGCTACTAACATACTAAAAAGATATTCCACACGTCCTTGTGTCATATTTCTAATGATGTTAACAGCTGATTGATTTTTTTTGTTTTTTGTTTCGAGGAATTGACCTATTATTTTCTTGACATGATTGAGAGGCTTGAATGCATAACAAGAGGGACAAATGTAATTAAGTAGATATACAGAACCATGCATACAAATCTTGGGGTAGGTGTGATACAGACAGGGTTGCCTCCAAGCATAATAAAAAAGAAGATACTTACGTGATGAGTTTTTAGTGCAAAGGGTTGGACCACATTATGTCAATATTTATTTCTAAAGCTGACTTAAGTCACTAAATAACAAAACTTAGCTAAAGTTGTATCATAGGTTTTAAAATTAAATTCACATTATTGGCTTATTGGCCAGTGCATTTCCTTTTACATGGTTTCAGTTTCTAAGATCATATATATAGTTGAATTTACTCTAGTTTGAGAACCTAATTAATGTACAATATAAAAAACCTTTACTTAAGTTTTACCCATCATAAAAAGTTTTAAAACCCTTTTATTGTTTTGAGATAAACAAGTTTTGGGTCCTATGTTGTCTAAAAAGTAAAATGTAAGATTACACCTACTTGGCATGTTCAATTAAAGGGTGTTAATTTGTGATTTTTTTCCTCATATAAAACCTTCATTGATAAAATAACAAAAATGTAAGGATAAGACCTTCAAAACAGGCATCAATATGTGTTTGGATTAGCTTATTTGCTTATTTATTGAAAATAGATAAAAGTAAAATTTGTATCTAAATTTATTTAAAAAAAAAAATAGTACATAACCAAATAAATTAAATAATTAAACTTAAAAAAATAAAAAATAAATAAATCAAAAGCATACTACTAAGTTTTACTATTATTGGATGGATCTATTGCATTTTATTCATGGAAGATCAAAATTCAGAAGGCAGAATGGTCAAAACATATATGGCCGGCATTCCTTTCCTTTATATCGTTTCGTTGCAGTATATATAAATTATATACCAATTAGCACCTAATTACGATTGTGGACATGAAAAATCTGCTTTTGGAGTTTGCATTTCAGTATTTCACCCACATGGCTTGACTAAAAAGTAGCTGATTCTTATGTTGGAAATTAGTGATAGAGGTGTCATACTTGTCTATTCAAGCGAGACCAAGCTGAGAGATAGGGTCAACCGGCATACATCCCTAAAGACTAAAGCACTTTTGGAAAATTATTAATTTAAAGGTGAAAAGGAAGTATGGTGCTGAGTAATGCTAAGAACACCTATCTTTTTATTTTTTATTTTCTTTTTCCAAAAAGATATGTTGTGATAGCATGAGTTTCATATGTATGTATTATTGATAACATTTTTATTATACATTAATTGCAATTAGATTTGTTGTTAATGTTTTATGATTAAAAGAACAAATTAAATAAATATAGGATGATGGTTGTGTGAGGTTAACTGCATTGATCTAATCCCATGAAATAGATGTGCAAAATGGCCTCGCTCATGGAGGCACTATCCAATTAGATTGTTATCAAGCTGGATTTAGCCACAAGCATTTACAAGAAATCTCTTCAAATCTCAAGAATGATTTGTTTGTTACCATTCTTTTAACTTATTTTTGATTCAGGATCACACCTAATGAAGTGAAGATCTTGAGTTTGATCACTCACATGGTTGGTGCATGTGGTACTGTCTATATATGTCCAAATAGTATATATTATTTAAAGACAAAATGACTAAACCTTCACTCTTTGAACAAAAAACTAGTAAACCTTAACTCTATGAACTTGTCCTTTACACTCAAAGAGAAATTTTAACTTCTTAAGTACTTTTACAGAGCGCCATGTATGTACGTTTAGACTAATTTCCTGAAAGGAAAAATAGGCAATACAATTGTACATACAAAAAAAAAAAAAAAAAAAAAAAAGGAATAAAACTTTAAAAAGTTGTACACAAATAAATAAATTAATAAACTCCAACAAAAAAGTCATATCATAGTGACTTACTTGAGAATCAATGAAAATAAGGCAGGTTTAACTAACTCACAAATGACTAGCTAGATAGTTACTTTGAAACATGATTTGCATAACGCAAAGCTTTATTTTTATTTTGGGACGCCGTAACAAGTAGGAAACAAAAAGATAGTTCAAGGCCAGGACAGCATAGATCTACTAAGTAATAACTTTCTCACTTCCTAGTGAGCTTGTACAATTAGTATAGCAATTCATGCACACATATATGATATGTTACTTGCATTAATTCAAGCTATATCTAATAACATTCGTATAACTTAACATCCAGCTTGAGGCGAAAATATTTGGCTCCTTGAAAAATGTCAGTCTGAACTGTTGCAATCCCTTTAGTCATGAAAAAGTCTCCTGTGCCACCAACAACTGAGAGATCCCTAGTCTCCGCTGCCATCAAATCTGCACCCATAATGTTTAGTGTACCTTTATATTGTGTCGAATTGAAGACCAATGTGAAGGCAAACCATGCATTGTAATCGTTCTTCTTATCGTAGAAATAGAAGCCTTGAGCTCGTGCAACTGGAGGAGAAAGAAGATTGTTGTCTAATGTAATGGGATCATCAAAGACAACTAGCATGCCAAATTTGAAGTCACCAAGAGCAGTCTTATTTGTAGCTTGAGCGGATGTTGCATTAGCCAAATCCGAGCCATCAAAAAGAATGTCATGGTAATAAAGCTCAAGACGCTTGCATGGTTCTCGGTGTCTCAATGATTTTTTGGATGCCAAAACAGATTGGCATATAAAGATGAAGAAGAGAATGAAACATGATTTTCCTACAAGCTCTCTCATTTTTGCTTTTTGGCTAATGGTTGTGCTAGAGATAGCCAGCTAAATGCAGTTTATATAGGCAACTTCCAAGTGATCTTTTATTTTTTCATAAAGTCTAGACCCACAACTTTTTTCACAGTCAGTTGTGATTGGGCATGAGAAATAGTATCAAATGTGGCAGCTCTAGTTATAGGTAATGGTGCTCCAATCATAACATATAGGAGTGGGCACGGTCGGGCGGGTGTGATACAGACAAGGTTGCCTCCAAGCATAATAAAAAAGAAGATACTTAGGTGAGTTTTTAGTGCAAAGGGTTGGACCACATTATTTCAATATTTATTACTAAAGCTGACTTAGTCACTAAATAGCAAAACTTAGCTAAAGTTGTATCATAAGTTATAAAATTAAATTCACATTATTGGCTTATTGGCCAGTGCATTTCCTTTTACATGGTTTCAGTTTCTAAGATCATATATATAGTTTTTTTTATATATATATATGATAGAAATTCCAATCTAAACTCACACACACGTATATTTTGAAAATTCCAGGGATTGAACCCACGCCCTCATAGAGGGGTAAGACTTTTTGGGGAGGGAGATTACCACTGGGCCGAATACCCAAGTGGCAGATCATATATATAGTTGAATGTACTCTAGTTTGAGAACGTAATTAATGTACAATATAAAAATTAAGTTTTACCCATTATAAAAAGTTTTAAAACCCTTTTATTGTTGTGAGATAAACAAGCTTTGGGTCCTATGTTGTCTAAAATGCAAGATTACACCTGCTTGGCATGTTCATTGAGAGGGTGTTAATTTGTGATTTTTTCCTCATATAAAACCATCATTGATAAAATAACAAAAATTTAAGGATAAGACCTCCAAAACAGGCATCAATGTGTGTTTGGATTAGCTTATTTGCTTATTTATTGAAAATAGATAAAAGTAAAATTTGTTTCTAAATTTATTTAAAAAAAATAGTACATAACCAAATAAATTAAATAATTAAACTTAAAAAAATAAAAAATAAATAAATCAAAAGCATACTACTAAGTTTTACTATTATTGGATGGATCTATTGCATTTTATTCATGGAAGATCAAAATTCAGAAGGCAGAATGGTCAAAACATATATGGCCGGCATTCCTTTCCTTTATATCGTTTCGTTGCAGTGTCTAAAAGCGTTGTTACGAGAAAGGCCAAAATAGTCCGTCCATGACTAAATTTAATCTCTAGTTCCAAATAGATAAGATCGGATCAGAAAAAAGAAGAAAATAATATATTTCTATTACTGTATTTTAGTGATCAAAATCCAATCAATAAGGCTTCGAATGGACATGATCATATATCCTGTCATCATTCTTATAACTCCTTTTCATGGTAGTAAGCTTTAAGTTATTTATCAAAAAAAAAAGGTAAGCTTAGTAGTTATCACAGATTGAGTGGCCACAACAAAAGTTACTAGCCATGCATGTGAGCATGCAATCTGCCCTGTTTAAGGGGACTAATATTTTGGGAATGCAATGAATTTCTTTCTTAATATGCCAATCATCTTAGTCCTGTCATGTTCCTAGTTTCCATAGCACAAATCTGTGCTCTGAATTATGAGCCAAAATTCCATGTGTGGAAAATATATCACTATTTAGATGCCAGCGAATAGTTGTATGTGTATGATGGATGTTAAATGGTGCTTCCATGTGGTCGTTGGCCTTTTTTCTAAGATCAAGTGTAGGTGATTTCTATTTTCTACATGATGATATAATTAAATTATGATATATATCCAACCTAATTATGATATGCATCTATTTTTTTATACTAATTATGATATGCATCATCATGAGAATGTATTATTATTTTTTTTTTTAAAAAAATTTAGGGGGCGACCAGAGTTTTACCTGGGCGTACATAGTAATGGGTCCAGAGGGAACTGGTGAGCCATAGCTGTTATCCCAGCCCCACGAGGACACTAGCGGGTCTAAAGTGGAGATTGTGGGGTTTAATCCCAGGCGCTTCCCATTGCGGAAATATTATAAGTTGCATTGGTTTAACATTTGATATCTCCTACCAATTATTACTATTAGTTAACAATTGTTGCATTGTACAGTCAACCAACAATTAATGTGCGCCCTCTAATCGAAATGGTTTAGTGTTTGGTTACCAAAATGGTAGGGACAATTAAATAAAGAGAAAGAGACTTGACTAAAAAGTAGGTGATTCTTATCTTGGAAATTGGTGATAGAGGTGTCATACTTGTCTATTCAAGCGAGACCAAGCTCAGAGATAGGGTCAACCGGCATACATCCCTAAAGACTAAAGCACTTTTGGAAAATTATTAATTTAAAGGTGCTGAGTAATGCTAAGAATACCCACTTCTTTTTTCTTTTTCTTTTTTTTTTCAGAGAAAATAAATTATGATAGCATGAGTTTTATGTATCTATTATTAATAACATTTTTATTATACATCAATCAAAATTAAATAAAATAAAAAAAGGATGATGGTTGTGTGAGATTAACTGCATTGATCTAATCCCATGAAATAGATGTGCAAAATGGCCTCGCTCAAGGAGGCACTATCCAATTAGATTGTTATCGAGTTGGATTTAGCCTCAAGCCTTTACAAGAAATCTCTTCAAATCTCAAGAATGATTTGTTTGTTACCATTCTTTAAACTTATGTTTGCAACTATGAGCTGATATTTGATTCAGGATCACACCTAATGATGTGAAGATCATGAGTTTGATCACTCACATGGTTGGTGCATGTGGTACTTTCTATATATGTCCAAATAGTATATATTATCTAAGGGTACTGAGAATGATGTACAAAAAGACAAAATGACTAAACCTTCACTCTTTGAACAAAAAACTAGTAAACCTTGACTCTATGAACTTGTCCTTTACACTCAAAGAGAAATTTTAACTTCTTAAGTACTTTTACAGAGCGCCATGTATGTACGTTTAGACTAATTTCCTGAAAGGAAAAATAGGCAATACAATTGTACATACAAAAAAAAAAAAAAAAAAGTCATATCATGGTGACTTACTTGAGAATCAATGAAAATAAGGCAAGTTTAACTAACTCACAAATGACTAGAGAGTTACTTTGAAACATAATTTGCATAACGCAAAGCTTTATTTTTATTTTGGGACACCGTAACAAGTAGGATACAAAAAGATGGTTCAAGGCTAGGACAGCATAGATCTACTAAGTAATAACTTCCTCACTTCCTAGTGAGCTTGTACAATTAGTATAGCAATTCATGCACACATATATGATATGTTACTTGCATTAATTCAAGCTATATCTAATAACATTCGTATAACTTAACATCCAGCTTGAGGCGAAAATATTTGGCTCCTTGAAAAGTGTCAGTCTGAACTGTTACAATGCCTTTAGTCATGAAAAAGTCTCCTGTGCCACCAACAACTGAGAGATCCCTAGTCTCAGCTGCCATCAAATCTGCACCCATAATGTTTAGTGTACCTTTATATTGTGTCGAATTGAAGACCAATGTGAAGGCAAGCCATGCATTGTAATCGTTCTTCTTATCGTAGAAATAGAAGCCTTGAGCTCGTGCAACTGGAGGAGAAAGAAGATGGTTGTCTAATGTAATTGGATCATCAAAGACAGCTAGCATGCCAAATTTGAAGTCACCAAGAGCAGTCTTATTTGTAGCTTGAGCGGATGTTGCATTAGCCAAATCCGAGCCATCAAAAAGAATGTCATGGAGATAAAGCTCAAGACGCTTGCATGGTTCTTGGTGTCTCAATGATTTTTTGGATGCCAAAACAGATTGGCATATAAAGATGAAGAAGAGAATGAAACATGATTTTCCTACAAGCTCTCTCATTTTTGCTTTTTGGCTAATGGTTTGTGCTTGAGATAGCCAGCTAAATGCATTTATATAGGCAACTTCCAAGTGATCTTTTAATTTTTCAATAAGCCTAGGCCCACAACATTTTTCACAATCAGTTGTGATTGGTGCATGAGAAATAGTATCAAATGTGGCGGATCTAGCTATAAGTAATGTTGCTCCAATCATAATATGTGTTCTATTTTTTTTTTTTTTCAATAAATCTAGATACACAACATTTTTCACAATTGGAATTAGCCTGTTGTGATTGATACATCATAAATTGGTGGACGAAAAAGTTTTTTTTAATGAAGGTGGTTGACAAAAAAGTTTGAGAACAACTTTTGTGTCACAAATCATAACTTTGAAGTGATAAATTGTGAGTGTTAAAGACAAAGTGATGAATTCTGATGGTCCACACTCACATCTTGCTAGTCTCAGAGTTGTGAAAAAAAAAATTGTGGTAAGTTGTGTTTTTAGACTTTTTGGTGGTGAGCCTAGATGAGAAAATAATGTTATTTCAACTTTCAATCGAAAAAAGTTATACATATCCATTATTGTGAAAAATACATTAATTTTTGTTTCCTTTAATTTTTAGGTTGTATAGTACGTTTGGACATATCCCACAAAAAAAGGAAGAGGAATATATTCTTCAAACGATAATTGTATACTATTCCTACCACGAGTTTGAAAGAAACAGCCCACACTCAACTATGCTTACTTTGTTTGTTGACTGACAGGTGCTCTACCAAAAGAAGAAAGGCACGCTTAATTATTGTAGGAGGGATTGAGATCCATACAATACCTAGAGTAGGTAATGCACATGGGCTGCAATTCCGATGAGAGGCTGATATTAAAAGTTCAGTCTTCGAATAAAAAAAAAAAGTAAAAGGGTAGAATAGTAAAATAGAAAATAAATAAAAATAAAAAGTTGTATTAGAATTAGAGAAATTGCATTCCTATTGATCTCAATCGTCCACAAAAGGTTGTTCTCATGAATTTGGGAGTAAAAAAGAAAAAGTGTAATAATAGGTTCATACAAGTATTATATCATATTTTTTTATACATTTAAAAATTGTGGATATTAATGTTCACAATTTATAAATATTGATGTCTATATTTAGATAATGTGAATTAGTAATATTTATCCTATTATTAATTAGTGACATTCATTATTCCCAACTGTTAACAAAAATGTGTATTAACATTAATTGTTTGAGTAATAGTTAGATTCTCAAACAGTTAGATCATAGATGATTACATTCATAATTTTCCATTAACTTAAATTTTGAGATTATTGGTCACTTATCTTAGTATCAAAGTTCGACTTTGTTTGTTTTTTTAATTCTCATGCCAAAGTGATCTGTCTTAATTAGTTTTGGTTTCCATTAGGCTTGGATGTGAAAGGAGTTTTAATTAATCTCATCTTGTTCCGTGTATGTCTAAATTAGTTAAATTCATCATTTTCCATTAACTTAAACTTTTGAGATTATTGGTCATTTGTCTTAATTAGCATCAAATTGTTCAACTTGTTTGGTTTTTTAATTCTACGTGCCAGAGTCATCTGTCTTAGTTAGTTTTGGTTTCCATTGCGCTTGGATGTGAAATGGAGTGTTAATTAATCTCATGTTAGTTGCGTGCATGGATGTCTTAATCCTAGTACAACTTATGCTTCTTTTTTTGTCTTAATTTTGAATTTAATCTCCACCCTATACTTTCTATTGATGGAGAATCTGGCTAAAGGTTAGGGAGAGCATTAATAATTAGATTATTAAATTTAGGCTTTTGGAAATTAAATAATATTTTTTACCCCATAAAAAGGGAATTAAGTGGTATACTGTATATACTTAGCATGAACCCTACTTTTTACTCTATCATGTGTCACATAGAGTTCCGTACAAGTGGAACCTAATCTATGAATATGATAATTATTGGTTAGCAATCCTCCACACAGAATGCCAAAAATGACATGGGGTTACGTCTTTTTCTATCTTGACCTTTTTTATATGCCTTGATCATCTCAATCAAAAAGTATCTTATTTCAATACTGATGTTGGATGTAAGAGTTGGATTCAACATTGGTGCTCTAATGCATTTGACCAGACACAATATAAGTAAGTGTTCATTTTTTAACATGAGTCGGCATCGTATTGGATTCAATGCAGTCAGGATTGACTCAATACATTTTGGAGCCATTTAAATTGGCTTCTTCTCAATATTTGAAAAGTTAATTTAATATTTTGTTTTAGTAAAACAATTTAGGGATTCAATTGAGATAGATTTTTATTGACTAAATATTTTGAAAGTCTTCTTAGAAGTAGAGGAAAGAATACAAAACTCATATATAATAATAATAAAAAAAAAATGAAAATCTTACTATTTTTTGGGATATTTTTGTATAATTTTGGAAACATTTTGTTTACTTAATTAGAACCTTAAGACCTTTTTAAAATTTTGGATGATATGGAGGCTTTAAGCTTAAGCCTTGAGCCGGCCCTGAGTGAGCACTAAACCCAACCTTTTCGGATGAGAGTTAGGTATATATGCTGACAAGCTAGGCAGCATCAAGAGGAACACTTGAAATGCTTATGGTCAATATCTGCCCCGCCCGCCATATATGAAAGTTGAAAGTTGAAACCATGGTTCGCTTTCTCTGTTATTTTCTTGGTAATTACACATTAATTCTCATTGACTTTTTTATTTGAGATAGATTTTTGTATCTTTCAATAGATTTCTCGTTGTCATTATAGCGTTCAGCATATAAGTCTATAAAGCATAAAGGTTACAAGGATAACGCTGATTATTAGCATTTCACGTGGTTATCAGTCAAAAGTATGTTTACAACAAAAAGGCAATGCCGTCAGTGTTAGGTAGTACTTGTAAAGTTGTAATCCCAAGCTTTGCATACTAGAAGCTATTGTAAACCCAGGTTTTTGATAATTTGATTCTATACCACTGGGTTAGATCTTGGGCTTAACAAGGACCCAAAATTTGTTAAGAAAAATGTTAGATAATAAGGGCCAATAAATTAATTAATGCTACATATGGTTGGACAATAGAAAGACAGGCTAGCTTTCTGTTTTTACAAAATAAAAAATTGAGTTTATGACTTTATGTTTGGGAAGGTATTTTCTGTTTTTTGACAGCTATAACTCTTCATTCAAAAAAAAGAAAGAAAGCTATAACTTAAAATTGGTGTTTCTTGTTTATATTTTCAGTTTAGGACAAACAAAATCATTTTTATATTTTATAACTTTTCTTTAAAAAATATTTTGAACCAGTTTTCTAAAAGCAAAAACCATATTTCCCAAATTCATCATGTTAATTAGTAGTTGTATAACTCATATCAAACTTTACAATCAGGTCAAAACAATTTTATGCAATTTTCTTTCACGTCTATAATCACATAAGTTACAACAATGATTTCTTACGTACGTGGGATCGACATGTTGTGAAAGGTTTTTTTTGTTGTTGTTGTGGTTGTTGTAATCGTCGTGGTGGTGAAAGTGAAAGGTTTATATGACATTTCATGGAACAAACCCACCAAGAGATATCCCCTCCCTAACGTATTGATCAAAATCGGAAGATTTACCATTAGACGTGTTGTAATAGGCCAACTCCAAAATATGGAAAAGTTCCTCCCTAAACGTCATTACCAAAAGGGTCTGCCGCACAGGACAAAATTTTAAGAAAAATGAAGAAAAGTATAGAAAAACAAAATTGCATCATGTGATGGTGATGGACAATAACAACTATATGTGTTTATCATTTTCATCACAAAGAAAAAAAAAAAAGTGTTTATCATTATTCCATCCTCTCCAATGACAATAGGTCACGCGTCAGAACAAAAAGACCCTATTAAATTTCGTTATTCTTTGAGAATGGCTTTGGGCCTTTCCTGTCCGGCTTAGGGGGTGGGAGAAGAAGGGATGCTTATTAGTTTTATGGGCAAACTATATTTCCCCTTAGATCTACTTCATCCACCCTTAATATATTTATAAAATAGAGCAATATCTCATTTGTGTATTAAAAATATGTAAATAGCCCTTCACCGTCTAATTTTCTGTTAAATCCAAACAAAAATAACATAATCTTTTTATGGTATATTAATATGTAATGATAGATTTTGAGCATTATGACTTGAAATTAACAAAATACATAAAATAAAATTGTTAATTTTGTTTGGATTTAACAAAAAATTAGACGCGTTATTTGCATATTTTCATTACTCGGTTTTATAAATTAGGGGGAATAGAGATAGACCAATAATAAAAGGGAGAAAGTACAATATGTCCTAGTTTTATTACAAAATACTCACAAAGTGACATGACAATCAATTTTATTGGGATTACGGCAATAAGATGATAAATTAAATATCTTTAATTACTTTTTTATTTTGTATTTAAAAGTTGACACATCAAATTTTATCATATCTATAAAAAAAAAAAAAAAGAAAGGTTGACGCATTAATTTATAAGTGTTATTTAGTAAAATTAGTAATACTTCTAGAATCACAATTGTTAATTATGTGGAAAGGTTGAGTATGGAATAATTTGAGTTTATGACTTTATGTTTGGGAAGGTATTTTCTGTTTTTTGACAGCTATAACTCTTCATTCAAAAAAAGAAAGAAAGCTATAACTCAAAATTGGTGTTTCTTGTTTATATTTTCAGTTTAGGACAAACAAAATCATTTTTATATTTTATAACTTTTCTTTAAAAAATATTTTGAACCAGTTTTCTAAAAGCAAAAACCATATTTCCCAAATTCATCATGTTAATTATTAGTTGCATAACTCATATCAAACTTTACAATCAGGTCAAAACAATTTTATGCAATTTTCTTTCACATCAATAATCTCAAAAGTTACAACAATTATTTCTTACGTGGGATCGTCATGCTGTGAAAGGGTTTTTTGTTGTTGTTGTTGTGGTTGTTGTAATCGTAGTGGTGGTGAAAGTGAAAGGTTTATATGACGTTTCATGGAATAGACCCACCAAGAGATATCCCCTCCGTAAGGTATTGATCAAAATCCGAAGATCTACCATTAGACGTGTTGTAATAGGCCAACTCCATTAATATGGACGCAAGATAAACTTCCTCCCTAAACGTCATTACCAAAAGGGTCTGCCGCACAGGACAAAATTTTAAGAAGAATGAAGAAAAGTATAGAAAAACAAAATTGCATCATGTGATGGTGATGGACAATAAAAACTATATGTGTTTATCATTATTCCATCCTCTCCAAAGACAATAGGTCACGCGTCAGAACAAAATGACCCTATTAAATTTCGTTATTCTTTGAGATTGGCTTTGGACCTTTCCTGTCCGGCTTAGGGGGAGGGAGAAGAAGGTATGCTTATTAGTTTTATGGGCAAACTATATTTCCCCTTCGATCTACTTCATCCACCCTTAATTTATAAAATAGAGCTATATCTCATTTGTGCATTAAAAATATGCAAATAGCCTTTTACCGTCTAATTTTTTGTTAAATCCAAACAAAAATAACATAATCTTTTTATGGTATATTAATATGTAATGATAGATTTTGAGCATTATGACTTGAAATTAACAAAATACATAAAATAAAATTGTTAATTTTGTTTGGATTTAACAAAAAATTAGACGCGTTATTTGCATATTTTCATTACTCGGTTTTATAAATTAGGGGGAATAGAGATAGACCAATAATAAAAGGGGGAAAGTACAATATGTCCTAGTTTTATTACAAAATACTCACAAAGTGACATGACAATCAATTTTATTGGGATTACGGCAATAAGATGATAAATTAAATATCTTTAATTACTTTTTTATTTTGTATTTAAAAGTTGACACATCAAATTTTATCATATCTATAAAAAAAAAAAAAGAAGTTGACGCATTAATTTATAAGTGTTATTTAGTAAAATTAGTAATACTTCTAGAATCACAATTGTTAATTATGTGGAAAGGTTGAGTATGGAATAATTTCATGTTCTTAGGCATTTAAAGCACCTTTTTGTCTTCAATTGCTTTTCATACTAAAAATTTACAATGAAATTATTTAGTAAAGTGAGAAGGGTACTTTTCACTTTCCCCCTCTCTTATTATAGAAGATGAGTTTCTTCGAAACACCTCCAAACCTTCGTAAACATGAAATTGTCTTCTCTTATTAAATTGTTTATTTTTTTTATGATTCAGAAATTTTTATTTAGAACAAAACAATCAAATATAAGGACCAGCAGGTCCAAAGAGAATTACAAAGCTGTGGTGGGTAGATTTTAGGTGGGCTCAAAAGGCCCAACCCAATGTAATCCAATATAAATTAAGGCCTAACTTTATAAGTTAGGCCCAATTACTATTGTATCCCCCTAACTCCCACCTATTATAGACAAGATAAAGTTAGGCCCAATTACTATTGTATCCCCCTAACTCTCACCTATTATAGACAAGGATTCTATTTAGCATCGAATATCTACTTCTTCCTCTACATTCTATATGAGCTTTCACCTCTCTTTTTTCTTATACGCAAATCTCGAGTAAACCTAGGGGAACACACAACACCTTACTAGTACGTGTGCTACGATAGGTGTAAAACTTTGCCTTGAGTAAGTGGCCCTGAGCGGATTCAAACTAGTGACCATTAAGAAGCACACTCTAGGCCGGACCAGTTGAACTACTCCTTAGAATTATACGAGCTTTCACCTCTCTTTGTTTGATTTTAATAACATGATCTTCAGAATTAAATGTACCATTGTAGATTATGGGGAAAAAAAATATTCATTTTCCTTAAATATCATTTTATATTTTGGAGTAGGCAGGAAGGGTACCCGAAAAAAATTGAAACACTAAAACTACTGTATTGAAATTTTATATCCAAATTTCTTTATTGATTTACTTTGTTATATGCCACATTGACAAAATAGTGTATTATCAAAACCAATCCCCTATCTTTAATACAGGTGAGATTTGATCCGAAATTTATTATACGATCAAAAAGTATTTTAAAAATTAAATTAGTTGAGATTGACGAGATTTACTATATGTAATTAAACTATTTTACCAATTAAACTAGGTGTGAGAAGCTTATTTGGAGTGGAACAGAAAAGAGAGAACAAATAGCTTCTTGGGCAGGCCCAAAACATCACCTTGAGCTGAACTTAAATTCGAGGCCTATGCTATCCCTACAGAACGATCCAAGGAGGCGAACAGAAATAGCGCCAGAGCAACTCAACATAACAAGGTCCTTATTCAAAAAAAAAAAAAAAAACCACATCGTCGACCTGTACAATACACAGGAAGCTCCTTAGAGCATTCCTAGTAGACTTCCTATATTTCTCCTCAAATAGGTTCTAAAAAACCCACTTTTTCTTGTTTAGCTAAAGCACCATTACACTAGACTCCCTATTTTAACTTTACTATTCATTTTTTAATATATTTATTTTTTTCACAACTCCCAAAATACCTTCTTTTCTCAATTTTTTTCCTCTCTCTCCCTCTGTTCCCGTTCCCTCTTCTTTTTTTCCTTTCCTTTTTTCTCCTCCACCCACGTACACCTCCCCTCTTTTTCTTTTTTCTTTTTCTCCTTTTTTTTCCCATCACCCACGTACCCCTCCCTTTTCTCTCATTTCCTCCCCACTTCCTCTCCCCTTCATTTGCTTTTTTTTTCTTTCTTTTTTTTTTCTTTCTCTTTCTTTCTCCAGTTCGTCCCCCCCCCCCCTCTTTCTCTCTTTCTTTCTCTCATTTTCCAGTTCGTCCCCCCCCTCATTTTCTTCTTTCTTTCTTTCTCATTTTCTTTTCTCTCAGCGTTGCTTATTTATTTTTATTTTTTTGGTTTTGAGCCTCCATCTTTACTGCCACTCACCATCATCAAACAGTTTTGAGCCTCCATTTTTTTTTTCTTTTTTCTTATCAGTTTTGGAAGAGCTTTCTAATTTCTCTTTTTAAGCCTTTGATTTTTTTTTTTTTGGTTTGTGGGTTTTTGTTTGGGGTATTGAAGATTTAGATCTGTACAGTGTTTGTGTTGTTGTTGTTGTGTTGTTTTTTCCGTTATTATTGGCGCGGGAGACAGCTTGCAAGAGAGAGAAAAAAGCCTTTTTTATTACCCGAAGGATGAACAGTAGCTCCTTGAGTTGGGCGAGCTACTGTTCATCAGCTTCAGTTTTTCTCCCGTTTGAGGAGTCTGGTGCTGCGTGTTTTGCGGAGCTTCTCCTCAAATTTTGCTATTTTCAGCCAAATAGGGAGTCTACTAGGAATGCTCTTAGTAGATATATACATATTTTATATAATACAAATATACATATTTAATTAATAAATAAAAAATCTAATAAGAAAATTTGTAAAAAAATCTAATCTAATTTAATTAAAATTTGTTTTGAGAATATCAAACATAATTTAATCAGAATTTGTTTAAAAAAAAAGAAAAGAAGCAAAGATATCTTAGAGTAAAGCACTGCTCTTTAATTAGTATCTGCCTCAGTAGATATAGTGATAGTGAATGCATAAAAATATTATGTCATACTTGGCGAAAGTTACTTAAATTTAAAAATATTATGTCATACCGAACGAAAGTAACTTAAATTTAATTAAATCCAATAAGGCTTCGCATTATGGGCATGATCATATATCCTCTCATTCTTATAATTCTTTTTCATGGTAGGTAAGCCTTAGCCGTTAGCAGGGGCGAATCTACTGTGTGACCAGTGCCCACTCTCAAATTAAAAAAATATATATATATATATATATATATATATATATGCATAAAAATATTATGTCATACCTGGCGAAAGTAACTTAATTAAATCCAATAAGGCTTCGCATTATGGACATGATCATATCCTCTCATTCTTATAATTCTTTTTCATTGTAGGTAAGCCTTAGCCGTTAGCAAGAGCGGATCCACTGTGTGACCAGTGCCCACCCTCAAATTTAAAAATATATATATTACTAGGTATATATATATATATATATATGCATAAAAATATTATGTCATACCTAACGAAAGTAACTTAAATTTAATTAAATCCAATAAGGCTTCGCATTATGGACATGATCATATATCCTCTCATTCTTATAATTCTTTTTCATGGTAGGTAAGCCTTAGCCGTTAGCAGGGGCGAATCTACTGTGTGACCAGTGCCCACTCTCAAATTAAAAAATATATATATTACTAGGTATATATATATATATATATGCATAAAAATATTATGTCATACCTGGCGAAAGTAACTTAAATTTAATTAAATCCAATAAGGCTTCGCATTATGGACATGATCATATATCCTCTCATTCTTATAATTCTTTTTCATGGTAGGTAAGCCTTAGCCGTTAGCAGGGGCGAATCCTACTGTGTGACCAGTGCCCACCCTCAAATTTAAAAATATATATATTACTAGGTATATATATATATATATATATGCATAAAAATATTATGTCATACCTAACGAAAGTAACTTAAATTTAATTAAATCCAATAAGGCTTCGCATTATGGACATGATCATATATCCTCTCATTCTTATAATTCTTTTTCATGGTAGGTAAGCCTTAGCCGTTAGCAGGGGCGGATCCACTGTGTGACCAGTGCCCACCCTCAAATTAAAAAATATATATATTACTAGGTATATATATATATATATATGCATAAAAATATTATGTCATACCGAACGAAAGTAACTTAAATTTAATTAAATCCAATAAGGCTTCGCATTATGGACATGATCATATATCCTCTCATTCTTATAATTCTTTTCATGGTAGGTAAGCCTTAGCCGTTAGCAGGGGCGGATCCACTGTGTGACCAGTGCCCACCCTCAAATTAAAAAATATATATATTACTAGGTATATATATATAAAAAATATATGGATTTTATGGAGTGCCCACCCTTAATTTCGTTCTAAAAAAAATTTCTAGGTATATAAATATATCAAATTACTAAACAACAAAAACCCCAAAACCAAAAAAAAAAAAAAAAACCCAAAAAGTGCTAACCCTATATTGAATTCATGACTCTGCCCTTGACAGTTAGCACAAATTGAGTGGCCACAGTCAAAAGTTACTAGCCATATGAGCATGCAATATGCCCAGTTGGCTGTTGTTAATTTTAAGAGAACAAATGTTTTGGGAATGCGATGAACTTTCTTAATATGCCAATCATCTTTTTCCTTTCATGTTCCTAGCTAGTTTCCATGGCACAAATCTAGGCTCTGAATTATGTGCCAAAATTCAATGTGTAGAAAAAGATGCCGCATGCAAGGTGATTTCTATTTTCTACATGATGATATAATTAAATTATGATGTATATCCAAATTCCAACCTGATGATAATATGCATGTAACCATGAGGATGTATTCTAAGTTGCATTAGTTTAACACTTTGTTATAAACAATTGTTGCATCGTACAATCAACCAATTAATTAATGTGCGCCCTTTGATCCAAATGGTTTAGTGTTTGGTTACCAAACCGGATGGGGACAATTAATCAAACAGACGATGTATTATCCAAAAAAAAAAAAAAATCAAACCGACGATGCTACATCAGCTAAATTGATATGACACTGCCAGTATCATTAGCTAAATTGTCTTCTTTCATATAAAAGGGACAATGGAACTGGCCCCCCTGCCAGGTCAAGAGATTGTTGTGATCATTTAAGATAAATTGTTTGATATCCAAATTGGAGGCTTGGATAAGGTGGAGTTGCTTCCAGTAGCTAACAGCATATGAGCAACTTTGGATATGGCTTATCTTCTGACCTCATATCACAACTTATTTTTCTCCAGCTTAACTTCTAAGAAAAATAAGCTAATGTGGGCAAACCTAAAATTAAGAAGCGTTAATTTCAAGGAAATGGAAATTGAATCGTTCATCTGTGTCTGTGTACTGTAGATTAATTGTTATTAAGGGGAAAGGCTTGGGTCCAGTGCACAAGAGCACTAGACCCGTTGAGATACTGCCACGTGTCCAGTTTTGTATAGTTTTTGTACACATGACAGTATCTCAACGGGTCCAGTGCTCCTGTGCACTGGACCCAAGCTGTTCCGTTATTAAGAAGCTTTCGTAGAATTTGAACTGAAAAACCAGAAATAATAGTGGAATGGAGTTTGACATTGGCAACATATTTTTGATATTCTGCAACTGTGCTTCTATCATTCTATGATTCTTCACAGATAATCGGAGGGAAAAGTCTTTGACTCTTATTGCACAAAATTTTGTCAAGCTGTCTCCTATAATGTGAGTGGAAACATGGACATAATTAGAAATTATTATTTATAAAACATATATTATAAGTTTGGTTAATGGTTCATTGATTTATTATGATTATTTTTTAAAAGATATTTTAAGGGTTTTGGGTCGGATCGGAACCATGGGGCAGGTTGCTTTTTGCGGTGCGGATTTGGTTGTCCTGACTCCTAATGCTTAGGGTGGGTCGGATTCGAGGCACAGGATGTTTTTGTGCGGGTCCAGTTTGGGGAGGTCATGATCCGGCCCGATCCGAGAAACCACCACCCCTATGCTACATCAACTTTAAAATAAATAAATAAATAAATAATTCCAATCAACACCTAATTACAATTGACATGAAAATCTGCTTTTGGAATTTTCATTAATTTCACTCACAAGGCTTGACTAAAGTAGCTAATTCTTTTTATGCAAATTAGCTAGTGATAGAGTTGTCTACTTGTCTATTCAAGTGAGAATAAGGTCAACCGGCTTACATCCTTAAATTAGGTTTTGAACGTGATAGCATGAGTTTCATATGTATATATTACTAACACCAATTTTTCATATGTATTAATTACCGAATATACGGTATAGTGGGTCTAGTGCGAATGCTCTTACTTGATGGCAGGTTTAACTAACTCACAAATGACAAAAGAGTTTCTTTGAAACATAATTTGCACAACGCAAAGCTTTATTTTTATTTTGGGACACCGTTACAAGTAGGAAATAAAAAGATAGTTGCAAGGCTAGGACAGCATAGATCTAATAATTAACTTATTCACTTCCTAGCTAGTGAGCTTGTACAATAGAGCAACAAATGCACACATATATCTGTAGCAACATATATGTAAGATATGCTACTCGCATTAATTCTAGCTATATATTATAACATTCATATAACTTAACATCCAGCTTGAGGCGAAAATAGTCATCGCCTTGCAAAGTGTCAGTCTGAACCGTTACAATCCCTTTAGTCATGAAAAAGTCTCCTGTGCCACCAACAACTGAGAGATCTCTAGTCTGAGCTGCAATCAAATCTGCACCCATAATGTTTATTGTACCTTTGTATTGGGTCGAATTGAAGACCAATGTGAAGGCAAACCATGCATTGAAATCGTTCTTCTTATCGAAGAAATAGAAGCCTTGTGCTCGTGCAACTGGAGGAGAAAGAAGATGGTTGTCTAATGTAATGGGATCATCAAAGACAGCAAGCATGCCAAATTTGAAGTCACCAAGAGCAGTCTTATTTGTAGCTTTAGCGGATGTTGCATTAGCCAAATTCGTGCCATTAAAGAGAATGTCATGATAATAGAGCTCAAGACGCTTGCATGGTTCTTGGTATCTCATTGATGTTTTGGATGCCAAAACAGATTGGCATATAAAGATGAAGAAAAGAATGAAACATGATTTCTCTATAAGCTTTCCCATTGTTGCTGTTTGGCTGATGGTTGTGCTAGAGATAGCCAGTTTAATCCAGTTTATATAGGCAATTTCCAAGTGCCTTTTTCTTTTTCTTTTATGTTTTTTGTTATTGTTATTTATTTATTTTTTCCAATAAGTCTAGGTCGAGAACTATTTTAAAATCAATTGTGGTTGGTGCATGAAAAAATAGTATCAATGGTGGATCTAGTTGAAATTGATGTTGCTTCAATCACAACAGACGCTCTGTTTGTTTTCAATGAGTATAGACACACAACATTTTTCATAATTATTGACATAATCTCTTGTAATTAGTGCATAATAAAAGTATTGTTAGTGATGGATGACAGAGTCTAGGAAAAACTTTTGTGCCACAACTCTGAAGTGGCAAACTGTGAGTAGTGAAGAAAAAATAGTGGGTTCGTATGCGAGTGGTGATCTACTACTCACAATTTGCCAGCTCAGAGGTGCGGTAAAAGTTGTCCCAAGACTTTTTCCTAGTGGACTTAGATGAAAGTAAAGTTACTTCCAACTTTTGATCACATGAAGTTTTGTTGTGAAAAATAGTGTCTCATTACATTAAAATTTTGTTTTGTTTGTTTATCCCTTTAATTTTATTTTTATTTATCTCTTTATCACTTTAATTCTTGTCCCTCTATTAATTTTTTGGCTATATAGTTTGGACATATCCCACAAAAAAGGAAAAGGAATCTATTATTCAAATGATACTATATAGCTGGTCCTGTTGGAAAGAAACAGCGCACACTCAATTATGTGTGCCTATTTCAATTTGGAGATTGACTGGTGTACTACCAAAAAAGTTGAAAGGCACACTTAATTATTGTAACACGAGGGTTCAAGCAATTTGCCTTCCACAATAGCCCGTTCTCAAGAATTTGGAAGCCAAAACGGGAAGGGGGAGGGGATGGTGCTGGTTGGAGAAGATATTATTAAGGGCAATGACATATTCATATCATTTTTAATTATATAATTTTTTCGTGCCATTAAAAAATTGTGGACATCAATATCCATAATTTGTATATTGATATGATAATATCCCTATTTAGGTGGTGAAAATTAATATTTATCTTATTACTAACAAAAATGAGTATCGACATGTTTGAGTAATAGTTAGATTAAATTCATTATTTTCCATTAACTTGAACTTAATTTTGAGATTATTGGCCAATTATCTTAGCATGAAAAGTCAACTCGTTTTTTTTTTTTTTTACATGCTAGAGTCATCTGTCTTAATCTCCCTTGTAATACCAAGCTGTGCCAAAAGCTATTGTAAACCAAGGTTTTTTTGCAATTTGATTCTATACCACTAGTTTAGATCTTGTTCTAATTTGCAACTTTGCTATGCTTAAATTTGTGTAAATCTGGTCTCATTAGTATGGATTGCTGTGTGGAAGTGTGAATGCGGAATTGTAAAATTTAATTAATATGGCAAAGAAATTAATGCTACATATATGGTTAAAATATTGAATTGTTTTGTCCAATTTTGCAAGTGAAAGGCACACTTATTTTGTGTTTAAAAGTAGACACATCAAATTCTATCATATATGAAAAAAAAAAAAAAAAAAAAAAAAAGTTACACATTAATTTGCAAGCCTTATATGGTAAAATTTGTAATAAGTAACCTTATAATCACACTTGTTAATTATGTGAAAGGGTGTATTATCCTTGAGTATGGAATAATTTAATGTTCTTAGGCATTTAAAGCACCTTTTTGTCTTCAATTGCTTCTCATGCTAAAAATTTACAATGAAATTATTACTATTTTTTGTACTCAATAACAATGAAATTATTTAGTAAAGTGAGAAGGGTACATTTCGCTTTCCCCCTCTCCTATTGTAGAAGATGGGTAATTTTTTTTTTTTTTTAACATAATAGAAGATGGCTAGTTGAAACACCTCTAAACTTGCATGAACATTTAAGGTTTCTTAGGTACAGTTTCTTAAGTGCATTACATTTAGTTATCAAATTAAATTCAAACATATAGTTGCATTAACAATAAAACATTAATTCAAAAAAAAAAACCCAATAAAAAATAACGTTGTTATTTTTTTTCAAGAAAAATTAAATGCAATGTAGATAAGTGTTTGAATTTAATTGGAAAACCTAATGTACTGCACCTAATGAATTGTTTGCAACTAAATTTTACCCAACATGTAATTTTCCACTAAAAAAAAACTTTTTTTCTCGTTAAATATAAATTTATATTTTCGAGTAGGCAGAAGGGTACACCCGGTAAATTTTGAAACACTAAAACCACTGTATTGCCAAATATTAAAACATCCAAAGTTTTATTGTAAAATTTTAAATTTCTTGATTGATTCACTTTGTTATCCAATGCCACATTGACAAAATAGTGTCTTATCAAAAATATTCAAAACCAATCCCATATCTAGGTAAGATTTGATCCCAAATTTATTACAAAAGGAAAAAGTATTTTACCAATTAAACTAATTCCGATTGGAGTTGATAAGATTTACTATTTTTAATTAAAGTATGGTAGCAGTTAAAGTATGGAGGAGCTTATTTGTAAGTGGAACAGAAAATTGAGAAAAACTAGCTTCTTGGGCAGGCCCAAAATAACATTGTGGGCCAAACTTATATTTGAGGTCTTTGCTATCCCTACGGATCGGAATACGATCCAAGGAGGGGAAAAGAAATTGCGCTAAAGCAACTCAACATATGGTCATAACAAGGTTATAGATATATTAAAATAAAATAAAAAACCAACATAACAAAGTTACTTCAAAATCAAGGAAAACTAATCGCTAATCCATACAATGTACTGTTGACTCAAACTAATTTATATAATATATATTTACATATTTAATTAATAAGTACTAATAAATAAAATTAAAATTAAAAAAAAAAAAAAAACTAATTTAATTAAAATTTGTTTAGAGAAGATCAAACATAATTTAATCAGGATTATTATTGAGTATTAACCTATAGGGTTACTTTGTCAAAAAAGACCGATAAGTTCTAATCAGTTCAAAAGTTTAAACTAATTAATTTAATACTATTCATAATTCTAAAAAACTAAATTAAAAATATATATTTGAATGATGATGTGAAAAAATGTAAGTTTTCAAAAGTTTATACTATAGACTATAGATATAGACGAGTAGGTTCACTTAATTCGCAAATGACTTGAATAACCTTATTTACTTGCATTACAAACTTAAAGCATCACACAAAACTTTATCTTTTATTAAAGACACAATTAGAAGTAGGCACATAAATTAAATATTAAAAAGAGCAGGTTACAAATCATAGAAAATATAGGAGAACTTGTACCTCTAAAGTACTTTTTAAACGCAATAACATTAGTTTCATATGCATTTATTACTAACATCATTTTTATTATGCGCTAATTACAATATATCTTCTCAACAATTGTGAAAAAAATTTATATCACTAAATTTATTATTGTTGTTATATGGTTAAAAGATCTCTTCTTATTAATTAAAAAAGGGTGATGGTTGTGAAAAATGGGCCTAGCTCATGGAGGCACTATCCAATTAGATTGTTGTCAAGCTAGCCTCAAGCCTTTACAAGAAATTTCTTCAAATATCAAGAAAAAATTGTTTGTTAACATTCTTTTTGCTTATTTTTGCAATAATGAGCTGATATTTGATTCAGGATCACACCTAAGTGAAAATCTTGAGTTTGATCACACCTAAGGGGTGAGAATGATGTACAAAATGAAAAATATAACTAGTTTCAGTCTTTGAAAAAAAAAAAAAAATAGTAAACCACTACAAAAAAATCAGCATATAGAGGCGGTTTTGAAAAGCTCAAAATTGTCTCAATAGACTATCAAACCACCTCAATAGACATGAATGCTCTATAGAGACGGTTTTCAAACCGCCTCTAAAAATTTCAAAAGTGCCTTTGTAAGTACTGCCTCAATAGACATGAATGCTCTATAAAGGCGGTTTTGAAAACCGCCTCTAGAGATCATCTGTAACCACCTTTATAAGTAATATGGTCTATAGAGGCGGTTTGAAAACCGTGCCTCTAGTACTTACAAAGGCACTTTTGAAATTTTTAGAGGCGGTTTGAAAACCGTCTCTATAGATCATCTGTAACCACCTTTATAAGTAATATGGTCTATAGAGGCGGTTTGAAAACCGTGCCTCTAATAGATTTTAAAATCACCCTGGATTTATCTATAGATAAAATATTTTTTTAAAAAATCTATTTTTGAAAGTTGTCTATTGAAGCGGTTTGAAAACCACCTCTATAGATCTTCTTCTTCTTCTTCTTTTTCTTCTTTTTAATTTGCTTTTGCACTGATTTGATTCTCCTAATACACAATACAAAATTCCAAACTAGAACAGAACAAATATCTATAATACCATCATCATATATGTATAACACAAATAAGGTATTGTCTAAAGAGTCTTCAAAAAACTAAATAGTACAACTAATCCTCAAAACTAGAATTCTCCTAAGTTTTCTGATTGATGAGATGCAACAGATGATCTTTGGCCAATTGGAGATTATTGATCTGGAACACCAACATTGCCCTACATACAAATTAAGAGAGTTTATAAGTTCCTATAATAGTAAAAAAGAACAACACAATGAAATTGACCTATCAATTGAAATTCAAACATATTTAAAGTCAGGTAATCTTAAATATTTAAACTTACCAGAGTAATTACTATGCTATAACGTGACCAAATAATTCCGGTGCAAGTAACAGCTGTGCAACAGATAGTAAGAATGAGAAAAATATAAGACTTGTGTAACTAATGTAACTCAATGCATAGCAAAGAATGCTTAAACTACTAATAGAATACTGACTTGATCTTGTATACACTGTAATGTGTGCATATATGTTTTAGATCGTGTGTGTGTGTATGTGTCTATAAAAGAGGAAGAGAGATATTTACATATGCACATCATGATAATATATAAAAGCATGCGCATTCATATACATTCCTATTTGATGAGGATACGAAAGTTTTTCAGGTGGTTTGGTGAAGTCGACAATATTGACTATGCTGATGCCCCATTTAAAAGTTGGTGCCCAAAAGTGAACTGCAACAACAGAGCAATTGACAAATGAATTAAATGGCTATTGGTACATTGAAACCCACATTTCAATTAAAAAAAAAAAAAGGCTCAAGGGACAATTTAAACAATTCACCTGTCAAACTCATCCTACACAACACATGCACTAAAAACTAATCAAATAACACTAAAAAGACATTCAGCTTTAACTAATCAAATTGCACTAAAAAGACATTCAGATTTTTGAGTAACAGAGTAGTAGATTTTACTATAATAATATAAAGTAACTCTCAAATAAGGAAACTCTGTCCATAGACAAAAAATGACATGGAATAGAAAAATGCTTTGAATCCAAGTACTTTCCTTGCATCATTGCTGATTTACTCAGTACAAATATGGCACTAATGGCACAAAGCCATAATAAGTTTATCTTCAATGAAAATGTAGAGGATTATGCCTTTGTACTACCATTAACAAAACTCATTGCTGATTTACCTTGCATCATTGCTGATTTACTCAGTACAAATATGGCACTAATGGAACAAAGCCATAATAAGTTTATCTTCAATGAAAATGGCACAAAGCCAAGGGAATTACTAATTTTTTCAGTACTTAGCTTAAAACTATCCTAAACCCTTTCGCAACCCCAAACAACATGTTGAAGGCATTCAAGGCTAACCAACCTCATAATTATAATACAAAATACAACATACTTCAAGCAATCACACATTGTTTCTAAGGCATTAATGCAAAAACCATAGTTACATGGCTCATAACTTTCTTTATAATACCAAACAGTGAAATCAATGCATAATAAAATTCATCTATACAATAATCATGCAATTGGTCCTGCACATAAAATATCAACTCAAATAAATCATCCAATTGCAAGAATAAAGGGAAAATTACACTTTACCACCCTAAACTATCACCCTAATTCACTTTACCCCCTAAACTTTAAAAAGTATCAATTGACCCCCTAAACTAATCCAATTGCACGGCCGTTACCCCCTGAGGCCAAAATCGAGTTAAAATAGACGGAATAGAGTAACACGTGACACGCACGTGATCCAGGGCCCACCAAAACAGCTTTACCAATTTTATTTTTTGATAAACCCCAAAATGCCCTTATCCCCTTTTAACCAAAATCCACATAAACACTTAACCCGTAACAAATGCCCCCCAAACTAAAACACTCCAGCAGCAGCACTTGACCCGATCATCAAAACCCCCAAACCACCTTCTTCTTCCTCTAAAACTCCATGGCCAAAGATTTCAAGCTATCAACCATTATTAATTTTTTAGAAAGATGCCTGCTTTTATTCAAAACTGGAAAAATCTTGAAAAACTGTCAGAGCTTTATTCCCTTATTTTTTTTCTGTATATATATATATTTCTGATTTGGATCTTATTTGGCCATGAACATTATGAATTATCACTCATTAAATTAAAATATGGCAACAACAGAGTGATTCAAGCAAGTGGTTTGAACGGGCCAATTCTCTTCTTCCTTCACAAATTCCAGAAACAAACGACACCCATTGATCAATTGGATTACCCACGCGTGCAAATCTATTACCCACGCGCCATCACAGTGGTGCCATCATCAAACCTCATCACAGTGGTGCCATCATCAAACCCGTGAGGTTTGGAGCCATAAGAATGAGAGGGTGAGAGCTTGAGAGCTCTTGTCCATGGCCATGGTGGCTGTCGAGCTCCGGTGAGGGAGCCTTGGCCAGATCGAGAACCTCGGTGAGAGTGAGAATGAGTCCGTGAGGGAGTTTGAGCTCCGGTGAGGGAGCCTTGGCCAGATCGAGAACCTCGGTGAGAGTGAGATTGAGTCCGTGAGGAGTTCGAGCTCCGGTGAGGGAGCCTTGGCCAGATCGAGAACCTCGGTGAGAGTGAGAATGAGTCCGTGAGGGAGTTCGAGCTCTTGTTCAGGCCATGGGTGCCTTAGAGCTTCGGTGAGAAAGCAGAGAGAGAGATAGCCGAGAGAGAGTGTGAGGCCATGGAGGCCGTGAGAAAGAAAAACAGCCAAGGGAGAGAGAGCCAAAATCCTCCACCATTGTTGGTGGTGACGCCGGTGGTGAGTGGTGGCAAACGGAGCTCGAGCTCGAGCTCTTATTCTTGGCCATGGTGGCCATGGAATTTCGGTGAAGATCAGGGGATAAGAGTTTTAGAGGATGAAGATAGGGGAATAAGGAAAGAAGAAAGAGAAAGAAAGTGGATGAGGGCATTTTTGGGGTTTTGATAAAAATCAAATTGGTAAAGGTGTTCTGGTGGGGCCGGGATCACGTGCGTGTCACGTGTTGCTCAATTCCGTCTATTTTAACTCGATTTTGGCATCAGGGGGTAACGGCCGTGCAATTGAATTAGTTTAGGGGGTCAATTGATACTTTTTAAAGTTTAGGGGGTGAAGTGAAAAATGGGTGATAGTTTAGGGTGGTAAAGTGTAATTTACCCAAGAATAAATTCCTCAAAGTCTCATTCTTTCAGGTAATAAAGGTTCTGTCCCACTACAAGGCAGTCCATTTGAATAGTGAATTTAACTATCCATTCACCATCCAATTTCCTTGATATTTCATTTACTTGTTCTATTATATGTCTAGTACATTACTTAAAAATTACAGTTCTATTTGAGCTTTATAAAAAATTATAAAATTCAACCAAGATAGAAGACTCAAATCTGCCAGCACAGTTTTAAAGGTAACTTTAGATTAGTACCCACAATTCCTTATTTACTAAAATTTTTGGTATTTTATTATATGCCCCGTAACGCAAGTAGAGTTCCTTTGTGCGTTGCCACGGCTCTATCAAGCTACATGAAAATGGAACTCCGAACGTTACGACACTTATGAGACTATTTTAAATAAAAGGAAAAACATAATATTATATGCCCCGTAATGTAAGTAGAATTTCCTAAAGATTGTTTAGGCTGAGGATTGGGCTCTAAAAACTATAGTTTGATCATTTTTTACATTAGGGACAAACCTTACTTTAGCACTACCCCATTAATGTAAGAGAGCTAGTCTAAATGTTTTTATCTTTCGTAATATATAATTGAAAGATCAGTGTGTATACAATAAAATCTCAAGTCTTGAATTGATTAGAAATAATTTGTAACAGATATTATTTATTTGAAATAGTAGAATACAATCTCTTGGATCTTTTTTACAAAAAAATAATAATAATAATAATAATTAAAAAATATTCCTCTTATTCTTCTCTCCAAATGTGATTTCGATTTGAGAGCTTCATGAAACATATTTCTTGGACCAAATTGAGTTGTTGGAGAACTTCTAGGCCTTACGCTTGTTTAAAAGTTATTCGTTCTTCGTGTTCTTTGTTTTAGAAGACTTGTGTGTTGAAGTTCTTGGGGGCTTTTAGCTTGAATCCAATAAATTTTCAATTTCTTTAACTTTTTGGAGGCTTTGAATCTTCGAGTGTTCTTCAAATGTCTTCAAAATTGAAGTTGAATTTTCAAATGTTCTTCGAATGTCTTCGAATTTGAAGTTGAAACTTCTTCGAAGTTGAAGAATTTGATGTAGAATTCATTTGGAGCTTTGATACTTGAATCCTATGGAACTTCTACGTTTTGAAATTTTGAAGTTCTTCAAAGGCCTTGACTTGATTTTGACAGAGTTTCGATACTTGTACATGCGAAAGAGTCCACTTGAAACTAATTCTTTTGAGGAAGAGTCCTCTTGAAACTAGTATTTTAGAAGACAAGTGGTAAATTTTGATTGGCCCAAAATCTAAGAGTCCCTCTAGGACTCGTTGATATTTATCTCAATCTTTATTTATTTCTATTGAAGATAATTATCAATTGCAAGTGTCTCAATATGATTGGAAGAAGCACTCATCGTAATTTGTGGGTCCAAATGACACTTGAAAATTTTAATTTACCGAGTTGATGACACATGTAAATTTAGATAAGTCACTAAATTTTGGCATGACAATTTGTAATAGGATTTCAAATTTTCGCTTTCTACACAAAGTGTTCTCCAAACATCAATTTTTTTGGCATTTTGAAATGATAGTTTAAACATTTAAGGGGTGTGTAGGTCTTTTGGTCAATTTTTAAGTTTTTTGGATAATTATAAATCATATAATTTATTATATTTATTTTGGTTACATATCAGAGACAACTCACAAATTTGTCGCTATAGATTCCTATTCGCGACAACAATTGTCGTCGCTATTTTAAAATCATATATTTTATTATTATATTGCCACCTTAACTGCGACGACTTCAACATCGTCGCTAAAATGTACATATTAGCGACAACAATTAAAGTCATATATTTTATTATTATTTTGCCAACTTATCTGCGACGACCCCCAATGTCGTCGCTAAAATGTGTCTCATTAGTGACGACCCACAATGTCGTCGCTATAGTGTATATCATTAGCAACAATACAGGTCATCGCTAATATAAAATGTAATAGATTATTATTATTTGTGCCACCAATTAGCGACGACTAAAGCTTTCGTCGCTAATAATAAACTATTCGTGGCGACTATTGTCGTCGCTAATTGAAAAATTCTATTGCGACGCAATTATTGTCGCTAAAAAGTAACGTCTCGTCGCAAATGGATTCCCGCAATTTCCCGCGTGTTGAAAGTTTTCCCTTATTCGTATTTACGACAACCTATAGCTGTCGCAGATGTAATGTTATTTTAGGAATTTAGCGACGACTATGAGATGTTGCCGCAGATGAGTACTTATTAGCGGCGATATTTGGGTCGTCGCGGAAAGTTTGGTCGCTGAAGGCTAAATTTCTTGTAGTGTACTATGTGATTATCTTTCTAATAAGAACAAAATTGTATGTATTGAGTATGACATTTTTGGTATTTTATTCCACAAAAGTTAGAGCAATGCTTACGAACAAGAACACTTGCAAATGCAATGACATAACTAAATGCATTTTCTTCTCAAAACAAAACAAAAAAACTAAATGCATTTAACCAATGGCCTTGAATTTCCTACTACTTAGGGAATTCCATGAACCAATAACTTTTGGAAAGTTGAAAGGTCTATAATTCAACCATATACTATATGATTATCTTTCTAATAAGAACAAAGTTGTATCTATTGAGTATAGCATTTTTGGTATTTTATTTCACAAAAGATAGAGTAGTGCTTACGAACAAGAACACTTGCAAATGCAATGACATAACTAAATGCATTTTCTTCTCAAAACAAAACAAAAAAACTAAATGCATTTAACCAATGGCCTTGAATTTCCTACTACTTAGGGAATTCCATGAACTAAGAACTTTTGGAAAGTTGAAAGGTCTACAATTCAACTATATACTATATGATTATCTTTCTAATAAGAACAAAGTTGTATGTATTGAGTATAACATTTTTGGTATTTTATTCCACAAAAGATAGAGCAGTGCTTACGAACAAGAACACTTGCAAATGCAATGACATAACTAAATGCATTTTCTTCTCAAAACAAAACAAAAAAACTAAATGCATTTAACCAATGGCCTTGAATTTCCTACTACTTAGGGAATTCCATGAACCAAGAACTTTTGGAAAGTTGAAAGGTCTACAATTCAACCATATACTATATGATTATCTTTCTAATAAGAACAAAGTTGTATCTATTGAGTATAACATTTTTGGTATTTTATTCCACAAAAGATAGAGCAGTGCTTACGAACAAGAACACTTGCAAATGCAATGACAATAACTAAATGCATTTTCTTCTCAAAACAAAACAAAAAAACTAAATGCATTTAACCAATGGCCTTGAATTTCCTACTACTTAAGGAATTCCATGAACCAAGAACTTTTGGAAAGTTGAAAGGTCTACAATTCAACCATATACTATATGATTATCTTTCTAATAAGAACAAAGTTGTATCTATTGAGTATGAACATTTTTGGTATTTTATTCCACAAAAGATAGAGCAGTGCTTACGAACAATAACACTTGCAAATGCAATGACATAACTAAATGCATTTTCTTGTCAAAAAAAAAAAAAAAACTAAATGCATTTAACCAACAACTCATGGAATGTTCAAAGGTCTACAGTTCAACTAGATTAAGTAAATGACTATCTTTCTACTTCTAATAGAATTCCATGGAATTCTAAGTAGTAGAAATTCAAGGCCAATGATTAATTGCATTAATGCCATTGAATTTGCTAGTGTTCTTGTACATGAGCACTCCACTATCTTGTGGGGAATTATAAAATACCACAAAAGTCATACTAAACTCATGGAAAGTTCCAAGGTTTACAATTCAATTAGATTAAGATAGTAAATGATTATCTTTCTAATCAAATCGAAGTTAAATATATTCAGTATGACTTTTTTAGGTATATATGTTATTCCTGAATACAGAGGAGTCACCAACAAGAACACTAAAATCATATTTGTTATTATTATTTTTGCCACATTTTTGCGACAACACACAATGTCATCACAAATAAATAACAATTAACGACGACTATTGTCGTCTCTGATATAAAAAATTAATTTGTAACGCCAATCTTGTCGCTAAAAAGTAATTAATCGTCGCAAATAGATCTTCCATTTTAACATCTATCGTATTAACGACGACCTATAGCGACGACTTAAAAATTCGTCGCTATTGTTAATTTGTTCTGAAAATTAGCAAGTCCTTTTCAGTCATTTGCATCCGAAACGGCAGTTTTAAACTAAAATTATCCAAACGCTCAATTGACAAAAACAACATTTTTTCATTAGTTTTGCCAAACGCTTAATTGTGATTTTCAAAATCGTGTTTTTAGAATCGTGATTTTAAAACCGCATTTTTTTAAAAATACACTTTTTCAAACAGCTAACCCAAACCCACCCTTAATGTAATTGTGATTGATGCATAATAAAAATATTATTAATAATAGATACATATGAAACTCATGCTATCACAATTTATTTTCTCTGAAAAAAAAAAGAAAAAGAAAAAAGAAGAGGTTGTTCTTAGCATTACTCAGCACCTTTAAATTAATAATTTTCCAGAAGTGCTTTAGTCTTTAGGGATGTATGCCCGTTGAGGTTTTCTCTCAACTTGTTCTCGCTTGAATAGACAAGTATGACACCTCTATCACACATTTCCAACATAAGAATCAGCTACTTTTTAGTCAAGCCATGCGGGTGAAATACTGAAATGCAAACTCCAAAAGCAGATTTTTCATGTCCACAATATATATATTTTAAAGTTGATGTAGCATCGTCTCTTTCTCTTTATTTAATTGTCCCTATCCAGTTTGGTAACCAAACACTAAACCATTTGGATTAGAGGGCGCACATTAATTGTTGGTTGATTGTACAATACAACAATTGTTAACTAATAGTAATAATTGGTAGGAGATATTGAAGGTATAAGAGTGATCACACCATAATAGTGTAGACACTCATATACTATAGCCTAGACTTTTGGTGGTTGGCTATTCCCTTGAGAAGAGAGAATTGTCAGATAACTGCTAATAACCATTTAGTGGTTATTGACGGTTACTGGGAGTTGAGCAATTGTAGGAGAATTATTCTCCAATGCCCAAGTGTTGTACCTGTTGACAATTCTATTATATATAGGATTGTTACACTTAACACAATAAACACAATTAATCATACGTTGAATTCTCTCTCTCTCAAGAGATAAACACCCTTACGGGAATCCACCAGTTTTATATTTTTCTCTGTTTTATGTTTTCCATCATTGGTATCAGAGCAAGGTTTTTAACACAATTTCTCTAATAAGAATTGTGTTAACCATAGTTTTGTATGAGAGAAAATGGGAGTTAAAATCTCGTTCATGGTGGAAGAAGAGAGAAAGAACAAATATATTGGAAGAGATTTTCTGAAAAATCTAGTGAAGAAGAAAAGAAATTGAGTATAGAAGAAATTTCTTCACCGCCGCCCATAACCACCGCTGCGCCGCCACCACTGCTGCAAAAATCCTCACCGGTGTTGTCTTGAACGCTGCATTGTTTCAATTGGTTTCAGTAACAAGACGTGCAAAGCGTGAAGAGGAATTTGCGGATTTTGATTAAATAGGGTCTGACGTGATTTGGGGAAGGGAAAAATTCTGGTAAATTCAATTGAAGCAAAGCCTCAAAAATCACACAAAGGTCAGTACCCATCACCAGCCCGTGACCAAAGGCCCAAGCCCAATCCGGAACTGCCCTTCAAGCGCGCGATCCACGTGCCCAAGCCGACCCGATCCGTGAAGAATCACGCGACCCGCGTGAGTTGGAGCGTGACCCGTGGAACGAGGGGCACGACCCGATTCGTGAGGCACGCGACCCGCGTGATCCTTCTCTCAAGCGCGACCCTCGCCTTTCAAGTGGTTCGACCCGTGAAGCCCGTGGCCCGCGTGTTCTTCTCCAGCATCCCATCACTTGGAAGATATGAAATTCCATGGCAGTTTTGCGGCATTTGGACCATAAAGAAAGAAAGAAACTATGATAAAATGGAGATTAAGAAGCGGCCAATATCTTGCTATGATAAAGAGTATTTTGAAGCGGTAGATCTTTGTATAAGATGTTGTTTATGTGGGCTGGATGTTACTTTTGTGGGACCATCAGAACATAATGTCTTTAAAGAGGATTATGTGAAACACTTTCACGTGGCTTTCACCAATTTTTGGCGTGAAACAAGAAGAATACGAAAAGGGAAAAGAGGCACCGTTTCATTTTAAAAAAATTAACCGTCCATGAGGGATTGCATGGCGGTACAAAATAGACAAGTGCAAACGGATCCTTATTCGCCTATGGACCCGTGGATGATATTTGAGTGTTGCTGAGCCTATGTAATCCTCAAGGAGAGGATGTTCGTGACTTCAAGCAAATTGTGAGGGATAAGATCACCGATGCACTCAAGGGGACCATAGACTAGAATTTTCATTCTAGTGAACTGTAAGTTAGTATAATGCGCTCTTTATTTGTTTAAATTTTTGGACACATGATATTGCAAAAATACTTGTTGCTAGTATTTTTATGTTTAATACATATGGTGAGTCATAATAATAGTTACATTAAATTGTACATGGTAAAGTAATATGTTATGCACATATAGATTGACTCACCATACTCTCACATGATTAAATTCTATGAATTTGATGCCAAAAACGTAGCCACCAAAATGTAAGAATAGTGGGAGGATACCAAGAGTTTGGTTTTCCTAGATGACATGTAAATTTATTTTATATGCGAAAGAGACTGAGTTGATAATGTGTCCAAAGAGCGTAAGTTTTTTAGTCTCAGTGTGCATTGTAATATGCATGATGGTGGAATCATCTTGATTTGATTGATACATGGCTTGTATCTAAGTTTTAAATACAAATTCACATTTATTGTGAAGGTCGGCATCATACATGAATTGAGAAATATTTTCTAAGATAGGCTATGGTATGACAGTTTCTTGGTTAAGCAAGAAACAAAGATGTGTTGCTAAATATATCATGTAAGATGAGTACATAGCCTGCAACACAATGATATATATGACTTACGTTGATGCTGTAAATTGTGTGGTCTGTGAATGATAATGCTTTATATATAATTTGCATTAAGGTATACCTGGTAGATAGATCAATGTGCTTTGCAATGTCCACTGTCTCGTTAATAAAAAGTTGGAACTAATAATTCCAGGGACAAGCACATTGATGTATAACTATATTCAACATATAGTGGAAGAGAGTTGATAATAAGTCGACTTTATCCTCTCGGTCGAGATGGTGGCCGATCCCATGACCAAGGGATTGACTCTGAAGCAATTCAGAGAGCATGTAACAGGAATGAGACTGAGAGGTAATTCAGTCAAGTTACATGGTTTTGCAAGATCGGATGGACCTGGGGACGCCTAGGAGAACGATCAAATGCAGCTCTTGCAATATAGAATATTGGTCAGGAATAATTGCAAGAGAATCACTAACGGGAATGGGAAGTCACAGATCACATGGTTGTAAAGTCCATTATATGCATCATGTGAACTGGGTGATATCCACGCTTGGTTAGTGAAAGACGCTGATAAGGTCACTTAAGGAAAGCCTAGGAAGTACTTGTGGAAATTTCAGCGCAGGTCGATGTATTATTAAATACATGCGGCTGAAGTCGTCAATGATGGTATGGGTATGGACTGGTTTTCCCATCCATAAAGATTGATGCCGGTCACTTGAAAGATAGTGATTTGAAAGTCGCCTGGAATATAATATCGGTTTGATAATGTACGAAGATAGGTGCGGTCAGAATGGATGACAAGGAAAGTGTGCACACAAGAGTATAGTCATCTTCTGACGCCGATCTGTATGGTTTGTACAGATGAGAGTTGGTATGGAGTATTATGATTGGTACCAGGTTAACATACCGACTAGCTCATGCGATTTCACTTTATAGTGTGATCAAGTGGGAGATGAAGGTATAAGAGTGATCACACCATAATAGTGTGGACACTCATATACTATAGCCTAGCCTTTTGGTGGTTGGCTATTCCCTTGAGAAGAGAGAATCGTCAGATAACTGCTGATAACCGTTTAGTGGTTATTGACGGTTACTGGGAGTTGAGCAATTGTAGGAGAATTATTCTCCAATGCCCAAGTGTTGTACCTGTTGACAATTCTATTATATATAGGATTGTTACACTTAACACAATTAATCATACGTTGAATTCTCTCTCTCTCAAGAGATAAACACCCTTACGGGAATCCACCAGTTTTATATTTTTCTCTGTTTTATGTTTTCCTACAGATATCAAATGTTAAACCAATGCAACTTATAATACATCCTCATGATTACATGCATATCATAATTAGGTTGGATATATATCATAATTTAATTATATCATCATGGAGAAAATAGAAATCACCTACACTTGATCTTAGAAAAAAGGCCAACGACCACAGGGAAGCACCATTTAACATCCATCATACACATACAACTTTTCGCTGGCATCTAAATGGTGATATATTATCCACACATGGAATTTTGGCACATAATTCAGAGCACAGATTTGTGCTATGGAAACTAGGAACATGACAGGACTAAGATGATTTTTTTTTTTTGCTGAAAAAAAAAGGGACTCGCAGGTGCGTTCATTGTCCCGACCCACTTAAACCCGATTTTGACATGGCGTGGGGCACATCTGGGCAATAATGGGGCGTACCACTACCCGAACCCACAACTCCCGGACTCGCAGGTGTGATGGGTCACGAGGGTTTCCTTCCATTAAGTCACCTCCCCAGAAGGCGGTTGGTGGGATTCGAACCCCTGCCCACGTGGTTAGCACCAAAGGTGCTAACCATTGAGCCAAGAGCTGAACCCCGACAGGACTAAGATGATTACATATTAAGAAAGAAATTCATTGCATTCCCAAAATATTAGTCCCCTTAAAATTAACAACGGGGCAGATTGCATGCTCACATGCATGGCTAGTAACTTTTGTTGTGGCCACTCAATCTGTGATAACTACTAAAGCTTACCGCACTGGCGGATCTACTTGCTGACCAGGGTGGGCACGTGCCCACCCTCAAATTAAATATATATAATATAAATATATATATATATATATATATAAAAGTATATAAAATTTTGGGAAAGAAAAAATTCTAAAGCCCACCTTCAAATTTTAAAGAAATAGATTACCCCAACTCATAAAAATAAAATAAAAATTATCCAGGTATATAAAATTTGAGGAAAGAAAAACCTCTAAAAAAATCCCATGACTGAGTCAATGGCTATGCCCACAAGGAAATTAGGCTCCTTTGATGGAGAAAATCTCATGATGGTCCGGCCTTGAGTGTGCTTCTTAATGGTCACTAGTTTGAATCCGCTCAAGGCCACTTAATCAAGGCAAAGTTTTACACCTATCGTAGCACACGTACTAGTAAGGTGTTGTGTGTTTCCCTAGGTTTACTCGAGGTTTGCGTATAAGAAAAAAGAGAGGTGAAAGCTCATATCGAATGTAGAGGAAGAAGTAGATATTCGATGCTAAATAGAATCATTGTCTATAATAGGTGGGAGTTAGGGGGATACAATAGTAATTGGGCCTAACTTTATCTTGTCTATAATAGGTGGGAGTTAGGGGGATACAATAGTAATTGGGCCTAACTTATAAAGTTAGGCCTTAATTTATATTGGATTACATTGGGTTGGGCCTTTTGAGCCCACCTAAAATCTACCCACCACAGCTTTGTAATTCTCTTTGGACCTGCTGGTCCTTATATTTGATTGTTTTGTTCTAAATAAAAATTTCTGAATCATAAAAAAAATAAACAATTTAATAAGAGAAGACAATTTCATGTTTACGAAGGTTTGGAGGTGTTTCGAAGAAACTCATCTTCTATAATAAGAGAGGGGGAAAGTGAAAAGTACCCTTCTCACTTTACTAAATAATTTCATTGTAAATTTTTAGTATGAAAAGCAATTGAAGACAAAAAGGTGCTTTAAATGCCTAAGAACATGAAATTATTCCATACTCAACCTTTCCACATAATTAACAATTGTGATTCTAGAAGTATTACTAATTTTACTAAATAACACTTATAAATTAATGCGTCAACCTTTTTTTTTTTTTTTTTATAGATATGATAAAATTTGATGTGTCAACTTTTAAATACAAAATAAAAAAGTAATTAAAGATATTTAATTTATCATCTTATTGCCGTAATCCCAATAAAATTGATTGTCATGTCACTTTGTGAGTATTTTGTAATAAAACTAGGACATATTGTACTTTCCCCCTTTTATTATTGGTCTATCTCTATTCCCCCTAATTTATAAAACCGAGTAATGAAAATATGCAAATAACGCGTCTAATTTTTTGTTAAATCCAAACAAAATTAACAATTTTATTTTATGTATTTTGTTAATTTCAAGTCATAATGCTCAAAATCTATCATTACATATTAATATACCATAAAAAGATTATGTTATTTTTGTTTGGATTTAACAAAAAATTAGACGGTAAAAGGCTATTTGCATATTTTTAATGCACAAATGAGATATAGCTCTATTTTATAAATTAAGGGTGGATGAAGTAGATCGAAGGGGAAATATAGTTTGCCCATAAAACTAATAAGCATACCTTCTTCTCCCTCCCCCTAAGCCGGACAGGAAAGGTCCAAAGCCAATCTCAAAGAATAACGAAATTTAATAGGGTCATTTTGTTCTGACGCGTGACCTATTGTCTTTGGAGAGGATGGAATAATGATAAACACATATAGTTTTTATTGTCCATCACCATCACATGATGCAATTTTGTTTTTCTATACTTTTCTTCATTCTTCTTAAAATTTTGTCCTGTGCGGCAGACCCTTTTGGTAATGACGTTTAGGGAGGAAGTTTATCTTGCGTCCATATTAATGGAGTTGGCCTATTACAACACGTCTAATGGTAGATCTTCGGATTTTGATCAATACCTTACGGAGGGGATATCTCTTGGTGGGTCTATTCCATGAAACGTCATATAAACCTTTCACTTTCACCACCACTACGATTACAACAACCACAACAACAACAACAAAAAACCCTTTCACAGCATGACGATCCCACGTAAGAAATAATTGTTGTAACTTTTGAGATTATTGATGTGAAAGAAAATTGCATAAAATTGTTTTGACCTGATTGTAAAGTTTGATATGAGTTATGCAACTAATAATTAACATGATGAATTTGGGAAATATGGTTTTTGCTTTTAGAAAACTGGTTCAAAATATTTTTTAAAGAAAAGTTATAAAATATAAAAATGATTTTGTTTGTCCTAAACTGAAAATATAAACAAGAAACACCAATTTTGAGTTATAGCTTTCTTTCTTTTTTTGAATGAAGAGTTATAGCTGTCAAAAAACAGAAAATACCTTCCCAAACATAAAGTCATAAACTCAAATTATTCCATACTCAACCTTTCCACATAATTAACAATTGTGATTCTAGAAGTATTACTAATTTTACTAAATAACACTTATAAATTAATGCGTCAACCTTTTTTTTTTTTTTTTTTTTTTATAGATATGATAAAATTTGATGTGTCAACTTTTAAATACAAAATAAAAAAGTAATTAAAGATATTTAATTTATCATCTTATTGCCGTAATCCCAATAAAATTGATTGTCATGTCACTTTGTGAGTATTTTGTAATAAAACTAGGACATATTGTACTTTTCCCCTTTTACTATTGGTCCATCTCTATTCCCCCTAATCTATAAAACCGAGTAATGAAAATATGCAAATAACGCGTCTAATTTTTTGTTAAATCCAAACAAAATTAACAATTTTATTTTATGTATTTTGTTAATTTCAAGTCATAATGCTCAAAATCTATCATTACATATTAATATACCATAAAAAAAATTATGTTATTTTTGTTTGGATTTAACAGAAAATTAGACGGTGAAGGGCTATTTACATATTTTTAATACACAAATGAGATATTGCTCTATTTTATAAATATATTAAGGGTGGATGAAGTAGATCTAAGGGGAAATATAGTTTGCCCATAAAACTAATAAGCATCCCTTCTTCTCCCACCCCCTAAGCCGGACAGGAAAGGCCCAAAGCCATTCTCAAAGAATAACGAAATTTAATAGGGTCTTTTTGTTCTGACGCGTGACCTATTGTCATTGGAGAGGATGGAATAATGATAAACACTTTTTTTTTTTTTCTTTTTGATGAAAATGATAAACACATATAGTTGTTATTGTCCATCACCATCACATGATGCAATTTTGTTTTTCTATACTTTTCTTCATTTTTCTTAAAATTTTGTCCTGTGCGGCAGACCCTTTTGGTAATGACGTTTAGGGAGGAAGTTTTCCATATTTTGGAGTTGGCCTATTACAACACGTCTAATGGTAAATCTTCCGATTTTGATCAATACCTTACGGAGGGGATATCTCTTGGTGGGTCTGTTCCATGAAATGTCATATAAACCTTTCACTTTCACCACCACGACGATTACAACAACCACAACAACAACAAAAAAAACCTTTCACAACATGTCGATCCCACGTACGTAAGAAATCATTGTTGTAACTTATGTGATTATAGACGTGAAAGAAAATTGCATAAAATTGTTTTGACCTGATTGTAAAGTTTGATATGAGTTATACAACTACTAATTAACATGATGAATTTGGGAAATATGGTTTTTGCTTTTAGAAAACTGGTTCAAAATATTTTTTAAAGAAAAGTTATAAAATATAAAAATGATTTTGTTTGTCCTAAACTGAAAATATAAACAAGAAACACCAATTTTAAGTTATAGCTTTCTTTCTTTTTTTTGAATGAAGAGTTATAGCTGTCAAAAAACAGAAAATACCTTCCCAAACATAAAGTCATAAACTCAATTTTTTATTTTGTAAAAACAGAAAGCTAGCCTGTCTTTCTATTGTCCAACCATATGTAGCATTAATTAATTTATTGGCCCTTATTATCTAACATTTTTCTTAACAAATTTTGGGTCCTTGTTAAGCCCAAGATCTAACCCAGTGGTATAGAATCAAATTATCAAAAACCTGGGTTTACAATAGCTTCTAGTATGCAAAGCTTGGGATTACAACTTTACAAGTACTACCTAACACTGACGGCATTGCCTTTTTGTTGTAAACATACTTTTGACTGATAACCACGTGAAATGCTAATAATCAGCGTTATCCTTGTAACCTTTATACTTTATAGACTTATATGCTGAACGCTATAATGACAACGAGAAATCTATTGAAAGATACAAAAGTCAATGAGAATTAATGTGTAATTACCAAGAAAATAACAGAGAAAGCGAACCATGGTTTCAACTTTCAACTTTCATATATGGCGGGCGGGGCAGATATTGACCATAAGCATTTCAAGTGTTCCTCTTGATGCTGCCTAGCTTGTCAGCATATATACCTAACTCTCATCCGAAAAGGTTGGGAGTTGGGTTTAGTGCTCACTCAGGGCCGGCTCAAGGCTTAAGCTTAAAGCCTCCATATCATCCAAAATTTTAAAAAGGTCTTAAGGTTCTAATTAAGTAAACAAAATGTTTCCAAAATTATACAAAAATATCCCAAAAAATAGTAAGATTTTCATTTTTTTTTTATTATTATTATATATGAGTTTTGTATTCTTTCCTCTACTTCTAAGAAGACTTTCAAAATATTTAGTCAATAAAAATCTATCTCAATTGAATCCCTAAATTGTTTTACTAAAACAAAATATTAAATTAACTTTTCAAATATTGAGAAGAAGCCAATTTAAATGGCTCCAAAATGTATTGAGTCAATCCTGACTGCATTGAATCCAATACGATGCCGACTCATGTTAAAAAATGAACACTTACTTATATTGTGTCTGGTCAAATGCATTAGAGCACCAATGTTGAATCCAACTCTTACATCCAACATCAGTATTGAAATAAGATACTTTTTTGATTGAGATGATCAAGGCATATAAAAAAGGTCAAGATAGAAAAGACGTAACCCCATGTCATTTTTGGCATTCTGTGTGGAGGATTGCTAACCAATAATTATCATATTCATAGATTAGGTTCCACTTGTACGGAACTCTATGTGACACATGATAGAGTAAAAAGTAGGGTTCATGCTAAGTATATACAGTATACCACTTAATTCCCTTTTTATGGGGTAAAAAATATTATTTCAATTTCCAAAAGCCTAAATTTAATAATCTAATTATTAATGCTCTCCCTAACCTTTAGCCAGATTCTCCATCAATAGAAAGTATAGGGTGGAGATTAAATTCAAAATTAAGACAAAAAAAGAAGCATAAGTTGTACTAGGATTAAGACATCCATGCACGCAACTAACATGAGATTAATTAACACTCCATTTCACATCCAAGCGCAATGGAAACCAAAACTAACTAAGACAGATGACTCTGGCACGTAGAATTAAAAAACCAAACAAGTTGAACAATTTGATGCTAATTAAGACAAATGACCAATAATCTCAAAAGTTTAAGTTAATGGAAAATGATGAATTTAACTAATTTAGACATACACGGAACAAGATGAGATTAATTAAAACTCCTTTCACATCCAAGCCTAATGGAAACCAAAACTAATTAAGACAGATCACTTTGGCATGAGAATTAAAAAAACAAACAAAGTCGAACTTTGATACTAAGATAAGTGACCAATAATCTCAAAATTTAAGTTAATGGAAAATTATGAATGTAATCATCTATGATCTAACTGTTTGAGAATCTAACTATTACTCAAACAATTAATGTTAATACACATTTTTGTTAACAGTTGGGAATAATGAATGTCACTAATTAATAATAGGATAAATATTACTAATTCACATTATCTAAATATAGACATCAATATTTATAAATTGTGAACATTAATATCCACAATTTTTAAATGTATAAAAAAATATGATATAATACTTGTATGAACCTATTATTACACTTTTTCTTTTTTACTCCCAAATTCATGAGAACAACCTTACGCAATAGGAATGCAATTTCTCTAATTCTAATACAACTTTTTATTTTTATTTATTTTTTATTTTACTATTCTACCCTTTTACTTTTTTTTTTTATTCGAAGACTGAACTTTTAATATCAGCCTCTCATCGGAATTGCAGCCCATGTGCATTACCTACTCTAGGTATTGTATGGATCTCAATCCCTCCTACAATAATTAAGCGTGCCTTTCTTCTTTTGGTAGAGCACCTGTCAGTCAACAAACAAAGTAAGCATAGTTGAGTGTGGGCTGTTTCTTTCAAACTCGTGGTAGGAATAGTATACAATTATCGTTTGAAGAATATATTCCTCTTCCTTTTTTTGTGGGATATGTCCAAACGTACTATACAACCTAAAAATTAAAGGAAACAAAAATTAATGTATTTTTCACAATAATGGATATGTATAACTTTTTTCGATTGAAAGTTGAAATAACATTATTTTCTCATCTAGGCTCACCACCAAAAAGTCTAAAAACACAACTTACCACAATTTTTTTTTTCACAACTCTGAGACTAGCAAGATGTGAGTGTGGACCATCAGAATTCATCACTTTGTCTTTAACACTCACAATTTATCACTTCAAAGTTATGATTTGTGACACAAAAGTTGTTCTCAAACTTTTTTGTCAACCACCTTCATTAAAAAAAACTTTTTCGTCCACCAATTTATGATGTATCAATCACAACAGGCTAATTCCAATTGTGAAAAATGTTGTGTATCTAGATTTATTGAAAAAAAAAAAAATAGAACACATATTATGATTGGAGCAACATTACTTATAGCTAGATCCGCCACATTTGATACTATTTCTCATGCACCAATCACAACTGATTGTGAAAAATGTTGTGGGCCTAGGCTTATTGAAAAATTAAAAGATCACTTGGAAGTTGCCTATATAAATGCATTTAGCTGGCTATCTCAAGCACAAACCATTAGCCAAAAAGCAAAAATGAGAGAGCTTGTAGGAAAATCATGTTTCATTCTCTTCTTCATCTTTATATGCCAATCTGTTTTGGCATCCAAAAAATCATTGAGACACCAAGAACCATGCAAGCGTCTTGAGCTTTATCTCCATGACATTCTTTTTGATGGCTCGGATTTGGCTAATGCAACATCCGCTCAAGCTACAAATAAGACTGCTCTTGGTGACTTCAAATTTGGCATGCTAGCTGTCTTTGATGATCCAATTACATTAGACAACCATCTTCTTTCTACTCCAGTTGCACGAGCTCAAGGCTTCTATTTCTACGATAAGAAGAACGATTACAATGCATGGTTAGCCTTCACATTGGTCTTCAATTCGACACAATATAAAGGTACAATAAACATTATGGGTGCAGATTTGATGGCAGCTGAGACTAGGGATCTCTCAGTTGTTGGTGGCACAGGAGACTTTTTCATGACTAAAGGCATTGTAACAGTTCAGACTGACACTTTTCAAGGAGCCAAATATTTTCGCCTCAAGCTGGATGTTAAGTTATACGAATGTTATTAGATATAGCTTGAATTAATGCAAGTAACATATCATATATGTGTGCATGAATTGCTATACTAATTGTACAAGCTCACTAGGAAGTGAGGAAGTTATTACTTAGTAGATCTATGCTGTCCTAGCCTTGAACCATCTTTTTGTATCCTACTTGTTACGGTGTCCCAAAATAAAAATAAAGCTTTGCGTTATGCAAATTATGTTTCAAAGTAACTCTCTAGTCATTTGTGAGTTAGTTAAACTTGCCTTATTTTCATTGATTCTCAAGTAAGTCACCATGATATGACTTTTTTGTTTGAGTTTTTTTTTTGTATGTACAATTGTATTGCCTATTTTTCCTTTCAGGAAATTAGTCTAAACGTACATACATGGCGCTCTGTAAAAGTACTTAAGAAGTTAAAATTTCTCTTTGAGTGTAAAGGACAAGTTCATAGAGTCAAGGTTTACTAGTTTTTTGTTCAAAGAGTGAAGGTTTAGTCATTTTGTCTTTTTGTACATCATTCTCAGTACCCTTAGATAATATATACTATTTGGACATATATAGAAAGTACCACATGCACCAACCATGTGAGTGATCAAACTCATGATCTTCACATCATTAGGTGTGATCCTGAATCAAATATCAGCTCATAGTTGCAAACATAAGTTTAAAGAATGGTAACAAACAAATCATTCTTGAGATTTGAAGAGATTTCTTGTAAAGGCTTGAGGCTAAATCCAACTCGATAACAATCTAATTGGATAGTGCCTCCTTGAGCGAGGCCATTTTGCACATCTATTTCATGGGATTAGATCAATGCAGTTAATCTCACACAACCATCATCCTTTTTTTATTTTATTTAATTTTGATTGATGTATAATAAAAATGTTATTAATAATAGATATATATAAAACTCATGCTATCATAATTTATTTTCTCTAAAAAAAAAAGAAAAAGAAAAAAGAAGTGGGTATTCTTAGCATTACTCAGCACCTTTAAATTAATAATTTTCCAAAAGTGCTTTAGTCTTTAGGGATGTATGCCGGTTGACGTTATCGCTCAACTTGTTCTCGCTTGAATAGACAAGTATGACACCTCTATCACCAATTTCCAAGATAAGAATCACCTACTTTTTAGTCAAGTCTCTTTCTCTTTATTTAATTGTCCCTGTCATGTTTGGTGGTAACCAAACACTAAAGGGGGAAAACGCACGATAAGCCGTTTTGAACAAGAAATTCGCGAAAAAACATTGTCGGGGAACAATTCAGGAAAAGAGCCTCGTCTCTGGGAGAGACGAGTTCCACATGGAACTCGTCTCTCCTAGAGACGAGTTCTACCCAAAAACTGCCCCGTGGCAGTTTCCTTCCAATTTCGTGGCATCCTGAGCTGGCAGTAAGCATCCTGAGCTGGCATTAAATTGGACCGTGGAACTCGTCTCTTGTAGAGACGAGTTGCATGCTTGTGTTTCAATTCCCTCGTTTTGGCGCGAATACTGTTACCGTTACTGATATTGTGAGAAATTATTAAATGGAAAAAAAAAAAGTTTGGCTTGAACTCGTCTCTGGTAGAGACGAGTTGCGTTGAAATGGGCTGGTGTTGGCTGGAACTCGTCTCTACCAGAGACGAGTTGCATTAAAAATGGTAATTCTGGCTGGAACTCGTCTTTAGCAGAGACGAGTTCCATACAAATATGCACTACAGCTAAGAGAACCGGTGGCCATAAATGAAAAAAAAAACTGAACTCGTCTTTACACTTAAAACATATTCTTAACTTTCTTCTTCGTCCTTTCGTCCTTCACTTTTCCAACATCAGTTCACTGTTCCAACCAACATCATTGATCAATTAAAAGGGTAAAAACAATAAAAATTTTGTCTTTGCTGTATATCGTTTTTTTAATTTATATGTTGTTTAAAGTTAGTATCATTATTAGGTTATAAACGTTTTTTGCGTGGTTGTTGAACATTATTCCTTTGGGTAAACATGAAGCATCTCTGTATTTCTTGCATAACGTGAAGTATGTTTCATTGAACATGAAGTAACAAGCTGTAAACTGAAGATGTGAAGTGTTTGAATGATCCAGTCGACTGAATCAGTGGTTCCGACTGTCGACTGGATCAGTCAGAAAGTTCCCAGACATTCACATCCAGTCTACTGGACTGGACCATCAATCCAGTCGACTGGATCAGTTAGAAAATTCCCAGACACTACATCCAGTCTACTGGACCATCAAATCCAGTCGACTGGATCAGTCAGAAAATTCCCAGACACTACATCCAGTCTACTGGACCATCAATCCAGGCGACTGGATCTGCCAAATACATGTCATCCAGTCTACTGGATTGGTGTTTCAGTAGACTGGATTGAACAAGTACTCCAGACTTCCCAAATCTTTCTTGGAGATGTCTACTGGATATTACAACCATTTTTATATAATATGTTATGTAACATTTGGATATGAAATATTACCATTAGCATGTTATTACTTGTTTTTTTTATGTGACTAACTAATTGTAAACTACATTTAAATTAAATAGGTTTGCATATGGCACCAACTATGTATATTGTCTATCTTCGCTTCAATGGGGAGATTATTTATGGTCAACATGGAGCTGAGTATCAAGGGTCGCAAATGAAGTTCATCCGGGTTCATCGTGGGATTAGTTTTGTCGAATTGGAAACGAAGATATTCAATGCACTACAATTGGACAATCAATCTCATCGTATAACAGTTACATACCGTTGTCCTCAGGAGGTGATTTCACCTCACATTAATTACATGACTCTATTGATAACAGACGACGACGGTGTTAATCTCATGTTTGACATGTTAGATGCAACGCCTGAATTAAAAGGTATTGAGTTATATATAAGTGTGGAGGATTGTGTTGGTGAAGGTGTTGAGCCTCTTACACAAGATGATGGGGATGGATTAGTAGCGGAAGATTGTGTTGGTGAAGATGTACAACAAATGACTGTGCATGATACTGCTCCTTCGACACAACCCTCTACACTTGGAAGGTGTACACCACAATTACATGAGATACGAACATCGGTGGAGGATTGTGGTCCCAGCACTCGACATGAGTATGTTCCATACGAGGTAAACCCTTTAGCTGGAGTGCATGATACGATGATGTTGGAATGTACTGCTGATGATGAAGAAGAAAACGCTGATTATGATAATGATTCGTATTTTGATGATGATGATAATGAGTTGTATTTTGATGATGATGATGATTATGATGATGATGATGATGCTGATGCTGATGATGATGATGCTGATGATGATGATGAGACAACTGATGTTCATAATGACGAAGTTGATGATGTGGTCCCTAGCCTCAAACCCAAATCCTCATCGTTTACTACAAACACATGGGATAATATAAATGACACTTCCTTCAATGATGAGGTGACACCACTCGATAGTTGGGATAAAAAGCAAGAGTTGAGAAAAGGGTTGTTTTTCAAGAGTAAAATTGAGGTTCAGTATGCATTGAAGGTGTACTCTTCACGCGTCAATCAAGAATATAAAGTGAAGGAGTCAAACAAAAGAAAATTACATGTATGTTGCAAGAATGGGTGTTCATGGAGAATGCGGGCATGCATGCGTAGTACACATGGATTTTGGGAGATTACAAAATACAATGGTCCCCACACTTGTAGACACCCCAACATCCGTAAAGATGGCAAGGTATTTGATTCAAATTTTATTGAAAGAGAAGTGAGGAGCTATGTAGCCAATGACCAAACTATTTCAGTGAAATCGTTGCGGCATCACATGTGTACACAATTTGGCCATAAAATTTCTTACTACAAGGTGTGGGATGCCAAGCAGAAGGCAATTGCTAACATATTTGGGGATTGGGGGGAGTCTTATCAGTTGTTACCGAAGTTTATGAAAGCACTAATCGACTCAAATCCGGGTACACAAGTCGAATGGAAGACATATTGGAGTGAAGATGCAGGTTGTGCTATATTTGAGAGTGTATTTTGGGCTTTTGGTCCTTCAATTCAGGGGTTCATGCATTGCAGACCAGTTGTCTCTATTGATGCAACACATTTGTATGGAAAATATGAAGGGAAGTTGATGATTGCCATGGCAACGGATGCGAACAATGGGATTTATCCACTTGCCTTTGCGGTTACGGAAAAAGAGTCGAAGAATACATGGCGTTGGTTTTTGCGTTTCCTAAAGAAACATGTCACAAAAAATAGAGAAATTTGCATCATATCAGACAGACATAAGGGTATCATGGCTTATTGGTCCATATCAATTTTGCAGGGGTCATGACAAATGCATGATGCAGACCAGTTGTCTCTATTTGATGATAACCATGATTTTAAGTTGTTCATTAATGATATTTTCATATGAACTAATGATTTATGTTTTAAAGCTTAATTTTGACTATTGATTTAATTGGACCAAGATGGCCAATTCAAATATCAAGCAAATGCAAAGTTGATAAGTTGCAAATTCATTGAAGATCAAAGTCATCAAGACTCAAGACAAAGAAATCAAGCTCAAAGACAATGATCCGAGACATATGAGAAGTAAGAGTTAGGTTTTGTAAAGTTTATTAAGATTTGATCTTTAAGGCTCAACTTTAAAACCAACTTCAATTCAAAAATCTCTTAAAGTTTTCAAAGACAAACTTGATTGGTTGAAATTCAAATGTAAGACAACCATATCAATTGAAAAATCTCTTAAAGTTTTCAAAGACAAATTTGATTGGTTGAAATTCAAATATAAGACAACCATATCAATTGAAAAATCTCTTAAAGTTTTCAAAGACAAATTTGATTGGTTGAAATTCAAATGTAAGACAACCATATCAATTGAAAAATCTCTTAAAGTTTTCAAAGACAAATTTGATTGGTTGAAATTCAAATGTAAGACAACCATATCAATTGAAAAATCTCTTAAAGTTTTCAAAGACAAATTTGATTGGTTGAAATTCAAATGTAAGACAACCATATCAATTGAAAAATCTCTTAAAGTCTTCAAAGACAACTTGATTGGTTGAAATTCAAATATAAGACAACCATATCAATTGAAAAATCTCTTAAAGTCTTCAAAGACAAATTTGATTGATTGAAATTCACATGCAAGACAATCATATCAATTATGGTTGAAAAATCTTAAGAAGAAAAGTTTTCAAAGAAAGCAACTTGATTGAATTTCACATGCAAGACAACCATATCAATTATGGTTGAAAAATCTTAAGAAGAAAAGTTTTCAAAGAAAACAAATTGATTGATTGAAAATCAAGAAGAATGCAAGACAACATGATGGCTATAAATACTACCCTTTCTTCATTTCTAAACATCAAGCATACAAGAGAAATCAAAGATAGAAAAGATAACATCTTATACATCAATCCATCCTTCTCAAGCTTATATTTTCATATCATTCAAAATCCTTGATTGAAAATTTCTCTAAACACTTTTTGAGCCTTGATATATATTGATCAAATCCTTGATATACTATTAGAGTGAGCATATTGTGTACAATTACTCTTTGAGAGAGCCTTATCTTGTACAACAAATACTTTGTTGAAACCATTGAGTGTTTTTGTTAGGGTTTTGGTATAAATCCTAAGTAGTGAAAATGATTTTTCACTGGGTGGTTACTCTTCACCTTGTAAGGAAGATTTGTGGGTCTTGGTATAAATCCTAAGAGTGAAAAGGATTTTTCACTCGGTGGTTACTCTTCACCGTGTAAAGAAGATTTGTAACGGTTTTGATCTTCACCCGAAAGAAGATTGTCAAATTAGTGAATTTGGGAATCCTCGAGAAGTGTTCTTGAGGCGGGGACGTAGGCACGGGAAGCCGAACCTCGATAACAATCACTGTGTTTGATTTTCTCTATCTCTATCTCTTACATATTTCAATTGCTTATATATGCTTGTGTTTGATTTTCTATCATATCTTATTGCAATTGAATTGTGTTCTTAAATTTGTTTTTGCTAATTAAAAATAGTTTTTAATTCCGCATTTAAATCGAAAAAGTTTAAGAAAATTCAATGCAACAATGGACTCTATTAGACAGTATAATAAAGATGCTGCTAAGATACTGGACGAAGAGACAGATGTTGACAAGTGGACATTAGCAAAAGATGGTGGACGGCGCTATGGGGCAATGACCACGAATTTGTCTGAGTGCTTCAATGGTGTTCTTAAAGGTGCACGCAACTTACCCATTACTGCAATGGTAGAATTCATTTATTTCAAGCTTGTGCATTATTTTAATGATCGCCGAGTTAAAACTCAAGCTCAATTGAGTTCTGGTCAAGCGTTCAGTACACATGCCATGGAAATCTTTCAGAAGTGGAGTGAGAAGGCAAGTTTGCATCACGTAATAGAGTTTAATAGGGAGGAAGGAACTTTTCAAATCCAAACGCAACCTAGTCTAACCAGTATGAATAAGGGGAACCATAGACATGTGGTGAAATTGGGTGATAGAACATGCAGTTGTGGGAAATGGCAAGCGTATCATATCCCTTGTTCACATGTAATTGCAGCTTGCGCTAGTCAGCACATCAATGTGTACCAATTTATTGATCCATTTTATAGTCTGACGGAAATGCTAGCTTCCTATCAACCACACTTTGAACCGATGAAAGATGCCCCGTATTGGGAGGAGGACCCTAACTTTCCTATGTTGCGACCTGACCCAAGATTGCTTCGTCAACGTGGTCGTCCAAAGTCAACAAGAATTCGGAATGAGATGGATTGGAGGGAGAATCAACATAAGCAGAGTTGTGGATTGTGTAATCAAGAGGGGCATAATCGCAAAAAATGTCCTAATGCAATTTCAAATCAAGAAGTGGTGTTGCCCCAAAGTTGGTAAGTGGTTACTATGAATATTATACTTGTATTGATCAATTTTGTTTGTTATCACTTAACATGTCTTTTAATTATGTTCTCTCAACCTTGTTTGTGTTATTTTGGCTTATGCTTTTCTATTTCTATATTGTAGATATGTTGGATGGATAATCACCTGTGGAGCCCAAACAAGATTGCTCTTTGGCACTTCAACTTGCAAAATCTGAGAATTGACGTTGGATAATGGTTGAGAGTGATTCGAAATTTTGTGCAAGAGTCTTTTGGTTGCAAATGAAATATTTCTGCTCTTTGTAATAATGTTATGTGTAATAATATTATTCTCTAGTCTCTATGAAGGAATGTATACACTACAAGATGATTTTTTGTATCCATTACGCTTTTGTAATTGTATATGTGCTTGTAATCATGTGAAATGCTAGTATTTGATGGGGGTGCAATTAGGTTTTTTTAATTTTAAATTTTGGAATGGCTGGGAACTGCAGAATTCAAAACAAAGGCATTCCAGTCGACTGGATTTGGAAGTCCAGCCGACTGGATTATAGCAGACCTTAATGATCCAGTCGACTATATTGGTGTACCAGTCGACTGGATCAGACAGAAAGTCCTGGGGGTGTGGTTTCAGTCGACTGGTCCATTTGTAGCCACCTGGATCAAGGATGCAGTCGCCTGGATCCCTGATGCAGTCGACTGCATCCACCTTTTTTCAACCTTTAACTAATTTCGTCTGTAATATTTATATATTTTTTGATAAAATATTATCAAATATTATAAAATATGTATAATTTATAATAAAATTAATTTTATCATAAATATTATTAATTTTATTAAAATTTATATATTTTATTTTTACAATAATAAATATACATTTATCAATATAGACACAAAATAGATAGAAAATATACAGGTATTTATTTAGATTAAAATTTCTATTATCATAAAATGCCTTTCGTTGCAATTTGAGACTAGTTTCGTTGCAATTTGAGACTAGTTTGTTCATAAAAATAGATTATTCCTTGTTTCAAGCCAATACACAAAAGCTTATTAACGTCTTCTCATGGGAGGCCAGTTTGGCTACTGACCCCACTAACATAAATAAAAACTTATCTACATATCCATGAGTGGGGTTTGGGTTTCAGGTGAGCTTTTGAAGTAATCAAAGTTTTACTGACCTTGTTCTTTTACAAGTGACATCTTTTCGTTTCCCATATTTTGGTTGCACCTCACTTGTATTTATGAGAAAAATGTGTCCAGTCCATGATTGTTCTGAAGAGTTTTGATTAAAATAACCTTAACTCTTATTGCATTAGCATGTAATGATGTTCAAATTCTACATCAAATGTTCATCCAACTCAAACCCTTTTATTATACAAAAAGAATAAAGCAAACCCATTTACCATTGCCCACACTCACTTAAACTTCAAATAATAGTTACTGCAATAGATTCATCATAACTGTAAAAGAATAAACCAAAAGAAACCAGCTTGAATAGATGATAAGGAACCAATCAGTTTGACATAAAGTAAAGGTACAATCAGTTTTAATAACTATATGCCCTCGGCATCATCAAAAACAAAAAATCAAAGACAAATAACTATATGCCCTGATTAATCAAACGCTCATTGATTTCCTGAATGGATGTTTCCAAAGTACCAAACTGCTCATCATAAGTCGAGAATTTTCTAGTAACCATAGCTGAGAAGTTGTCGATGCTTGTTTGAATATTTCCCATGCTAGTGGCCAAAGAGTCCAAACGTCCAAGCACGAGTTGGAAGTTGTCCTCATTCATACGAGAGGAGCTAGAAGGTGCGCTTCGAGGCTCTTGATCCTCTTGCATTGGTTCTTCATTCCCTGCAGCTTCAGCTTCAGCTTCATCCATTTGTGCTTCTTCACCCACTTGTTCCATCACAGGTGCATTTCTCTTAACCCAAGTGTCATCCTTAAACTCATACCTCATTTGTCTCATGGTAGTTTCTCCATAAACATCCTTATGACTTACATCTCGAGTCTCTTTTTCACCACTAAAATCTACTCCAAAATGATTAAGAATAGTAGTGATATGGAGACCATATGGGAGGGCGCCATTCTTCTTGTTGACACAAGTCTCCATGTGCCAACTAATATAGAATGCAAGATCAAGTTTGACCTTGTTGAGAATAGCCCACATTATGAAAAGGTCTAGATAGGAAGTGTATTCGTATGAACCACTCCTAGGAAGGATGTTGTGGGATATGATGTGATGAATGAGTCGGCTTTCTAATGTGAGGTCCGCAATTTTGGGTCTAGAGAGTTCTTGAATGTTAGGATTTCCACACATTTGCCTAATTGACTCTAAAGGGTCATACCCTTCAAATTGCACCCAACTATTTGTAGTATAACGTTGTGCACCGGTGCGAGGAACTCCTAATATAGAGGCTAGTGTGGAATGGGGGAGTGAAATGGATTTACCCTTCACATAGGAGCTGATTTTCCCATGGATGAATTGAAAGTGTGTGTAAAAGTGTTTAACAAGAGTGGTGTATTGTTTTTGACGTGTTGAAAGGAAATTTTCCCATCCTTGAGCTTGAAAAAGCTCTCTAATATGAATGTGGTGAGTAGCAAAATAAGGGAAATCAACAATTTTCCCAAAAACTACGGTTCTACGGCTAATGTCGTCATGGAATCTTACCAAATATTCCGAAGAAGCGAAGCTCTTGTCCAATGATGGAGGTTCATCCCTTGAAGCCTTCGATTTCAGCCTTTTCTTTCTTGGATCTTCACTGCTCACGGATTTCTTTGGAGCCATTCGAATTCAAGGGTTTTGAATTGGGGGTTTTGGGAATGTGATAGTTTTGAGAGTGATTGGGAGTGATTGAGAGTGATTGGGAGTGATTGGGAGTGATTTTCGACGAAAACCCTAAGAGAGAGAGTGAGAAAACTCGCGAGACAATGAGAGAAAATGGGGAAAATGAAGTCTGTCAACACTGTTTAAAAACAGTGAAATCGCAGATCCAGTCGCCTGGACTCCCTGATCCAGTCGACTGGATCTAGGTCAATCTTTTAAAAAGCTTTTAAAACCTTAATCCAGTCACCTGGATACACTATCCAGTCGACTGGATTTAGCTCCAAAAACTCTCTGCCTGATTCAGTCGACTGGGCACACAATACAGTCGACTGGATTAAGCTGGTCAAACTTTTTGAAAAGTTTGACCAGCTTAATCCAGTCGCCTGGAGACACTATCCAGTCGACTGGATTAAGCTTCAAAAACTCTCTGCCTGATCCAGTGGACTGGACACACAATACAGTGGACTGGATTTTGGTCAAACTTGTTTGAAAAGTTTGACCAGCTTAATCCAGTCGACTGGACACACTATACAGTCGACTGGATCAGGCTCCAGTGTGTTTTTAAAATTTTTCTGGGCATATCCAGTCGCCTGGACTCCCTGATGCAGGCGCCTGGATTATGCCCAGAAAAAAATTTCAACCAGTTTTTAAAGCATAATCCAGTTGTTAATATTGGAAAAATGGCTTTCCAACTTCCACCACAGCAATTGGGCATGTGGACATATTGATATCTTCAAATGTTAATAACATAATAAAATCCAATATATTGATCCATTTTGACCATAACAATTTACATATTAACGTCACACCATTCCCATAAGTCACCTTCTCTAGAGTAAACTTAACAATACCTTAAAAAAAAAAATCATTTGTCAAATCACAAGCCATACTAATAGTAATCATTTGGAGCTAAACTGATTTCCATTTCCATTTCCAATTGGAGCTAAACTGAGTTCAATAAAAAATACAAATATAAATACATATCAAGTATAAATACATATCAAACTCACATCTGAACCTATCACTCAGTCCCACAACAAGGTTTCCTCTTATTGCGAGGTGGGTTCCTCTTCAGTACAACAGGCATATCTGGTTCTAGCCGTTTTGTACCTCTACCCCTACCCCTACCCCTACCCCTACCATGATCACCCACTTCAATATCCTGAACCAAGTCCTCTGATTGGGTGACTAAGGTTGGGACAACTGACTGGGGCACTGAGGATGGACCAACTGACTGTGTGGGTGAGAATGGGCCAACTGGCTGTGTCGGTGACGATGGGGTAACATCTGAAAATGATGCAAGTGGGCTGAATGTCTGGGCCAAAAAACTGATCGTATGCTCATGGTGGGCAGCTGAGATGGGAGTAGTACTGTGGGCAACTGCGATGGGGGTGGTAGTCTGGGCAACTGAGATGGGGGTAGTAGTGTTGGTAGATGAGATGGGGGTGGTAGTCTGGGCAGCTGAGATGGGGGTGGTGGTCTGGGCAACTGATATGGGGGTCGTAGTCTGGGCAACTGAGATAGGGGTGGTCTCAGTAACGGTGGTAGCATCTCTCAACTGGATGGGAGGCACACTCATACTACTACTCGGATCGGATGGACGTGACGGGCATTGTGCACGTGGATGTGGCGGGCGCTGCGCACGTGGACGTCGCCTCCGAGTAGCGGTTGGAGGAACAGTTGTCTGAGAATTGGTGTCTGAGTCTGTGTTAACTCTTTGCACAGAATCAAGCCGATGCAGCTCATTCGAAGCTTCTAGTGCATTAAATGCCAATTGATATGCCTCTGCTGCTAGCTCCATAAATTTTGCCGGATCCAACTCTTGTTCAGGATGAAACATTTCGCATATTCGCATGTTGCACAACGTCTGTCAAAATGCATAATATGTCAGTAAAAAATTGTGTCTCAAAGATATCCAACAGATGCACGGAATTATTAAGTTAAAAAATTTACCATCATCTCATAACAGCCGCTCCTGCGACTGATAAAGCGTCGAGTAATCCGACGGTACCAATCCATATATGGATCATGATATGACATAAGACCAACCATTTTGTCACGAGTGACAACATGCTCACGTCGATGGTCCCATATACTTATGTAATGCCTCCAACGATGCCTCCAATTCTCATGTACCTTACCCCTAAGATCACAATCATGTAGTTTCACATCAGTATTAGCAGGCTGGGGTATGTCTTGTTGCATACCAAATTGACGTAGAGCACGATTAGGTAAGTGCCACTCTACGATCTGGAAACATATTAGAGGCGTCACTGAACGCCATACCTCCTGCCCTATCCGACAATACTCAGGCAACGAACTCAACACATCATCTGTGTATGGTTCCCAAATTACCTACAAAAGCTTAAAAATAAAATGCATTAATAAATGATATATGCCCAATAACAATATAATATAATTCAAATTCACCATGTATTAAATAACAATATAATAACAATAACAATGTAATTAAAACAAGCACGTTACCTGATCAGGACGTTGCCGAGAGAAGTCCGATCGATATTGCTCAAGCACATGAGTGGACACATCCTTTATGTCCTTCGCATTGCGCCACCTACAATGGAAAGTATTCATCAATTTGTGCATTTTTCCATAACCTTATTTTCTAAGGCATAAAACATGTTAAATGTTTATACAAAAAACTAAATAATTACTTACCTAGTGCCATAAGGACCCCCTGGCAATGGTTGGGCAGCATCAGCAGGCACTTCAACATCAGCATCAGCATCATCAGCAGGCACTTCAACATCAGCATCAGCATCAACATTAGCATTAGCATTGGCATCATCCACAGCATTAACAATCGGTTGAATAGACTTTATTGCAGGTGATATGTGTGGAAATCTAGACCATGCCCACAACTGCACCAAGATTAGTGCACCAGCAATGTCACATGAGTTCGGGTCAGTGGCTCTACATAACTCTCTATATAACCATGCTAGAACTGCACTACCCCAACTATACCGTCCAGCAGCATCAAAATCCTCCAACATTGGCAAGAACATAAGGTGTACCTTCTCTCCAGACTTGTCAGCAAAATAACTACCTCCAAGGAGCTCTAATATGTAAGCTCGTGTATACTGCTGCACGGTCACCTCATTAGCATCATCCGGTAGAACAGCAAACGTGTCCTGGAGCCACTTCATATTTAAACGTGACCCATCTAACTTATTTGGAGGAGGAGAGACACCAAGTAACTGAAGACATAATCCGGACCAATTTAACTCGGTACTCCCTACCAATACTTCTCCATCAACGGGTAAACCCAACATGACCTCAACATCTTGCAAGGTGATGGTCATCTCACCGTGGGGAAGGTGGAAGGTATGGGTCTCTTGGCGCCATCTCTCAACTAATGCTGTGATCAACGCCCAATCCATTTTTATAAAACCAAGCTTGGCTATGCCATAAAAGCCAGCTCGCTGAAGGTATGGGATAAAACGGGCATGAAGTCGTCCAGATCGTTCTCTTACTGCCTCACGACGACGACAATGTAATAAAGTATACTACAAAATGAAAAAAAATATGTCAATTTATTTTATCACTAATATAAGCAAAAATCAAATAATAAATATATTAAATACATACCAATCCCTCTTCCCAAATTTTGTTGGAGATGTGTTTATCCTGTCTAGTCAACACAGAGGGGTCACTAGGACCTGGATCCATCACAAAACGGCGAGGCTCCATAAGTGAAAACTACTGCAACCATCAAATCAAAGAAATATATTAAATCTTGAATTATATAATATGGTTACATATCTTAATTAAGGAGTTACCAATTGAGAGCAAATTGATCATATTACAACATTCTTTTTCTCTTATTCTTTCTCACTCCAAATTACATTTATTTTTATTCTTAATGACTATTAGGCACAAGCTTTAACTCCAACATATATAAGTATTTTAACACTCAACACAACTTAGATCAACCAAGTTATTATCCAACTTTCTCCTTCATATGTACATTGATCATAAACTCTTACCTATTCAAAATAAAGTACAATGACTCCCATACCCGCCAATGTTTCTCCATTTAATCTCCTTGAAATATATTCGATTCAAGAATTGCACCAATTTAATATTGATTTGAATACAATTTTTTTTATGCTACTCACAACAAAATTAGAATGAATCTTTGGCTTGGTGCTATTATAGTATCTCTGTTATTTGCAATTTTCAAGTTCTTTTAGTTTTTCATAATTTTACCATCCAATAAATGCCTAATCCAGGCGACTGGACACACTATACAGTCGCCTGGATTAGGCATTTATGTGTAACTTCTTCTCTTTTTTTTTTAAATTTTTTTTCTAAGACAACCTTAAAAAAAACACACAACAAGTATTAATTACTCTTAAAACTTGAATACTCTAAAAGAAAAAATTTCTAAATATACATTTGCAAGGTACAATGTTATAGGAAAATTTTTATTTAAAAAGGGGAGATGAGAGAGAAATTTTTTACCTGATTTCCGGTGGTCACCGGAGCCAATGAGAGCAAGTTGCGACGGAGAGAGAGAGGGACAGAGAGAGTTCAGACCGAGAGAGTAAGAGAGTTGAGACCGAGAGAGTTTCAGCTTTTTAAATTTTGAGTTTCAGCTTGAGTTTCAGCTTTTGAGAGCCAGAGAGTAGAGCTTCAGCTTTTGAAACCAAAGTTGAGAGAGAGACAGTTTTTCTTTTTCTTTCTGGTTCTTTCTGGCGGGGAGTTTTCTTCCATTTTTCATTTCATTTTAAGTGGAACTCGTCTCTAGAAGAGACGAGTTCCAGCTCAAAATTTTCCTCCAGCAGTGGCAAATGCGTGGCAAACTGACGTGGCAAAGTGAAGATGAGGTGGCAAGCTGGAAGTGCAACTCGTCTCTAGGAGAGACGAGTTCCAACTGGAACTCGTCTCTACAAGAGACGAGGAGGCTATCCCCCAAATTTGTTTTTCAACAGTATTTTTTTGCAAAATACTTTAAAAAATAATATTATTAAACAAAAAAAATCAAACACTAAACCATTTCGATCAGAGGGCGCACATTAATTGTTGGTTGACTGTACAATGCAACAATTGTTAACTAATAGTAATAATTGGTAGGAGATATCAAATGTTAAACCAATGCAACTTATAATACATCCTCATGATTCCCGCAATGGGAAGCGCCTGGGATTAAACCCCACAATCTCCACTCTAGACCCGCTAGTGTCCTCGTGGGGCTGGGATAACAGCTATGGCTCACCAGTTCCCTCTGGACCCAGCGGGTAAGGTGCTACTATGGTCACGCCCAGGTAGGGAAGCCACTCTGGTCGCCCCCTCCTACCCAATTTTTTTATAAAAAAAAAATAATAATACATTCTCATGATTAGATGCATATCATAATTAGTATAAAAAAATAGATGCATATCATAATTAGGTTGGATATATATCATAATTTAATTATATCATCATGGAGAAAATAGAAATCACCTACACTTGATCTTAGAAAAAAGGCCAACGACCACATGGAAGCACCATTTAACATCCATCATACACATACAACTATTCGCTGGCATCTAAATAGTGATATATTTTCCACACATGGAATTTTGGCTCATAATTCAGAGCACAGATTTGTGCTATGGAAACTAGGAACATGACAGGACTAAGATGATTGGCATATTAAGAAAGAAATTCATTGCATTCCCAAAATATTAGTCACCTTAAAATTAACAACAGGGCAGATTGCATGCTCACATGCATGGCTAGTAACTTTTGTTGTGGCCACTCAATCTGTGATAACTACTTAAGCTTACCTTTTTTTTTTGATAAATAACTACTAAAGCTTACCTACCATGAAAAGGAGTTATAAGAATGATGACAGGATATATGATCACGTCCATTCGAAGCCTTATTGATTGGATTTTGATCACTAAAATACAGTAATAGAAATATATTATTTTCTTCTTTTTTCTGATCCGATCTTATCTATTTGGAACTAGAGATTAAATTTAGTCATGGACGGACTATTTTGGCCTTTCTCGTAACAACGCTTTTAGACACTGCAACGAAACGATATAAAGGAAAGGAATGCCGGCCATATATGTTTTGACCATTCTGCCTTCTGAATTTTGATCTTCCATGAATAAAATGCAATAGATCCATCCAATAATAGTAAAACTTAGTAGTATGCTTTTGATTTATTTATTTTTTATTTTTTTAAGTTTAATTATTTAATTTATTTGGTTATGTACTATTTTTTTTAAATAAATTTAGAAACAAATTTTACTTTTATCTATTTTCAATAAATAAGCAAATAAGCTAATCCAAACACACATTGATGCCTGTTTTGGAGGTCTTATCCTTAAATTTTTGTTATTTTATCAATGATGGTTTTATATGAGAAAAAAAATCACAAATGAACATGCCAAGTAGGTGTAATCTTACATTTTACTTTTTAGACAACATAGAAATTTTCTACTTGACCAAATCAGAAAATGAAACAAACAAAATTGGAGAGAGAGAGAGAGAATACCTTGGAGGGATCGATGAAACCCTAACTCCGCCGATCAAAGAAGCAGTTGCGGAGGTCGATGGTGACGTGGCATTGAAGCTTCACACTTAAGATAGAAAGAGAGAGAAATGAGAAACAGCGAATCGGCGAACCTGAAGAGAAGAAAGAGAAATCGATACCCGAAGAGAATAGAGAGAGAAAGAGGAAAGCTCAAGTGGCGCTGAAAGTGGAGAGCTCAAGAGGTGGCACAAGTAGCGGCTAACGGTGGAGCGTCAGAGAAAGAAGAGAGAGAGAGAGAGAGAGAGAAAATTGGGTAAATTTTATGAGAATGAGATTGTCAAATAAAATTTAGGGATTCATTAAATTTTATGAAGAAATTGAGGTGGTTATTAAACCGCCTCTATCTAATAACACTATTGAGGTGGTTTAATAAAACCGCCTTTACAGATTTAAAGGTATAAAGGCGGTCAATAAAACCGCCTCAATAGATGTCTGTAGAGGCGTTTTACTAAACCGCCTCTAAAAAAACCGTCTCAACAAGTCACATTTTTGCAGTGTTAATTCTAGGGTAAATTACACTTTACCACCCTAAACTATCACCCATTTTTCACTTCACCCCCTAAACTTTAAAAGTAACAATTGACCCCCTAAACTATTAAAATTACACGGCCGTTACCCCCTGATGCCAAAATCCAGTTAAAATAGATGGAATGGAGCCACACGTGACACGCACGTGCTCCCAAGCCCACCAGATTAACTTTACCAAATTCTTTTTTTTTCAAAACCCCAAAATACCCTTATTCCCTTTAACCAAAATCCAGCACCATGAGCTCGCCGAAATCTGACATGGCCAAACTAACCGATGAGCTCGTCGGAATCTGATGTAGCCAAGCCTTCCCCCAATTCTCAAACAGTCAGCATAGTTTTCTTGCCAAAAGATTTGCCACCACCATCATCAATAACTTCAGAAAATGGATTCCACCCAAAACGGAACCAAGCACCGCTGCCACGTGGTGGCCATGCCCATCCCGGTTGAAGCCACATCAAGCGCTGACATTCTCATCAGCTTCGTCGTCACGGAAGAGTGGCTCGGATTTGGTCAAGATCCGAAGCCGATCGGATTCATCGGCTCAGATCCGAAGCCGACTAAAAGGTTTCCCGAGAAACAAACATGGGGTACGTGGGAAGAGCTGCTACTAGCTTGCGCCGTCCACCGGTACGACACGGAGAGTTGGGACTCCGTCTCCATGGAAATACAAAAGCGGAGCTCTAAACTTCACTACCACCTCCAATGCCGCTTCAACCAAAATCAAGACCCACTAACCCGGTCCCACTATGGATCCGGATCCAACGGATCTTTCTAAATCTCGCCTTCTAGTTTTGTCACTGCCATTCCGATGAGCTCGCCGGAATCTGACCGCCATTCATCTGTTATCATGGATTTTGGTTAAAGGGAATAAGGGTATTTTGGGGTTTTGGAAAAAATGAATTTGGTAAAGTTAACCTGGTGGGCCCGGGAGCACGTGCGTGTCACGTGTGGCTCAATTCCGTCTATTTTAACTAGATTTTGGCATCAGGGGGTAACGGCCGTGCAATTTTTATAGTTTAGGAGGTCAATTGTTACTTTTTAAAGTTTAGGGGGTGAAGTGAAAAATGGGTGATAGTTTAGGGTGGATAAAGTGTAATTTACCCTTAATTCTATGAACTTGTCCTTTCACACTCTTTGAGAAATTTTTACTTCTTAAGTACTTTTACAAAGAGCTATGTACCGACTACCGTGTACGTGAGTTTTAGATTATTTTTTTACTATTTTGCTGAAAATAGGTAATACAATTATACAAAAATAAATAAATAAAAAAGTGTAACTTTAAAAAATTGAACATTAACAAAAAAGTTGAATAACTCCAACAAAAAACGTCAACCAAGCCAAACGCACATATAGTAAATTTAGTAATTAATTAATTAAATAACTAAATAACCAAGCCATAGAGAAAAGTGCTTCAACATATCAAAGGTTTAACTAACTCTCAAATGACTAGAGAAACTTTGAAACATAATTTGCATAACGCAAAGCTTTATTTTTAATTTAGGACACAGTTACAGGTAGGAAACAAAAAGATAGTTGCAAGGCTAGGACAGAGCATAGATCTAATAACTTCCTCACTTCCTAGTGAGCTTGTACAATTAATATAGCAATACAGTACACACACACACACATATATATATATGTATGTAGCTACATATATGATATGTTACTTGCATTAATTCCAGCTATATCTAATAGCATTCGTATAACTTAACATCCATCTTGAGGCGAAAATATGCGGCGCCTTGAGCAACGTCAGTCTGCAGCGTTGCAATCCCTTTAGACATGAAAAAGTCTCCTGTGCCACCAACAACTGAGAGATCCCTAGTCTCATCTTGCATCAATCTGCACTCATAATGTTTAATGTACCTTTATGTTGGGTCGAATTGAAGACCAATGTGAAGGCAAACCATGCATTGTAATGGTTCTTCTTATCGTAGAAATAGAAGCCTTGAGCTCGTGCAATTGGAGGAGAAAGAAGATGGTTGTCTAATGTAATTGGATCATCAAAGACAACTAGCATGCCAAATTTGAAGTCACCAAGAGAAGTCGGATTTGTAGCTCTAGCGGATGTTGCATTAGCCAAATTCGTGCCATCAAAGAGAACGTCATGGTAATAAAGCTCAAGACGCTTGCATGGTTCTTGGTGTCTCAATGATTTTGTGGATGCCAAAACAGACTGGCATATAAAGATGAAGAAGAGAATGAAACAAGATTTCCCTACAAGCTCTCTCATTGTTGGTTTTTGGCTAATGGTGTGTTAAAAATAGCCAGCCTAGTTTATATAGGCCACTTCCAACTACTTTTTTTTTTCCCCAATAAGTCTAGGTCTAGGCCCACAACTTTTTTACAATCCGTTGTGATTCGTGGAGAAATAAAAAATGTATAAGTTGTGATAGATCTAGTTAAAAGTAATATTACTCCAATCACAACACAAGCTATTTTATTTTTATTTTTCAATAACTCTAAGCACATAATGTTTTTTTACAATTATTGACATAGTTTGTTGTAAAAAGTATTGTTAGTGGTGGACTAAAAAGTTTAGGGACAACTTTTGTTATAACTCTAAAATAGAAAATTGGGAATGGTGAAGAAAAAGTAGTGGATAGATATGAAAGTGATGATTCTGTAAGTTTAGAGTTAGGGGAAAAGTTTATTCAAATGATAATATGAGCTTGCCCTACTCCTTCCACGATTGGAAAAGAAGCAATGCACACTCCAATATGAGCTTGTCCTACTGACTGGTGCACTACCAAAAGAAGAAAGGTACCACTAATTATTGTAACACAAGAGTTCAAAGTAGACTCCAAAAAAGACCGTTCTCAAGAATTTGGAAGCCAATAAGAGAAGGGAAGGGAAAGAGAGACCATATTATTAAGGAAAATGATAGCTTCATACCATTTTTTCACGTCATTCAAAAATTGTAGATATCAATATCCACAATTTGTAAATATTGATGTCAATATTTAGGTAGTGTGAATTAATATTTATCTTATTATTAATTAGTGATATTCATATATTACTCTCAAACTTTCAACAAAAATGTTTGTTAACATTGTTTGAGAAATAGTTAGATCATAGATTATTTTCCATTAACTTAGACTTTTGAGATTATTGGTCATATATCTTAGCATCAAAGTTCACTTTTTTTTTTTTTTTTTAAATTTTAATTCTAGTAACTTAAGCTTTTATATCTAATATTGTTATGAAACTTTATATCCAGTTCAAAACAATTTTATGCAATTTCTTTCACTTGAATAGTCTCATAAGTCACAACAATTATCTCTTATGTCCATTTTATATAGACACAACCTCTCATAACTCGTGGGACACACATGCCGTGAAAGGTTTGTTTGACGTTTCATGGAACATGCCTCTCCATAGTCATTATTAAAACCTTAAGATCCATGTGTTGTGTACTTTGATAGGCATGCTACATAGGAGAGACACAAGAGATATATACTTCCTAGATAAGTCATTACTCAAAGGGCCTACTGGCTACTGTGCTGCACACGACAAAATTTTATGAAAAGTAAATAAAATTGCATCATGTGAGGGAGATGAACAATGAAAGCCACCAAAATGGTTGATGTGAGGGACCCCTCAGTTACTAAAGCAGCTGTAATTCGTTGGCTCTTGATCTTTCGTGTTTTTTTTTTTTTTTTTTTTTTTTTTTTTTTTTTTTTATGGATGTCGGCAATAGATTGTGTAAATCAAAATTCCATCATGCCCATGAGAATTATTCATGGAAAACAGAAAGTTTCTATGAAATTTTATTATTTATTAGGATTGGCTTTGGGCCTTTCTTACCTGGCTTAGGTGGACAATGAAGAAGACACACTTAATAATTTTATTATAAAATACTTACAAACTGACATGACATTTAATTTTATTTAGATTACATCAATAAGATGATAAATCAATTTCTTTAATTACTTTTTTATTTGCATTTAAAAGTTGACATGTCAAATTCTATCATAATAATTTTATTATAAAATATTTACAAACTGACATGACATTTAATTTTATTTAGATTACATCAATAAGATGATAAATCAATTTCTTTAATTACCTTTTTATTTGCATTTAAAAGTTGACATGTCAAATTCTATCATATCTATTAAAAAGTTACACATTAATTTGTAAGTCTTATGTAGTAAAATTTGTAATACCTTTCGAATCACACTTGTTAATTATGTGGAAGGGTATATTATTCCCTGAGTATGGAATAATTTCATGTTCTTAGGCATTTAAAGCACTTATTTTTGTCTTAAATTAATTCTCATGCTAAAAATTTACAATAAAATTATTATTATTTTTTGTACTCAATAACAATGAAATTATTTAGTAAAGTGAGAAGGGTACCTTTGGCTTTCCCCCTCTCTCTTATTGTAGAAGATGGGTATTGAAACACCTCTAAACTTGCATAAACATTTAAAGTTCCTTAAGTGCAATACATAGGTTTCTGAATAAAATTCAAACATATGGTTGTATTAACCAATAAAATACAAATATTATTATATTTTTCAAGAACAATTAAATTCAATGTAGATACGTACTTGAATTTAATTAGAGAACCTAATGTAAAAAAAAAAATGTATTTTTTCTCCTTAAATATAAGGGCTTTAATATTTCCACCACCATTTCACATCATTGTCTCAAATCACTTAAAATGTGGATGATATTGACTATATTGTCCACACTTTATGAGCATGTTCAAATTTATAAAAAATATTGTCCACAATTTGTAGACAATATTATCCACATTTAAGTGATGTAAGTAAGGTGTAGATGATGTGAAATAATATTTTTCATAAATATAATTTTATCATTCAATTAAAACATCCAAAATTCATTGTAAAGTTTCTTTATTGATTCACTTTGTTATCATATGCCACATTGACAAAATAGTGTATTATCAAAACCAATCCCCTATCTTTAATACATGTGAGATTTGATCCCAAATTTATTATACGATGAAAAAGTATTTTACCAATTAAACTAGTTGAGATTGACAAGATTTACTATTTGTAATTAAACTATTGCACCAATTAAACCATGTTTGAGGAACTTATAGGGATTTTGCTCAATAACTTATTTTTTAAAACTATTTTACTAAAAAAAAAAATGTTTTAAAACTATTAAGGAAAACAACCTTTTATCGAGGAAACATAGTTTCCAAAGAGGTTATATATATACAAAATAGTATTAAAAAAAGATATTATTAACCAAAAAAATTCTTGCTTATCTGGAGTGGAACAGAAAATTGACAAAAACTAGCTTAAAGGCAGGCACAAAACATCATCGTTGGCCAAAATTAAATTCGAGGCCTTTGCTATCCCTATTCCCTACAGAATACGATCCAAGAAGGGAAAAGAAATAGCGTCAGAGCAACTCAACATGACAAGGTTAGCTAATCCATACAATGTACCGTCGACAAAAAAATAATTTATATAATATATTTACATATTTAATTAATAAGTACTAATAAATAAGGTTTCAACCTTATCAAAATAAATAAATAGGGTTTCAAATAGAATTTGTAAACAAATAAAAAAACATAATTAATTTAATTAAAATTTGTTTAAAGAAGATCAAACACAGTTTAATCCGGATTTGTTTAGTATTAACATAGTAGGTTACTTTGTCAAAAAAGACGGAGAGATCTAATCTGTTTAAACCAATTAATTAATATATATATAACTCTAAACTAAATAAATAAATAAAATATATATATATATATATATATATATGTTATATAGAATTATATATAAAGTTGCTGTTAAGACCCTGCAACAGATGTTATCTCCAATAGTAGAGATTCTCTACTATTTACTAAAGCTTGCCAAAGTGTGCCAGAAGCATCTACGACAAATGAATTCTAAAAGAATAAAATTCCAAAATTACTTTTACTTTCCAAAAAAGTAAATAGTAAACATGTGAACTCTTGTCTCCCAATGAAGACTCTTTTGTTTGCATGTGAAGTAGTCTTCCACCGACAACTATATATATATATATATATATTTGAATGATGATGTGGAAAGATGTAATTTGTGAAAAGCTTATGTTATAGAATATAGATATGGACGGGTAGGTAGGTTCACTTAATTTGCAAATAACTTGAATAACCTTATTTAATTTGCACTACAAGCTTAAAGCATGATTTGCATCACGCAAAACTTTATCTTTTATTAAAGACACAATTAAAAGTAGGCACAGAATGACAGAAAAGATATTAAAAAGACTTTGATGTAAGCGAAAAATAGGGGCACACATAGAGAAACCCTTCAATTATAAAACTTCAACAACATTCTATGTCTTGTAACACTCTTACAACTTATAAATCGTTCTGAATTGTTGATGTGCCTCTAGTCATGAAAAGATAGGAAGTTCAGCCCTTAAGCATATAAAATTTCAATTATTACAGAAAATTGTAGAAGCGCTAGTCAAATTGTAGTCACTAATGGACCTGGATTCATATTATCATAGATTACATTCACAAAGGACAAGAAAATAAAATTGATAAAGAAATGTAATTTATTCTTTATTCTTTTATCTACAATGTAATAAGATGTAAAATGATGAACATTTTCAGTGAATTCACCATAAGAACATAAGAGATTCTGAAGCAAATGACCATATGATATAAGTCACTAATTTTTATGGAACAAAGAGAGAGACAATGATTTATCAAAGAGTTTGAGAATCATAACCTAAGAAGACAACCTAATATGACAACTTTTAATTACATTCTGTATCTTAGTTAGATTCTGAGTCTTTGTCAGGTGACTCATCCTCAATCTCAAGGCTCAAATTTGGAGATGCCTGGTCATTGAATTGTTGAACTATCAAAACTGATGCTGTTGTTGAGAAATCAGGTGAAGTCAATAAACTTCCTACAGGTCCCAGTTCTGGGCACTCACTTCTGCTTGAATCTAAGGCTGCTTCGCATTCAGGCATTCGACCAACCAAAAACAGATTGCAGCGCTTAACCTCACGGAGAACAGCAATTGTATCTGCAGCATTTCTGACCACTTTCTCTTCATAAGTGATGGAGTCATCCTTGACCATATTCTGCTTGAATTCAGCAAGGAACGCCTCATCTGCTGACCCCAAATTGGTGCTAGAATTGGCGTTTATATTCACCCTGACAATCTCCCCCATGTTTTCAGGTTCCACTATGAAATGAATGACCATTAGTCTTATACCAGGGTGCTCAGCCATACGAGCCCCATAAGCAATGGCTTCACGGTCATCACAGCCCCCAAAGAAGGGAACCATAATGAAATAAGAAACATTACTTGCTGCTATATGGCTGGTTCCACCAAGACCACGATCAACCAAAATCCCTACTGAGCATTGTGCATGTTCAAGGACCTTACGATTAACCAAACGAAAATCACTTCTGGTAGTCTCTAGTGAACCATCCACTCTTTGGTTCTTATGGAATGGAAGAATTATAATTGCAGCTCTTTTCCTCTCAGCAGTGGTACAGATGTCCTCATGCATGCCAGACATTGATGAGATAGCTCTCATTGGCCGGATGGACACTTGACTCAGTTGCCTGTAAGCCTCAAACGCCACAACAAAATGGTTAGAGTCTGATTCCTGGCCCTTATTCCAAAAGGGCAACCCGTTTTTCCTCGCCTTGTGTACCATTAATATAGCTGAGGACCTCTCAGAGAGCTCCATGAGGTGCATTGCATACACAGAAAGTCCTTCGCGCTTCTCAGAACCTCTTGAGGCCTCAAGGAGGTTAATCATTGATGGAATGTTTCTTGCACTGTGGTAGCAGGTCAAAATCCGAACTTGGGTATTTGGATTCTTCCTTTCAATTGTTCTATACTTGTAATCAGCCATTCTTCTTGCCCTTTTGGCTGGCTTATATACAGCAAAGACCAGAGGCGTGGTGATGAAGGTAGTAAACAGGGCCATTAGAACCATAATGGCAAAAGTCTGGTCATTCAATACCTGCAAATGGAAAGAGCAAAGCTATTAGAACCGCAAGATTTTGATCCTCACCAGTCACCATAGACTGCAAGAACACTGACATTACCTTTCTATCTTTACCAATGTTGAGAACAATGAGTTCAACCAAGCCTTTAGTGTTCATTAGGAATCCCAATGTGAGAGCCTCACGGAGAGGTGCTTTGCAAAGGAGGGACACCACAACAGTGCCAAATATCTTCCCAAAGCAGGCAGTAAATATGACTAAAACCAGAAGACCCCATGATTGGAGCCCCTGAATTGTGGCTATATTGGTCTTCAATCCACTTGAAACAAAGTACAGTGGCAGGAAGAGACCAGATACAAGATCCTCAACTTTTTCCACAAGAGCGCCTGCAAATGGCCCATCCTTTGGAATGAGAACTCCAATCACAAATGCACCGAACATGGCATGAATTCCAATAGCATCAGTAATAAATCCAGCAGCCAGAACAGCAGCCAATGTAGCGCAAATGTACGTCTCATCTACTGGCTCGCCTTCATGGCATCTCCGGGCCATCCATTTGAAGATTGGAGGGACAATCAGAATTGCACAAACAACAAAACCACAGCCACTTAATAGGACCCAAATTGAGACGAGGGAAGATTTGCCAGTGCCAGAGAGGGCAATGGCAAGAGCAAGTAGAATCCAAGCAACCACATCATTGACTGCTGCAGCTGACATAGCCATTCTTCCAACATCAGTGGTTAAAAGTTTCAGTTCAGCCAGAATACGAGCTAAGACAGGGAAGGCGGTTATGGAGAGGGCGACACCCATGAAGACAAGAAATGAAGTTCCATTTACACCTTTAGATATTGTTTCTTTAAGTACAAATGAGGAACCAATTCCTAATGCAAAAGGAAGGCTGATTCCTGCAAGAGCAATGCCAAGTGCTCTCTTTCCAGTCCGACGAAGAGATTTAGGATCTAACTCCAGGCCTGCCAAAAATAGAAAGAATAGGAGACCAATGTTTGCTAGAGTATCTAACACCGGGAGACTATTTGGCGGGAACATTGCTTGCATGTAGCTTTTGTTTCGTCCCAGGACTGATGGCCCAAGTATTACTCCTCCCTGCCAAATAGAAACACAAGGTAAACTCACCAATTAAAACAAATTTAAGCAATGGTATTTTTTTTTTTTCTTTCTGATTGATAAGTTAGACACGCACTTATAAGGGGAGGAGGTGCCAATTGAGCTAGAGCTCAGTGGCTAAGGAATGGTATCTATTTCTGTCTGGATGAGTAAATTTAAATGTGAAAAAGTCAATTTGGTGAAACTTATAGAGCATGTCTCATAGCTCCAACAAAAAATTATGTTATTCCGTGATCTTACCTAAGTAAAAATCTGTGATTTCTCTTTCTTTTAATTTTTTTTTTTTTTCGTTTTCAAAAGCAACCAGCATTCCTCTGTTCCGCAAAGTAAATCTCATGACAACTAAGGACTTCAAATACTTATTCAAGGGGGAAAAACAAAGAAAACAGTAGATAGATAGATAGATAGATACATGTGCAAACAAAAATGCAGGTGTGTTGAACCCAGTGATTCCCCAAACTCAAAAATAAAACCAATTCTTTTGCTTTTTACTAGGTATTGCAATATTAGCTACTAATTTTGTAACTAGCAAATTTGTGGCACCTAAACCACATCATGAGAACTTCAAGTTTACATAAAAAACTGGAAATCTTCTAAACCTCAGAGGTTTTCTTATTAATTTTTTAATCCTCAGATGTTGAGGGGAAAAAAGTAAAGATATCTTAGAGTGAAGGACCTAAGCACTGCTCTTTAGCATCTGCCTTAGTAGATAAAGTGATACTGAATGCATAAAAATATGTCATATCAGGCAAAAGTAACTGAAATTTAATTAAATTTAATGCAAGTACTAGAACAAGAAATGTTATTACAATAATCTCTGCAATAACTCGTGGCTGTCTTAATGGTCTTAGGAGGAAGGCCAAACCCCTTGTAACTACAAGTACAAGGCATATCTGCAAAATGGCAAGAGGCAATGCAAAATGAAGAGGATCATCTCCCTGAAATATGCCATTTGATGTAGGTTTCATTGGAGATGGACATATATGTCCTGCTGTAGCATTCGAAGCCATTTCACCGTAACCAAGTCCACAAAAAGTAGTTTACTTCAGAACCTGCAAAGAGAAACATCTTATTAGACTTGAACTCTAAAACCTGATTTACATTAGACTAGAGTTTGCATGGTCTTCATTGTTTATCACCACAAGAAATCCACTAGCACCCTCTAGATCATACCAAAAAACTCTTTCCTACAAATCTCTCTCTCTCTCTCACACACACACACACAAACACAAAGTGGAAACCCACCTTTCGTCTCTAATGATGTCTAATAACTCCACTTAAAAGACATTTATGTTCTCTAAAGGTGATATTTTTTAGTCTAATAACTCCACTTAAAAGATATTTTAGTTCTCTAAAAGTGATATCTTTAGTCTAATAACTCCTTTAAAAAAGATTATGTAGACCGTTAAAGTGGACTTTGTTCATCCACCAAAGTTCAGTGAAAGGAATCTCCCAGCAAATTCTGCTTTCAGGAGCACAGGAACAAACAAAAAAACACCAACCCAGTGACCAAATTACATCCTTAACTTAATCCTGCTTTAAATCTATTTGGCTAAGATTAAAATATACATTTTTTTTTTTTTCTTTTCTTGTTAAGTAACAGTACAATCAAACTTAACACTTGTTGGAGGATTCTACTATCCTGATTTCAAACAAACTCAAACTCAATTATAACTTTTGATCTCAAAAAAAAAAACAGCGAAACAAGTCCAAAAATCTACTGCTTCGATATGGCTTTTATCACACAATCTTTACCTGATAAAATTGATCAACTTAAGATAATGATCTTTAATTCAATAACCAATCTATCTCTCCAGAACATGATTCAAAATATCAGATTTTCACTTAATAATCCTCACTCTTCCGAGTTCAAGTAAACAATCCCAAGAAACAAAACCAGTCCCTAGAAATAAATAAATATATGTGAGTATTTTTCCTTTCTGGGCACAAAACACATTATTCAATATTAGATATGAAAACCAAATTTACTCAAAAAAAAAAAAAGATATGAAAACCAAATTGAGTTCAAAAAGAAACAAACAACAACATTATCCATTAATCTAAACAAAACCCATCAAAGTATAGATTTCTAGAGACTAAAACACATCCCAAATAATAAAAACAAATAAAAAAAGCCAATGGAGTAATGGTTACCCTTGTTATGGCCAAGAACTCGCTAAAATGGATCTGATTCGAACACCAGCTTTTAAGTTTAGCGGACCAGAGCTACTTAAAAAAGACAAAAAGTTTTTCTTTCTTTTTTTTTTTGTTGCTTCTGAGTGAGTGCTGTGCTGTGAAGTCTGATATTCCAAGTCAGAGAACAAAAGTAGGAACTGGGATTTTATTAAGTCTTTGATGAGTTTATATAGGAGAGTAAATGCCGAGAGAAAAGGACGAAGAGTTCCAAATTCCAATACGAATACGAGTGAACTTCGTCAACTCCTTCATTGGTTTTAAGGCGTGATGAGATATGCTGGCCCCCCAGCATTGGTTGAAGATCTCTGTTCTCAATAGAACTCTTTGTAATAATTGGAAACCAAGCTTTGTAATATTTAGTTACTGTAGTTAGGGTGTAGGATTTTCCTTTCCTTGTGTTCATTTGGTTGTGCTAACCTTCCCAGGTTCTTCTTTGTAAGGCTGTTGCCTGTGTCAATAAAAAAAGCTGAATACCAAAAAAAAAAGAAAATCAAATCACAACACACTAGGTGAGATTATGGTTGGATTGGATAAAATTTAGTCCCTTCAAATATACTAGTTTTTATTAAATTATATTTGAATTTAAATATTTTTAAAAAAGATAACATTATTTATGTTTTATTGGTTAATGCAATTATGTGTTTGAATTCAATTAAAAACCTAATGTATTTAACCTAAGAAACTGTATCTAAATTTTATCCTTTATTTAATTACTTAAAGAGAGTATCATAAATGCTTTTCGGAAATATAATAAATGTGTAGTTGGTAGATCTTACCATTTAGATTCATGTGAAAGAATGGAGTAGGTATCTATTATGTTTTAGGAATATTGAATAATTTCATAAAATATCATATTATGATTGAAGGGTATAATTATAATAATTGTGAAATTTTATGTACTAAATAATAAAATTTGGTTACATAAAATCGTCCAAATGGCTTAGATTTTACATGTAGCATAATGGGTTTTTATCATGTAACACACTAACACATTAATTAATATTATAAGATTATTGTGTTATTTTACTTTAGGTTAAAATCTACTACCTAACTTTCAAGAAGGTTAAAATACTACTCTTAACTAAAATTTTATTATAAAAAAAAAATTCACTAAATTGAATATAAAATGCATTTTTATTTATTTTTTATTTTTTTATAAGTAATTTATTCTAGATAAACTCTTCCTCAATTAACTTTGCGTGTGTGCCAGCATGTATAAGTTTACAGGAAATAACAAATTTTTAATATTAAAATAATAAATAGAAAGACTAAAATACCCTTAAAAGTTGGTTTTGTATTATTTTAATATTAAAATTTTATTACTTTCCATAAAGTGGAAGTATTAAATGTTATCTTAACCATTGCACTAAGGGTACTCATTAACTGACCCATAAAGTATTTATTTATTTACTTTTTTTAGAATTGGAGGGGGCCCAAATCCCCAATTACTTGGTACATAATTGGGCATTTGGATAGTTGGGCTAAACTAATGCGGCATCTGTAAGGCAATATAAGGTGTTATTGGCGTACACAATCAAAGATCGTGACAAAAATAAATAGAAAGTGAGCCAAAAACTATAATGATCAGGACTGACTTTTTTTTTATAATATAATGGGGGACTTCTTTCTTTTGCTTTTCAAAGTATGACTAAATTTTTTTTTTTTTTCGCACATAGTTCTTTTTCTTTATATAAAGCAAATGTTAAAATAGTAAGGCATTCCCAACATTTTGATTGTCTTCTTTCTTTTTTTTTGCTTTTCAAAGTATGTATCTTAAATTTTTTTCACACCGGCAACCACAACCACATCCCGAACCCAACCACAACCCATCAATACCCATGGCCACTGAACCCCGAAACCCATGGCCAAAACTTCAGGGAAAACCCGCCACCATCTGGCTTTAAAACTTCAAGAGCCAACCGAAACCCAAGTTCTGCCGTTGATGAGGAGGCCCAACAACCCAATCGGAGAGAGCAAATTTTTTAGGAGAAAGAGTTTGAGAGAGCAGAGAGCATGAGAGAGAAAAGCAAACAATAAAATGGATTAAAAAATTGTTTACACAATGTACAAAGTATCTTTAACGTTACTGTAGCTTTTGTTAAATTAGTAAAGACACATCTCTTTAGATATAGAAGTATGAACAAATGGGCCTCCTCCATCAAACATTAGAGTCATCAATACAGTTTGCATGCTTAGCTAATACAGTAATACCTCACTAACATATTTTACTTAAAGTGATATTGGTAGGCATAGTGGTGCGAGTGGAAGTCCCACAAAAAATAAAGAAACTTAATAATTAATACATATATTGGACTCAAATTTAGAGGCTTACAATTTTTTGTTAAATATTGTCTTTACATATTATATTAAAATTTCAATTGGAATGATTAAAGAAGAATGACTTAACCCAATAACAAAATCAAATTTCTTATACAATTGTATTGGTATTAACAAGTGGTATCAACGCCACTTGGGTATTCGGCCCAGTGATAATCTCCCTTCCCAAAAAACCCCATCCCTCTAAAGAGTGTGGGTTCGATCCCTGTAATCTTCAAAATAAACATGTATGTAAGTTTAGATATCAACTGAGATTATCAGAGAGAGAGAGAGCTAGTAGGATTTTTTTTGTGGCTTAGAAAGAGAGATAATTGGGTTCAATACTTCAATTCTATAATCTTAATTGAAATATCTCTGACTTGTTATCTTGTATTGGATAGACCTATTGTATAAGATATTTTCAAGTCGATATTTGTATACAGTAGAAGCGCAAAAACAGCCTTTTTTGATCTTAAATGGTTACTTCTGTAACATTACAGTGCAACCCATTCATCATATGTTAAGTCACTCTCCAAAATAATGTCATGTAACCCTATTTTTGGTTCTACTTTCAGTCTTGCAAAGCTGTCTTAGGCCCCCCTCTTATCTTCAACCTCCAATAGCATCCTTGCGTTTTTCGAAATGGATCGAAGCTATCACCTGGCACTTGTATATATATATTTCTTCTCTAACGATCACACTCACACTACCAAATCATGTATCCTGCTATATTTTCCACAGTACAGTATCATCCACATTTAAACTCACTTTTCCCATGGTCTCTATCTCGAGCCATTCTTCTAAGGATTTGCAATACACATGATGGTGCCTCCTACTTTAGCTCATAACCGTTCAATGTTCGGCCATGTGGCCGGGATTATGATGACAACATGAGAATAATCATGATTGTGATGACATTTTATTTCATTAATGACAGTGGTATTGAAATTTCTTTTGTCTTTAACAATTGGCACACTGATTAAGTTAAAACCTTCCTAGGTTGACTAAGTTTGCGCCTAGGCAATTTAAGCCACTGTCTAAGGTCTTCTTAGAAAAATGTCCTAAAATTATGGGGCAATAATTGATTTCATAAAAATAAAAAACATTGATAGACCATGCCATTCCTGCTCCACTCTCAAGAAGGTCCTATAATTGGACTAAATAAATTCGACTTACTTGAAACTCTAAGCTATTTCACCAAAACATATATATATTTGTTGTGATCATACGATTCATCATTAATGATTTATTTCTCCTAAAGGCTTGAGGCTTCAATTTTTGTAAGTCAATCTATCACATGGTAAATTGTCAACATTAGTCACTCAATTTCTCACATGGTCACACACCAAATACTCTCTATCTCTCTCTCTCAAAATACCAAAATCAAACTTGGAAATTAGATTCAACTTTCTTCACCAAGCACCGCTTTATTCAAGATAAAGTAAAACTCATTTATTTAATAAATATCAATTTTTCATCGATTTTTGTTAAATTTTACACTTGCACGATGATATGTAATTCTCTATATGAAATTAATTTTGGTTTGCTTAGTATTAATTCATCGGGTCATGTGTTGAATTCTTCTTTACTAATCAAATAGGTCAAGGCTATTGGATGATTTCATTGTTAAGTGAAGTTGCAACTGTTCTTATCCTTTTGGATAGTTTGATAAATGTGTTACTAGCAATATAGAATATATAACAAAAAACAATTAGTTGAATATTTCACAAATAAACAAGAAAGACATAAAAATAAATAAAAATAAAAAGAAGTTAGAAAATAATAAAATAATACACTAAAAAATTATTGTCATAAGAAGATGAATTTAGTCATATTATCAGGGGGGCCACATGGGAATTAATCATATTATGAGGAGACCATTTATGGAGAACCAGCCAACTATGTCCAACCCACACCAGATCTTTATTCATCTTAATTTGCATTTGTTAGAAGTTGTTATTATATCATTATATTAAAGCAACCATATATAAGGACTTTCCAAAGTTAGGCAATTATATATATTTTCTTTTCTCAAAATTGCCTTATTATATGTGGCCGCAAAGAGCAAAATCATGCCTTTGAGGCTTTGCACATGGCATTGGGGAATGTATATTAATATCATTTTCAAGCCAGACCCTTTGCTCAATCACAATCAGCAAGGGGAAGATGCAAAAGAACCCTTTTTGCCAGTGTTTTATGAATGTATAGGTTGACTAAGCTAAACTCAGGCATGTTAACAAAGTACAGTTTGTAGTTGTATATGTTAAGGGAGCACTTAATTGTTAGCACATGATGCAAGCAGAAAGTCCACAAGTACTGTTCCCCCACCCCACATGGCTTGGATCAATTTCACTTTTTGGCACGTCCATATTTAGTATTGAAAAATGACCATGTCTTACCTATATCATGGGCAGCACTCAGTGTGTCGCTTGGCAGCGAAGTCAGTCAGTTTTTTGCTTTTTGTTTATTTTTATTTTTTGTCTCGACTTTTAATCAAAATACAAACAAATTAGTTTTTTTTTTTTTTTTTTTTTTTAAATAAGCTATTTTTTTAAATTTTTTGTTTTAACTTTTGATAAATAATGAAAATAAATTGATATCAAACAGACACATAGTTATAGCGGAGTTTTTGTCCATGCATGGACTGCCAAAGAAAGATGAGATGAGCCCTTTCGGTTAAGGCTAAACCAGGCTCTTCTGGCGGCACAGGCGCACAGCACTGGAAGCATGAAAGGCAGGCCAGCATCAATAAAGTATTCAGAGTTTCCCAAGCCCTGATTGATCATATATGCCCAACCCAACTCAATGCTTTAGTTTTTTGGGTCGGTAGGGTTCCATGAACAGAAATGTTGTTGTCCAAGCCTGGGTCCATTACCCATCTTTTTTATCTCTTCTTTTTTCTTTTTTTTCTTTTTCTTTTCTTATATACAATAGAAATTCTAATCTAAACTCACACATAAGTATATTTTAAAGATCCCAGGAATCAAACTCACACCCTCATAAAATGGTGGGGTTTTTTGGAGTGAAAGATTACCACTGGACCGAATACCCAAGTGGCTATCTCTTCTATATACAGTGAGAGAGATAATACATATATCTAATATATATCTAATAAATAGTAGACTAAGGATAAGGACAACAAAGCTGGCCTAATCCCAATATCCTATTCTTTGAAAAAAAAAATCATTTGATTATACAAATTGTACAAGCCTGAGAAAAAAAAAAAAAAGAACACTAATGTTCACATCTTGGCCATATAAGCAAAAATTCAAACAATGCACATCAACTATGTTTCACACTTCCACTAACAAACGTTATTCCATGACCAAATCGACCGGCGACTTGAAATCAGAATATCAGGTTCAATCATTTTGAAAAAGAAATAGAGTTCAAAACCAAAACGTTATAAGATAATGTTGCAAACTTTGTTTATAGAATGAATAAAATAAACTTCGGTGACATAAACATGATAATATTTCTCCTCACATGAAATTATTAGTATGCTTATGCATCAATGGATGCATATGAATATGATAATGACTTAAACGTATTAACAATTGAGAGATATCATATAAGAAATGAGTACCAGCTATTGATTAAAATTCCAATAGCGTGTAAACCTCCCTCTTTGGAAATGTCTGCTAAGAAAAGTCACACGGCAGCCCAGCCTGAAATATAGAACATCATCCTCATCCACATCCATAAATTAATAATCAGAAACTAGATAACCTTGTGAATATTCTCCTATTTAGTTGATTCTCCAATACGCTGACTTCTTAATTTAACATGCAATTTGTTTTATAAGTGAAAAGATATTGTCATCACTGCACTAGGTTATGGAAAGAGCCAACTAATTATTGGATCTATTTAATTAACATAATTATATATTATTTACTGTTTCTTGTTCTTAAATAGTGTTTAGTTAAGACTCTTGTCATCATTGAATAAGGGATCTGGATTAGAATCTTGCTTATACCAAAAAGAAACTTATTAATGTCTTGACAAAATATTCTTACTAGTGCGTGCGTTTGACTAGCTTATTTACTTAAAGGTAAGATACAAAGTGATTTTAAACAAATAAGTTGGTTTATTTGAAAAAAGCTAACTTATTTTCTTAAAACCATTGTTGTCTCAACTTTATGCAAATAAGCTTAGCTAAATGCACACCAGACAAGTGACCTCTAGTCGAGGCACATAAGCAGAATTAATTAATCCATGTGTCATTAACTAGATGGATAATAGTTCTAAAAATACTTGAGCCAACTTGGAGTTTAGATGAGCTTGTGAATACACTAATAAGACCTCCATTTACTTCTTTACTTCAAATTAATTGGCACACCAAAAAAAAAGCATACTAAAATATCCATTTCATTAAGAAAAATAAAACTACTAACATTTTTAATTGTAAGGGCACCCTTAGACATTGTGCAGAGGTTGCTAGAGAGAGAAGCATAGCTTTAGACAATGTCTTCTCAAGCTCCACACCATCTTTGCTCATAAATCTAATTGAGAATAGAGTATTGACTATGCTTGCAAAGAGAAGGATTCCTGAATTAGCCACTTTAAGGGGGTGTTTAAATAAGACATCTAGGAGACAAATTCAGAAGATTAGAATAACCAATTACATTCTGGGCAGCTAAAATTATGAAAAGAAGTTACCAAATAAATTTTGACTGTACATGCAATTCATTAATATGCCAAAGAAAGCCAATCATTTAGATTCCAAATCTCCCTCAGGCAACACATGTGAATCTTCCTCAGGCAACACATCTACCCTCTTTGAAGACACTGAATTAAAAACTCTCTGGCTATTATACTGTTGCACCACCAATACAGATGCTGAAGTTGAGAATTCAGGAGAAGTCAACAAGCTACCAACTGGCCCCAGTTCCAGGCAGTCGCTCTTCACATTCAAAGTATCAGCTACTTGACCCTCAGGCATTCTACCAACCAAAAACAGATCACATCGACTAAACTCTCGAACCACATTAGCAGTTTCTGCAGCAGTTCTCACAACCCTCTCTTCAATTTTGATTGTGCTGTCCTTAAAAAACTTTTGCTTGAATTCAGCAAGAAACCTTTCATCATGTCCTGCTGAAGTATTGGAGTTGTCATCAATGTCAACTTTAACATTAGCAATCTCTCCCGCAATCTCAGGGCTTGCTATGAAGTGAATTACTGTCAAACTATTACCAGGGTGCTCAGCCATCCGAGCCCCATAAGCAAGGGCTTCACGATCATCACAGCCCCCGAAGAATAAGACAGTTAAGGTTGAACAAACATTGCTTGCAGATACATGGGTGCTTCCACCTAGTCCACGGTCCACCAAGATTCCCACAGAACATGGTGCATGCTCAAGAACTCTCCGATTTACCCAACGAAATTCAGCTCGAGTTGTCTCCAATGCTCCATCAAACCTCTGGTGCTTGTGGAATGGAAGAATTATTATTGCTGCCCCTTTCATCTCAGCACTCGTGCATATGTCCTCATGCATGTTAGTCATAGGAGATATTGATGTCATTGGGCGGATGAGCACTCGGCTTAGATGCCTGAAGGCCTCAAAAGCTACAACAACTTGATTGGAATCTGAATACCGCCCCTTATTCCAAAAGGGCAGCCCATTCTTTCTCGCCTTGTGGACCATCAGAATTGCAGATGACCTCTCGGTTAGCTCCATCAGATGCAATGCATAGACACAGAGTCCTTCCTTCTTTTCAGTCCCACGTGAAGCCTCAATGAGATTAATCATTGTGGGGATGTTTCTTGTGTTCTGGAAACAAGCCAAAACCCGAAGTTGAGTATTGGAGTCTTTTCTCTCAATTGTTCTGTACTTGTAATTGGCCTTACTCAATCTTCTAGCTGGCTTATACACTGCCGTAACTAAAGGTGTCGTAATAAAGGTTGTGAAGATAGCCATCAGAACCATGATGGCAAATGTTTGATCATTCAATACCTGTAATAACAATCACCTATTAAGACCATGAAGTACATAAAATAAAAATAAATCTAATACATAGGCTTTGTGATCCTCATTCAGTAATGACAAAATATTGATTTCTTTCTTTTTTGGTTGGAAGGCAAAAGTTTTAGTTTTTACCTTTCTATCTTTGCCAATGTTGAGGACAATGAGTTCCACCAAGCCTTTAGTATTCATCAGGATCCCCAATGCCAGAGCCTCCTTAATAGGCATTTTGCATAAAATGGAGACAACTACAGTACCAAGAATCTTTCCAAGACATGCTGTAAAAATGACTAAAACAAGAAGACCCCATGACTGAAGTCCTTGAATTGTGGCTATATTGGTTTTCAAGCCGCTTGAGACGAAGTACAATGGAAGTAAGAGACCAGATACAAGATCCTCAACTTTTTCCACAAGAGCGCCTGCAAATGGCCCTTCCTTTGGGACAAGAACTCCAATGACAAATGCACCAAAGAGGGCGTGAATTCCAATAGCATCAGTGGCAAATCCAGCTGCTAAAACTGTAACCAAAGTAGCACATACATACAACTCTTCAACTGGCTCACCCTCAGGGCAACGCTGTGCCATCCATCTAAAGATGGGAGGGACTATGAATATGCAACAGATAATAAAACCAGCTCCACACAAGAAAACCCACAACGAAACAAGAGGAGAGTGGCCAGTGCCAGAGAGGGCAATAGCAAGAGCAAGTAGAATCCATGCAGCCACATCATTGACTGCTGCCGCTGACATGGCCATTTGGCCAACATCAGTGGTTAATAGCTTAAGTTCAGCCAAAATTCGGGCCAAGACAGGGAAGGCGGTAATAGAAAGGGCAACCCCCATGAATACAAGAAATGGGGGTCCACTTACACCTTTGGAAATAGTTCCTCGGAGTACAAATGATGTTCCAATTCCTAATGCAAAGGGAAGGCTAATTCCTGCCATTGCTATGCTTAAAGCTCTCTTTCCAGTCCGACGAAGTGACCTTGGATCCAATTCTAGGCCTACAAGGAATAAAAAGAAGAGCAGACCAAGATTGGCTAAAGTATCCAACACCGTGAGGCTTCTTGCTGGAAAAATTGCATTTAGATAGTGTTTGTTGCGACCCAGAGCTGACGGGCCAAGTATTATTCCACCCTGCCAAGAAAGCAACAAAAATTAAACTCTCCCTAGACATGAAGATGCAGACATATTAAGCAATTATAGGAAATGGTACTGAATTGCATAAGACTTGGAGCAGGTCTGTTAATTGCAAAGGGGTAAGAGATTCTGAAATAGGTACTAGTTTGATGAGACATATGTGGTAATAATCAAATGCCAATAAGAAAACTGTTACCAGTGGATTATGCTTCAAGCACTAATAGTGGTGTGAAGTTCCTAGACACATGTTCTTAATCCAGTTTTTCCCAAATAACAGATGAATATATTGGAAGTTGCTGAAAATATAACAGGTACTACAAAGTTCAGGAATTTAAGATCACTACGCCCTTATCTACCTCAACTACAAGGCAAAGTAAACACTACCCCCATGTGGTTCTCATACATCAAGTCCTTTCTCTAAAGACTCAAATACAGCATCCATCTTTTTTAATTTACAGTCAGCAACACTACAAGTTGAATAAATACTCTCAAAATTAAATACCTCTAAATGATTACTTTTTAGAATTTTACTTGGAATCCATTCCCAGACTGATTCTGATACACTTATAATTGTCATAATATGAAACAACCTTTTGTTATTATAAAAAACACCAACACTTATTGGCAAGTTAGTTATTCAAATTAAACAAAGGGACAATGAGAGAGACTGCAGTTTTAAAAAAATCAATAAAATAAAGGCAGATAGTTCTAGATTCAGATGTGGAACAGTGGAATTCAAAACAACAAAGTATTATCGAGTGCCTAGTTATGGTACGTGTCTAAATCCTTATTATTAAACAAAAAATACAACTTAAGAATGAGAAAAAGAAGAGGAACTTACAACAATCTCTGCAATCACACGAGGCTGTCTTAATGGCCTCAAAAGAAAAGCTAGAATTCGTGTGAGTGCAACTACAAGACATATCTGCAGGATGGCAAGAGGGAGTGCAAAATGAAGAGGATTATCACCCTGGAACATTCCATTAGATGTAGCTTGCATAGGTGCTGGACATGCACTTGCAATTGTAGCATTTGTGGCCATTTTTACTTTTAATTGCAGCAAACTCTGCAGATCTCACTTCAGTTCCTGCTTTATGTGACAGTCATATATCAGATTGGCTATACCTTTTTAAGTCCAAGCTCCAATTGATGAAGAAGGTTAAACAATATAAATAATTGGTATAAAAAAAGATTACAGGTTTCCCACACACTTGTTAACATAAGAGAAAAACACTGACACACACAGATTTAACAAAGTGAGTTTGATCAAAGTTCCTATAACTTTGCTACAAATTTGGCATACCTAAATCCTTGTAAGTATTACCTAAGTACCCGATTTTTGATCATGTGAAACCAATAAAGAGTGTTGCTTAGAAAGTATCACGTGCATCTAGTATATGTATTCTTTTTCTTATAACATTGTGAATCCTATACCTCACAATTTCACAAGATTTATGTATGGTAAGAGAGGATGTTAATGTACTCCCGGAGTACCTAATAATTTTCCCAGATATATATACAAAATCCATTAGACATTTAATTACACCTCTTAATTTTACAAACACGTGGTAGACGAGAGTGCAAGGTGAATGATCATGTAGCCACGTAGTGGTGCAACACATGATTTTGATAGTCACGTATATGATGATCTGATCAATGCCCCACTTCAATTAGCGTTGAGAGTTTACAAGTGGCATTAATTTTGCACTAAATTAACCGCCCTCACCCTTTTCAAGAAGTGACATAACTCTATGAAAACGGAATATATAAATATGGTCAAATATATATGACATATAACATAAGCACAAAAGAGCCTTCATGACTACACTTGGACCTTTATTTTATTAGGTACAACAAATAAGCTAATAATCTAGTGGTCCAAGACACCCTTTTTTTTTAATAGGGACGGTGAAATAAGAAATAAGAATGACCAAAAGATTATTTCCATTCTTTCACAATCAAACTCGGAAATCAAGTGGTCTAAAGAAACCTAGGGAAAGTGAAAAGTATAAAAATAGATAATAAGTATTATAAGAAAATAAGAATGACCAAAAGATTATTTACATTCTTTCACAATCAAACTCTTGAGGTAAAAGAAAAAAATCTTTTGCCAGCAATGGTGCATGTGTTGGACTGAATTGATATCCCATGTAATTAATATTACATATAATACCAATTGAATAGTTGAGATTACATTTAATAAATTATTATTAAAAAATTCAAAAAACAAAAAGTTTTGAAAATATAAAAAAAAAAAAAAAAATTACACTCATACAATACTTTTTTAATATTGCATGAATATCAATCCGTGTGGGACTCGCCTACCAAAGGCGAAAAGGACTATGGAGTTATTGAGGGCAGCTCCAATAATTCAAAATATCTACCAATTCTTCTTGACTTTCTAGCAACCAAACAAAGCTTCACGGCTCTCCAGAAACAATATTTATTAAAAGGACCGACCCAGAGAAGAAATTAAAAAATAAATAATAAACTTCAATAACAAATTAACGAGGCTTAATTGGTACATATTGGACTAACATAGTTTTAATAGTATTGTATTTAACGAACTTTGAAATTCTACGGACCTCGTTCGTGGAAAGTGCAAAGCTAATTAGATTTGACAATCTAGTCTACTAATAGAGCCTGCCTTAAAGGGTTGGTCGAAGCCAATTTGTGCATGGTTCGTGGCATTATTGTCTTTTAGTAAAAGAGAAGAAATATAAAATTCAATTCAACCCAATGAAACTTATCCGACAGTGTGTACGTGCCAGACTTTTCACACGAAACCAAAGCTGAAATTGCATTTCATATTGTCATGCAATCCTGGGATTTATTCAAGGACGATAATTTCCCTGTAGCTCCCATGAATTTACAATCATGTTTCAATACGAAAATGGACGAGAAATTTTCCCATTTTCAGAAAGAAAAAAATTGTTTCTAGAGATACCCAATTGAGAACAAACAACAAAGAATACAAATTTACGATCAAGACCCGTATAATGCATTTTGATATTCCTAGCAGAATTTCTCAGCATCCAAAAGAAAGATATAGAAGACTGACCTGGGTGTCTTTCTTTGACGAAACGCAGATGAAATGAAGCTATTTGGTGCCAAATTAACCTGCCACCTTCTTCATTTCCATTTTGCACCCAAGAAAAGATTTAGTGGGAATCTTCGGTGCAATTAATACGGTGTGATCTTCGAGAGAACAGAACGATAAGAAAACAAATGAACGTAGTGTTTGTATGCTGATAAATATTTTCCAAAGATTGAAAAACAGACACAGAGAGAGAGAGGAAGTTAATGGTTCAAATGCTGACAGACAGGTTGTGAAAACGCAATCCATGATAATCCATATAAATATAACAGCGCAATTTTTAGAAAGTACCAGTTTTGCCCCTATGGAATTCGTTCTGGCAATGGGATCTTTTGGTAAATATATATGACAAAACAAATACTCGTTTTCTAGTCGTTAATATTGACATTTGGTGGTTGGGCCACCCCTCTAATTTCTTTATTAGGAATAGGATGTGCTTGAACTTACAATGGGAAAACTAGTTTTCATTCAAAGGTATGTATTTTTTTTTTTTTTTTTTTGGGTATATTTATTGGAAGATTAAAGTCAATTTTTGGCCCCCTAACTTAGGGGGTGTTTTCATTTTAGCTTCCTAACTTAAAAAATTTTCATTTTGGCCAACTAACTCTTTTTAGCTATCAGATTGCATCTTCCGTTCATTTATATTAGAAGTCTTCCGTTAAATGTCTTGTTAGATAGATGACGTGTTATCTAATGTAGTCAATTTTGACATTTCCTTAAAAGGAAAAAAGAAAAAAGAAATATTTATACATTAAAACGTAAAACGGTGCCGTTTTAATTCACAAATTTTAACCAATTAGGTTTCACTTTCACAATTAGTTGATAGTATTGAATTCAAAGGTATGTTTGGGTTGTAGGATTTGGGCTATATGTGTTTGGATTTGAGTTTTATTGGCCTTGGAGGTTGGGTTGGGTCCCCTCTAATTTCTTTATTAGGAGTAGGATATGTGCTTGAACTTACACAATGGAAAACTAGTTTTCGTTCAAAGGTATGTATTTTTTTTGGTATATTTATTTGAATTCAAAGGTATGTTTGGGTTATATGTATTTGGATTTGAGTGTTAAAATTCAAATCCTTTGTTTAGATAATTTAAAATTTTGGTCAAATCCTACAAGGATTTTAATTTTTAAGGCCTCAAATCTATGGATTTCAAATGACATTAAAAACAAGAAATTTAAAAACTCCTCTATTGGATGCCAAAACTCAAAAATACCAAAATACCTATGGAACCTCTAAAATACCTCTAAAATGATCAAAATAATTCCGAAAATTCTAAATTGACTAAAATAACCTTAGAAACACCATAATAACCAAAATACCTCTTAAATGTAAAAAATTAGGCGACTGTCAAAACTTTTTATTTTGCATCAAAATTTATCAAATAACCAATACAAAACAAACATGATGCGATCTAGAAATTACAAAATAGTAGATTCGGATTGAAATGAGAGTCCATAGTTGATAATAGTTTGGTTGTTAACTCATTATTGTATATTTGAGTGGATATGTTAATAATAAGAGTCATTACTAGCTACTAGCTAGGCAGATTTATTCAAACAACCATATGAAAGGTGAAAGTGGGATTGAGATCCCATTCAATAGGTATTCAATGGATAATATGAAAAGTTATAACTTTTAATTTTGGTCGTCTGTTCAAATAACATTAAAAAATTGTTTAAAATGTTTAAAAGTTACTTTTTCATTAGTTTTTGTTGGACAACTGAGATAAAAAGCTACTTTCCATTGGACGGCAGAGATTAAAAGTATTGTTATAACAATACTTATTACATGGGATCTCAATCCGTCAAAGAGAATTAAATACATTCAAAAGTATTCAAATAATCACAAGATGGCTTTTAAATTAAAACCAATATCGTAAGCTTCAAATTAATGGAACAAAAAATAATAATAACTAAGATGAATACCATTGGTTCTCCATGCCATAAAAATATAAAAAATAAAAACTATCTCGTAAGCCCTTTTTTTTTTTTTTTTTTTCTAAACTTTTACGACACTGCCTTGGCAGTAAGAGATTAATAATATCATTAGACATATAGTTGATTGCCTAATTGCATATTTTACAAATACAAAGAAATTCGTCCCTAAAAGCAAGTGAGTTAAACCCAGACAATTGCACCAACATGATTATAGAATTCAAAGTGTCCCCAAAAGAAGATAATGGACTGTAATACCACAAAGAATTGCTATTTAAGTTTAAAATGTCAAATTCAATCCCACAACTACTTTCACACTAAACAAATTAGAATCGATAATAAAATCTACAAACTGCCAAACTGATTTGAGGGTATTTTGGTCATTTTATAGGTTTTGGAAGTATTTTGGTTATTTTAGAGGTTTCCGAGGTATTTTGGTTATTTTATAGATTTCGAGATTATTTTGATCATTTTGGTGATTTTAGGAGTATTTTGATAATTTTAGGGATTCCGGGGGTATTTGGTCATTATGGTGTTTTTGGGCTTATTTTGGTATTTACAAGGGTATTTTTGTCATTTTTGTGATTTTATGGGTTTTAAAATTCTGAATTTCAAATCTTCCTTATTATAAAATGGATATAATCAAGAAATTTTATAATTAATGGGTTTGAAATCAAGACATTTAAAATCTATTGATTTAAAATCTAAATTCAAATTCAAATCCAAGTATCCGAACGCAACCTATATGTATAATGACACAACGTATTTTCACAATAATAATAATAAGTATTGATATGAAACTATTGTGATTATTACTTAATAAAAATAGTGTCAATGGTAGACTAAAGTAAAATTGATATTAATCCAATTTACAATGTAATGGATCATATAACAGGTTGTGAAAATAGTTATGAAAAATATTGTGTTTCTAGTATTACTCTTTCAAATTTCTTAATTCTAATTAGTTTAGCCTAATTAACCATCCATGTTACATCAATAAAGGAATTCCGAACCAAATAATAATAATAAAAAATGACAAAAGGTTTCATTATATGACACGTTTCAGTTAGATCATCAACTAAATGATTACACTTATCGTTTAATTTTTGTTTTACAATCTTAGAAAAGGAATATGCTTTTCATTTTAAAATGGATGTTATATATAAACCTATCAAATTTTGTGGTCAAAAGCCTCGATGCATTGCCTAATCTTCCCAGAAATAGAATCACACGGTTCAATCCCCCATCTCCTACATGTTATAAAAAAAGAAAAAAAGAAAAAAAAAAAGAAGAAGTTATCAAAAGGTGTGAAAACTTGTCATAGTGAGATGTATGATCTATTTTTATAATTTGTATGTTAAAAATGAATCCTCAATTATTTTGAATAGTTGGTATGTATAACACTAAAGATAAGTGCACTAAAAAAAAGCAAAGTTATAAGTACACGTCTATCTTAACATTTAGTGGTAAAGATGATCTCAATTTATCCAATTATATATAAGAGCATGTAATTTGGGGTGATTTTAAATTAATTCTTAGATTTTAAAAAGTTTCAATTAAAATCATGAACTTTTTAAATTAGTTTAATTTGTCTTTTTTTTTTCTTTCTTAAAAGATGAGTATCCAAAATTTCGTTGGTACTAATTCTATAGGCATGACAGTCTCCCAAAATCCGTACACATCATATAATTATCAGATTCAATTAATGGTCTTGGAGTGTCCTCAAAAGAATCCACTGTATTAATTAACGGAAAAATTCCTATAAGTTGTAATCATAACCTATGTAGAGAAATAAAGAAAAATGCATAAGTCGTAATTATAATCTACATAGAGACTTAAAGAAAAACGCATAAGTCGTAATCATAATCTACGTAGAGACTTAAAGAAAAATGAATAAGTCGTAATCATAATCTACGTAGAGACTTAAAGAAAAATGCATAAGTCGTAATCATAACCTACGTAGAGACTTAAAGAAAAATGCTTCTATGTGAAACACATATAACATTTTGCTAAAATGCTTACAAAATATCTTTAACAAATCGTATCTAATAAATATAGATGAAGATGATCATCTTGTGAGGTTTTTTTTTCTTCAATAAAATACTACTTGATGTTCATGTAAAGGGTCTTTTAGTGCTCTTACTTAATTTTTGGTTACCGTAATTAGTTAACATTGACTTTTGAGAAATGAATTGAAACAATTTAAAAAATTAAAATTTTAATTGAAACCTTTCAAAATTTAGAGTTTAATTTGAAAACATCACCCCACACACCAAAAAAAAAAAGAATAAATCGATGAAAATTTACATTCCAAAAGAAAACTTTTACACACAATGTAAAAATTCCTTTTTATTATATTCAATAATATTTTACAAAACAGGGGGAAAAAAATTAACATTTGTAGATGGATTACAATCTTCATTAATTCTTTAAACTCTTCCCGTGGAGTATTCATCAGCTTTAACTTTTAAGACAAAAAAAGAAAAAAAAAAAGAAAAGAAAAGGAATGACCCATGTAAGAGTGTTCCATCCACCACACGCATCAACATGTGGAATGACCCACCTGGTTATACCATGAGGAAGTCAACCTCTTGGATGATGAACAATCGGGCTAGTTTTGTCACTTTGTGTGTCATAAGTAGAATGATTCACGTTTTGCTGTTATGAGGGGAAACAATGATTGAGGGCATCACCGATGCGATTCGTTCTTGGATTCTCCAAGTTCATTTCATTCAACGTCAAGGGACACATCAACTATGGCAACGCCATGGAGAAAGAGATAGAGACGTTGGACGGTCGATAGGGAAATATTTAGTTACGGAACGGCTTGGGTCAGTGTTCCTGAAAATATTTAATTACGAGAACGGTTTGGGTGTTTAGTGCATAGGAGTGTTGAACTCGTTAAGATGTTGATATGTATACAAAAACTATATAAAACTGAATACGTGATAACATCTCAACAGATTCAGTGTTCCTGTGTACTAGACCCAAACCTTTCCCTTTAATTACAATAAAGCACTGTAATTTTCATATTTCTCACTAGCTTAATGCGGAGTATTTGGAGTGAGCCTAGGTAAAATTTGGCTAAAAAACAATTCGTTGGCCTGCTAAGAATGCTCTTTGATAAGGACAAATCACATTAGGAATGAAGATATGGCATTTAACCGGAATCACTGATCTGATTCCAAAAGATTCGCAATAATATTCAAGTTACTAAAATATTAGTCTCAGGTTCTTTGACTCTCTAATTATATTGCATCAATCTGGTTGGGGCGGGAACCATTTTTTATATTTTCAATGAATCGCCTCCCTCGTGAGTCGTGATTGGTTGGTGAGAATCAGATTGGGATTGGGATAAAGATATGGCAAGCAGTTCTCATATATTGACTATGTGACAGTGACCTTTGGAGGAAGTTGCATCCAACTGAAATTGCTTGACAGTTGACACATTAAAGAAATTAATCAAATATAACTATTAAACTTTTATTGTCCTTGTTATTACACATTTTCCTCTTCCATCTTATTAGTTATAACATGAACATGTCCTACACGGAGTAGTTTTTTTTTTTTGAGTTTTACACGGAGTAGTTGATGTGATTGAAAGGCTGAATTTGGCCTAAAATGTATGTAAAATTAACAAAGAACCGGTCCAAAAGCTATCTATAATCTCTATTTTTTTTTTGTTTTTGAGTTGTACACGGAGTAGTTGATGTGATTGAAAGGCTGAATTTGGCCTAAAATGTATGTAAAATTAACAAAGAACCGGTCCAAAAGCTATCTATAATCTCTATCCTTTTTTATGTATTTTTTTTTTCCCATGGTGGAGGTCTACTCCTATCCTAAAGTCCTAAGTCCTGACATCTAAACAATCTCACGCACTCTACACAAAATGACTCCACGTAGCGTGCACCTTTGGTCCACTTTAATATTAACATGACTTAATTAATTAATTGAATTTTGGTAATAAGTTGGCTAATTGAATAAGAAAAAAATACTCATTAATCCTCCAGTGAGGAATACATTTGGGCTGAGTTAGTGACTATAATTAAGCTAGTTGGCCCTATGAATAATTAATTTGCCACATTTTGTTGTGATTGTGAATGATAATGTGGCCTCCTATTTAATGGTTGTTTTCAGTCAAGTGCTTGAATGAATAACATTTTGGGCAAAGAGAATATAGTCACTAGACATATGAGGGCCTCACTAGCTAATGGTAATGGGTTTCTTACCTTCTTTCTTTGGATCATAGCAAACCAGAATGAGCACACCGAGTTACTAATTCTTGTGGGTTTGGCGCTTTCTTGGAAGCTTACAAAGTACCTTTAACACATGTTCACATGTTCGGATGTTCCTCATCACTACGTATAATTTGAGGAATCGAATTGTCAAAAATGTAATTATGTTGCAGGTCAACACTTGGATAAATAAAGCATTGCTTGGCTTCGCACGTACTCGATAACAATTAATACCAAATATTATATTCTAAACACTACTTAAGTAGTAGGATCAAGTATAATTGAAGATTTTTCTGTCACCAAAAAGGAAATAGGTTTTATGTTCTTTACCGGACTCTAGGGCGCCTCATGAGTCATGCCTGGATGCATGTTAATGTTAGCTTTCCTTGCTCCTAGAAAAGGGGATGCAATGCATTACATTACTTATTTTGGTTGCTGCACTCCTTATCTTCTTTCAGCTTTATACATTAGAGAAGAAAAAGAGCTTGTGATATGGCCTTCGTTACCGATAAGTAGAAGTGTAAATGAATCGAGTTCTTTATAAATATCGTTCGGCTCAACTTTGGAAACAAAATCATTTATATTTTCGTTTATTTAGCAAATGAACTAAATTCAAGCCTAAGTTTAGATTCGAATATTAAACTCAAGTCCATTTTTAAGTAAAATCATGTATAATTTTTAGCAACACAAGGTTGAATCTAATTTTTATAAATTTATAAACAAAAATTATTTTATCTAATTAACTCAAATAATCTAATTTAGTTATTAAATTTTAACATATATTTGTGAAGGGGTCAAATTTTTTAGTCATAGTGTTGACTAAATATGGAAAATAATAAATTAATCTAATAGCTTGTGAATCAGTTCAAGTTTATTCGATAAGAAAATGAACCAAATTCTAATATGCAATCTAATTTGGTGATGAGCCCGAACTTGACTCAGCTTGTTTACAACCCTACCAATAATTCTCATTTCTTAGTATGCGTTCAGCCAACTTATTTATTGTCAGTTTATCATTTACTTAAAGCAATTAAATTGGCAAATATATTAGTTACCAAATTTCCATTTCTCACTTCTCACTTCTCAGTGATTGTTGTCACCATGTAGTCATGATTATGATTATGTATATATGGACGAGTTTATTTCAACTAATTTATTTTGTTTATACTTCAAATAAGGTGAATTTTGTAATTAAAAAAAAAATTGTACTTCTAAAAAATAAACCAAAAAACAATTAATAAAAATAAGTTCATCTAAATTGAGTGTACGACTTGACAGCAGCATCATTAGTCGCCCACGTTTTTGGTTCTAAAGGAAAGAAACCGTTTAGGCAAGCAACACACTCATTTCCCACGCTTTTGGCTTCTCAAGGCAATAAATTAAACTTTTTAGACAATGATAGGAGAAATTTTCTATGAAAAAAAAAAAAAAAACGACAAAGAAGTGCACGGTGGAGCCGGTTCTCATACATCATTGCACACGGCTAACCTCTTTTTAATTTCCCTTCTTTATGGAACATGTTTAATCATGGATGTCAAAGAAAAGTTTGCTTCTATGATCATTAGTTTTTCTTAAAAGGCACAAAAATCTCTCTATAGATGGTGTAAATGGTTCTTGAAGGATTTACTTGGAATTATAACTTCTTTATTCACATAAAGTTTATGCTCATTATTGTGACGGTGAGAGTTTTTAAAATTAGAAATTTGGTGTTATTGTAGAATGCAAGTCACTATCTCTCCCTTAACAAATTGAAACTTCCATATATTTTCCTTTTCCAACTCACTTAAATCCAAATAAATAACATAATTATAAAAGAAATAATCATTTATTTATTAATTAATATTAAAATGCACCAACATCCCCCAATCATTTTAATATTAATAGGAAGAATGTATACAAGATAAAAAGGGATGATTATGTCCCACAAATGTGTAGACAAAAAGGGATGAATATGTCTTATATTTCTCATATTGTATTGTACATGTAATATTCCTAACCAATACAAAATACAATAGGAGAAATGAATAATTTCTGCTCGTAAAGATGTGTTTTAGATTGAACGTTCACTAACTAAAATAAGGGAAATTCTTTGATCTCATTTCCGCTTTGGTCCCATAGAGTAACATGGATGTTATTCCAAATAATATACAATATATCTCAAATGCCACGAGACAAAAGAAGTCCCCATTAAAATAATATCCTCTACTCCATAGTCAATATTAGCCTCCTACTTGAACTATGAATGTTTAAGGGAAATAAAAAATTATTGTTCACACATAACAATTAAGGTGTTCACAGCTTTTCAAGCCACCACGTTTTAGCCTTGTGCATGATCAAATTATCATTGAAAGCGAGCCCACTTCCATACCGAGTGCTTTTGTAATTTTGGTACGTCATTCATAATGAGCTACAAATTTCATTAAATACATTTTGAAAAACTCAACCTAATAGAATAAATGCATTCATAATGGGCTACAAATTTCATTAAATACGTTTTGAAAAACTCAACCTAATAGAATAAATGCATTGACACGATAGAGAGGTTAAAAAAAATCCTTCCTTACCATTAACTTATGATTCATTTTTGGGTACCGTTAACAAATGCCTTTAGGACAATGGTTAAGAGACGTTTAATGCTTCCATTTTATAGGAAGTAATAAAATTTTAATATTAAAATAATACAAAAATAACTTTTAAAAGTATTTTAGTCTTTCTATTTATTATTTTAATATTAGACTAAAGTTTACTTTTGGCCCCCTAACTTTAAATTTTTTCATTTGAGCCCTTTAAGTTTGCTTAAGCTTCAAACAAGCCCTTCCATCCATCTCAGGCCGGTTCTGGGAATTATGAGACCTGGGGCGGTCCAAAAAAATGAGGCCTTATATAAAAAAAAAAAAAATAAAATCATTGAAAAATATCTCTATGCACGGTTTGTGCTGCAAAATTACTAATTAAACTTTTATATTCAATATTCTCTAACAAATCTTGTTCAATAAATAATAGGACTAATCTATATCTATAATATAAACTAAAAGTTGAAGCTGAAAGAAAATTTTTAGGCTTCCCTAAATACCGTCACGTAAGATTTGTTGCTCCCACAAAATTTCATATCATTTTTCTTTCTATTTCACTCTCTCTCTCACTTTCTCTCCCCATCGCCTCTTCATCTCCCTCACCTCTTCATCTCCCATAGGTTTTTCACATACCCATTAAATCACCTATCCCAAATCTTCTATTTAAATCCTCCTATTTCCGTTTCTTTTTAAATCCCACTTTTTCTTATATTGCCAAAATTAAATGTATTCAATATAAAGAGTATATGCTAAAATCATTAAAGCCACAATTACTCTTAAAAAAAAAAATAAAATAAAAAATCCTTCTTCCTATATTGAGCTACCATTATGCCATCATGCCCTTTGAGTTTTCAGTTATAAGTCTTATGACTATTCACATCCTTCCATTGATAAATGGAAGAAAAATAGTCTCTAATATTGTAACGTTCCTTAAAGACATAAAGTTTTTGTATGTCTAAAATCCCAAATCTCAAATCACCATTCCACTTTAAATAATTGAATCCAAAATCTTATTTTTCACCAGTAAGTCCTCTCTCTCACTCTCCACTTCAGTATATATATATATATATATATATATATATATATTTTTTCTTTCCAAATTTCTTTCTTTAGTCAATGCCTAACGAATTTGAAAGGTATGTGGAAATTATCAAGCATTCAATACCACAGTCTGTTTATCACTTGCAATCTAAGAGAAATTCTTCGATCCTCTCTTGAATCTTTGGTAAATCAAATTTCTTTTATATATCAATCATTTTTCTTTTGTTTCATTCCCTCTTGGTTTTTGTTAGGTATTTCAATTTTTGATTACTTTTTCATTGGTTAATCTTTTTAGTTTAGCGTTAAGACTAAATGCTAATTTGCTTCTAACATGTTTTGATATTTTGTTTCTAGAAGGTAGCAAACCAAGCAAGCTAACTTATGTTTTGTTACTAGAAGGTATTTGTTATCATTCATTTTTTTTTTTTTTTTAAATATAGCATTATCATTCTTCTTTGTTTGTTTCATCCACATGGTTCAAAAATTTCCATTACCTTTTTGCGTCAAACACTTGATGCCTTAATAGCAAGGAACTTTTTGACATATCAAGTGTTGTTTAAAATGATAGGGACTATTTGAAAATATACGGTAAAGATTGAGGACTAAAAATATAATTAAACTAAAAAATAATCATATTGAATATTCCCACGTAATAGAAATAGTTGCATTACCTCCCCCATCAATTAAACTCATCTCTCTATTTTGTTTAAACCCCTGTTAAGAGAGAGCCTTAAAAAAATGCTAATGAAGCGTGGAAACATCTACATCTTCGCCATAATTGCGTTTCCATTGTCAAAACGTTCCGTCTACCCAGTCTCCTACTTCACTCCCAAAGACGACTTTGAGCCCGGAACACATGTCTATGTCCCAGTAGTAACCACCACATTATGATTTTTCAAAGACGCCAAATGCTTTTCCTCGAGTTTCCACTATTCTTTCCACGATTCAAACCATACGCAAAGATTTCCTTTACAAACTTATTCAGTGTTCAGAGGTTTTGAAAGAGACAGGTCTTTGTAGTGAGGGTCTTTGTCTGTGGAGAGTCTCAAGCCGCGGTATAAGGGATTACCCAAGGCACATACCATGTTTTAGATGAGTGCCCCACCTTTCTCTAATTTCAGCCTGTTTTCAAAGTCTTCCATATCCAATTTCCAAGTCTTGCTCTAATTTTTTGTTTTTTTCTAAGGAATATTACACTTTTGGTCATGTTGGTGAAAGCAGCTTCACTCCAAAACCAAGCTTTGTAAGTCTCGCATGTATATATATATAAACTAGATTTGTCATTCTGGGTATTGTGAACTTCATTGAATTCAATTATGGGAAGCAAGAAAGTGATAGTGTTCATTCTACTAGTTCATTTAATCTTTCTTGTGACATAGTTGATCGCAAGTAAGATTTTAATAATTTTAACTTTGAAAAACTTCTTTTAGTAGACGCAACTGTGACAGGTATAGTCAATAATATTATATATGCAATAGATGCATTTGGATACAATGTATAAAACCTGGAAAAAAAAATGGTTAGATGTTAATAACACAATAATAAAAATTATATATATAAATAAAATACTCATAAACTATTATATAAAAAAATGTATTAAATACATACCTCAAAAATCAAAACTCAAACTTGATGGAGATTTGAACTTTCACTTTCAGAATAAGATGAGAGAGTAATAAAATAAATAAAGATTAGAGAGTAAGAGATGAGAATACTAGAATAGAAGAATAAAAGTATCATGTAAACTATAAAGAGTGAGAGAGCTAGAGAATAAGAGAATATAAGTGAATGACTTTTGAAGTTAGGTTTGTCAAAGTGATGACGGCTAAGTTATAGAGAGAGTGAAAAGTTTACTTACTTTTACTTCTTTTAGGAGTTACATAATTTTAAGACTTGGGCTAGAAGAAATAAATTATTATTGGGCTTATTTTAAAAGGTTTGTTTAAAATAGATGGGCCTTTTTAATTTTTTGTATAGGATTATATTATTTTTTGTTTTTTTTTTTTAGGCCTTTCAAAATTATAAGGGCTTTAAAATTTTTTAGGATGAGGCCTAATTTTGAGGTGAGGCCTGAGGCGGTTGTCCATCTCGCCCTTGCCCAGGGCCACCCATTCCATCTCAGTTAACCCCCATTATCTTTGATGCAGTTTTTGGAGGGATGCGCAGAAGATGTTTGTTAAATGCCTAAATGAGGAATTGTTGAGTGAGGTCATGCATACCATTCATTTAGAATAGGTAATGGTGGGAGGCTACGGTCAGGTGAAGAATAGAAGAAGAAGAAGAAGATAAAATGAAAGAAAGGAGCTGGTCTGGTAGAAGAAAAATGGAAAAAAAAATTAAAAAATAAATAAAATGGAAGAACTTTTACTACCCTTTTCTTTCTTTAATCATCTTTTGCATCTGGGTTACCCCTTCATAAGCATGTTCTTGGCCAAAACAACAAGATTGGACTATCTTCCGTCCATGAGAATTTTATAGTTTATATTGTAAGTGTGTGTCGTATGATTATCTACCGTTTAACATCAATCAAATTTGGGCTAGAAAAAAAATAAAATTTGTGTGTTTTTTTGGGCAAATCAAATTCTTTATTCAAGTGGTCATCCTAAAAACCATTTTCATTAAAAAAAATTTGTAATTTTGTTTTATTATTCAGAATCTTTTTTATGATTATTTTGGATTTTATTTTTCAAAATTTTATTTTTTTATTATTTCTTAATTAAAAAAATGATAAAATTGAATTAAATAATATTAAAAATACTGACTAGGATCATGGATGTGGCACTTAACAGAAATTGAATAACAGATTTTAATGGAAATACCAATTTGAAAAAAACTAAAATGTAAATGGTTCATATGAAAACTTTTGAAATTAGGGAGTCAAAATGAAAATACCCTCAAAGTTAGGGGACCAAAAGTAGACTTTAGTCTTAGGGCAAAACTTAGGTACAGTAACTTAGGTTCTGTGCGTTAGGTACCCTCAATAAAATTATGACATGTGGCTATTTAACATTTTAAGTTAAACGGCGTTAACTTCTTTTTTTTTCTCTCTGATTTGTACTCAAACTCTCACAGTCTCACTCAGCTTCTCTCTCTCTTATCTCTGCTTCTCTCTCATCTCTCACCACCACCACCACCACCATCAAGAATGCCACCACCACCACCCCCAATAACAACAACAAAACCAAAATCAAAGAAACAAAAAACTAACCAAAAAAATAATCTATGGGTAACTCATTTTACTCACTGACACAGCCAGAATGGCGATGGTGGCCACCACCGCAGCGCCACCACAAGCACCACCACCAACAAGCCTACTAAACCAAGACTCCCTATCTCACATAGACATATTGACGCTTTCTCAATCAGAGCTCCACGCTCTTTCCCTTTGTTCCCCCTCCCCCTCCGCCTTCCACGAATCCACTGGGTCTCGTTGCCAGATCTATTTTCGCCCCTCCAATTCCAACCCTTCCGACGGCCTCCTCGCTGCCGACGACCCCGAACGCATCAAGAATCGCCACATGGGTTTTTGCTTCGACCTAACCCTTCCCTCCATCTCCTTCATCTTCATCGACGAGGCAGAGCCTCTGCAAAACGGCGGGGAAGAAACCCATGAAGGGCAGCGATGAAACCCACGGCGTAGGTCTCGGATCTTCCCTTCATTGATCTTTGCTGTTGGTTTCGTTTCTTAGATTTTGGTTGGTTTTGTGTTTATTAGATTTCGGTTTTGTTGTTGTTGTTGTTGGGGTGGTGGTGGTGTTGTGGATGGTGGTGGTGGTGGTGGCGGTGAGAGATGAGAGAGAAGCAGAGATGAGAGAGAGAAGCAGAGATGAGAGAGAGAAGCTGAGTGAGACTGAGAGATTGAGTACAGATCAGAGAGAAAAAAAAAAGTTAACACCGTTTAACTTAAAATGTTAAATAACCACGTGTCATAATTTTATTGAGGGTACCTAACGCATAGCACCTAAGTTACTGTATTTAAGTTTTGCCCTTAGTCTTAATATTAAAAGTTCGTTATTTCCTGTAAAGTGTAAACATTTAATGCTCTTTAACCATTGCCCTAAGGACATTGATTAACAAAATCCTTCATTTTTCTCAAACTTCTCATTATTTCCGGTCTCTAGATTACGTATTTTCATACTTGGGTCATGATCTTATTTGGACTTTCAACCTAAGGGGATAATTATTTATCCGGTTTTCAATCATTTTAATTTTTTACCTCATGTATGTATGTCAATAGATGTATATATATTAGCATTAATAGCGTCCACATCTGATAGGAACCACTTTTAGGAACTACAAATTCCACAATTAAAAGGGGTGTAATCCCTAAAACTTGGCACCATTATAACACAATTGTATAACAAAAATGTCTACCTATTCAGCTATTCTCACTTTCTTCTTGGCACAAATATAAGTGCCCACTTGAGTAGCAACCCAGATAGTGGTGCTTAGTGCTTACTTTATATATAGCCAATATTACATTTTTACTATGCAATAGGAATGTCAACTTAATACAGCACCATTGTTTTCCCTCAACAATAGGAATACTCTTTCACCATTATATGCTACATGTTTCTCACACTTGAATTTTTTTTATTTACTTTCAAAGATTCGCAAAAGAATTACTGTCAAGATTGAAATTTTTTTACTTCTTGTTTGTTGAGTTCCAAAAAGAATTTTTTAATTCACATCATTTTTAACCTCATCTACTCGGCTTGTAATACTTCCACTATTGATAAATTTTAAAAAGAAAATGTGTATTAAAATTCTCAAATTTCACTCTTACAAAATTTAAGGACACATGAACTTTTTTCAAATTAAATAAATTTCAGAAAGATAGAAACGATATATTAATATCACTAATATTAAGAAAAACACAAATAATTACAATAAATTTATACATGCAAATCAATAAATTATTAATAAATTTGTTTTTAATTTCAAAAAACATATAATATAAATATAATTAAATATTTAACCTAGGATTCAAATTTTATTTTTGATAAGAAAAACTTCATATGCATGAAGGATTTATGGGCTCATAGGCCTAACATGCTTACCTGAATTTGTGGACTAGTGTGCAGAGCTACAGTTACCTACATGAGAAGTACTACACATTGGAAATGGTCCATGTTTACTAGGCCCACTGGACAAAGCACTGTTTGTTTAACTATTCTCTGTCATTCATTAACCTAATCCATCCCATCATTTTTCATTTCCCACACACTGTCTTCCTCTCCACTGTCTGTGTATAAAAAATGCAGCTTTTTCCACAGATCCTCAAACCCCACAACAATTTATATCCCCATTTTGCCCATTAAATCTTGAGCCTCTCTGCTGATAAGAGAACTTGAGGGAAAGCAAACAATCAAGACTCAATCTTTTTCCAAGGTACGTTCTTCAAATGGGTCTCTTTTGATCATGTTACAATCTTAACATCTTTTAGTTATTTGTACATTTTGGATCTAATCTAATTATCCCATTTCAGCTTTTTATGTTTAGACTTTAAAGTTGTGATCTTTACACCTTGGAGTAAATTTCACGCAATCCTTTTCAGTTGTTTTTGTTTTGAAGTTTGCTAATTTCATGGTGTTTTATTTTGGTTGTGGGAGATAATGATCTGATTGGATGTTTATACTCTAGTGTAGTCCATGTTTTGTATTTTCTTTTGTATGGGATAGAGAGCTTTAAAGTTCTTTTGTGCTTTCTTCTACTTGAGTATATTTGTTTGTTTGTTAGTTTTTTTAATTTTGATAAAAATTGTGGTGAAATCTCTTTGAGAGGGTTGCTTGGATATATAATGTAGCTCTCTATATGCTACATCTGGATTCTGAGACAGGAAATAAGGGATATCAAAATGTTATTCCTTTATTCGGTTGAATGTCAAAATTACTATCTTGAGGGAATTTGGAGATACAAAATTACTTCTTCAAATTGCACTGAAATAGGTCCTCCCCTCTCTCAAAAAAACAAAAAAAAAAAAAATGAAAAATGAAAAAGTTAAGAAGTGAAGAACCACATTGATGCCAGTCTAGTTAATTGTTAGTGCAAACCCCTCTCAAAAAAAACAAAAAATGAAAAATGAAAAAGTTAAGAAGTGAAGAAACACATTGAGGCCAGTCTAGTTAATTGTTAGTGCCATTTACACCAAATCCTACATGATGCAGTAGAAGTCTAGAACCACTTTGCCAACTTTATGTGGTTGTTTTTTTTTATATTGTCATCTACCATGATATCTGGACTTTAGTTTTGTGAAAACTCCTTAATCTTATTGTGATTATGTAATTTATATTGCACTAGTTGTCTCTCAGATCTTCTTTCTTAACTTGATTATGGAGTGGGAAATACCTTGGGTTGATGACAAAGTCGTTGATATTAAAGGGGAAACTGGAATTTTGGCTTCATATTTGGAGCTCAGTGATGAAGATGTTAAAGAAAACAATTTTATTTCCATTGATTCGGTCCTCCCAGACGAACTGTTGGAACGAATTCTAGCATACCTTCCTATAGCAAGCATTTTCAGAGCAGGTTCCGTGTGTAAAAAATGGAATGAGATTGTGCATTCTCGGAGGGTTTTACAGAACATCTCAAGCGTCGTATCTAGGAAACCTTGGTACTTTATGTTCACCAGTGCTGGTGAACCCGCTGGGCGTGCCTATGACCCCATGGTTCGGAAATGGTACAGCATTGAACTCCGCTGTGATGGAACGTCAAGATGGTTTATTGATTCATCATGTGGCTTAGTGTGCTTCATTGATCATGATACAAGAAATCAGCTATATGTTTGCAATCCAATTACTAAGATTTCTGAAAAAGTTGAGATGCCTCGATGTTCCAGAGATTTTGATTACAGCGGTCTTGCAATCTCAGTAGATAGGTCATCACACAGTTATACTATAGCAGTTGTAATATCTAAAGATACCCCAGATGATTTTGTTAATTGGATTCTATCGATACATATTTATTGTTCCGAAGTAATGATGTGGGTATCACCTGTGACAGAAACTTTGACAGGGTGGAGAGGAGGGGATGATTGTGTGATTTGTGATGGGGTTTTATATTTCCTTATTTACTCAACCAGAGGATTAGGTTTTACAGGAAACCGTCATGGTTTGCTCACGTATAATCTTTCTAGCCCGTCTTCTAGTGGTATGCTAATCGATAGTTTCATTCCAGTACCTTGCTGTCTTACTTGTGGCCGGCTGATGAACCTCAAGGACAAGCTTGTCCTGGTTGGAGGAATTGGAAAACAAGAGCAGCCTGGCATTATTAAGGGGATTGGCATCTGGGTTCTTAAGGGAAAGGACTGGGAAGAGGTTGCACGCATGCCCCATAAGTACTTCCAAGGGTTCGGGGAGTTTGACGATGTCTTTGCAAGCAGCGGTTTTGATAATCTTATATACATACAGAGTTATGGTGCTCCATGTCTTCTTATGTTTGACATGAAATTGAAGGAGTGGAAGTGGTCCCAAAAATGTCCTGTCTTGAAGAGATTCCCCCTTCAACTTTTCACTGGTTTTTGCTTTGAGCCAAGGCTAGATATTTCGCCCTGATTGAGTGCTTTCACAGTTTATTATTACTCCTATTCCTATAGGTGGTGTTTATACTTCACAGGTTTGTCCCATACCCTTCTATCTTCAATTTTCAACTTGTTGGGAGGAAGTGTTTGAGCATTCAAAGTTGCATTATTATGAAATGAATCAATAATGCACAAATTTTCAAGTTCTTGCAATTCCAAATTGATCCTTCAATTGTTGCAAGATTAAATCTTTAATTTTTCATTGCAGAGTGTTTTTCATCCCAAATTGATCCTTCATAATTTTCTTGTTGTCGGCTGCAAGGTTATTTTGTCTTGGCTGCAATGAACAGCATGTTGCTTCTTGATGACTTATAAGGCCCCCTTTGTAAAGGCATTGGAAATATAGAGGGTTTCCAACTTTCCATTACAATATTGGAAGCACTGAATGCTGTTGTAGTCAGGAAGTATAAAGTTTGAGTTTAAAAATAAAAAGGAAGTATAAAGTTGAATTGAAGATGACTTAAAGATCATTCATGTTTGTGCAGCAATTGCAATTACTTCAGGGATATGTAATTAGCCATATGATTTTTGTTGAAAAGATTTCCAGCTGGGTGCAGCTTTCCTATTACTATTGTCACTTTTATATTTTGCGCCAAGTGTTTGTCAAATTTATTTCATTTCTTTTTTCTTTCATCTCCATTCATTATGAACTTACACTTTATTTCTTTGTAGAGGTTATGAAGATTCTTAAAGTTCTTTTTGGTGGCAATTGACTGTATTTATCTTCTACCTTAGTTCATTTTATTAAGAGGTTTAGTCCTTGTACTAATAATTTGGAACTAATGACATTTTTCAAACACAAAGTGAAAAATTACAACATGCAAAATTGGTCGAGCTACTCTCTCTTTGCCTCTTTGGTACATCAAAAGTCCATTAGATTTACGGGCTCATAAACCTAGCATGATTGCATAGCCCAATTTGTAGAGTAGAGTGCGGACACATGATTTATAGTTATAAAAATCGATTTGATGATTGACCTGACTAAGAAATTGCTGATTCATTGGTTTAAATTGCAAGTATAACAATAAATTAATTAAATTGTTTTATAATTATGAAAATAACTAAAAAAAAAAAAAAATCTATTAATGTATAAACTAATTTTTAACATAAGTAAAAAATAAAAAATTTACTTGCATCAAATTTGGAAAACATAAAACACTACAACATTTCCAATTTTCATATCCTAACATTTAATGTTTTCAAAACAGAATGGCTTTAAAATAGAAGTTTAAGACAAAGTTCAAATCTTAACGTGGCATGATCTTACTTTTTTTCATATTCTTACCCTTTTGTTTTAGATACTATTAAATTTTTATCTATAACTTTTTTTTTTTTATGCAAACAAGAAAAGAAAAGGAATTAAGCTATCCCAAACAGAATATAATCCATTACTTTACTCTTAATCAAAATAGATGTTTCTAGGGGACTACAATTTGGTCAACTATTTTAAGTGTTGCATTTAACCTAAAAATGAGTTTTATAGGCCGTGCCCATATTTCTTTTAAATTATGTTTTAAGTAAATAAATAACTAGTTAAGATCAGTATTGTATCTTAGTGGTATTGTTTGATTCTATTTATTAAAAAAAAATTGGGTTCAAATCTATCATTCCACTTGTTACAAAAGAAAATAAATAAATAATAAGAGCTTGAATCTTAAAATAAAAAAAAAAAAAAAAGAAGGAATTTTGAATTTGTCCTCTAAGTCTTCTCCCTTCCTATCCAATTACACCAAATCAACAAACTATTCCTAAGTAGTAATTAACTATGAGTACACCTTCTTCTTCTTTTTCTTTTTTCTTTTTTATAAGCAACTATAAGTACACATACTTCTTTTTTGATGGATAAGTACACCTACTTCATTCCTAACTACTACAATACATATTTTTTTCCCAAAAAAAATAAAAAAATAAATAAAAAATCTACAAGTCTACAAGACATGACAAATCACCACCTAGGCATGGCATATCCATATGCTAAAGACTTTTTATACCAAAGTCAACTCCACTTTGTTATGTCTCTTCCTCTTGATTATTAGCCTAATCTTCACAGACCCTCAAATCCCACAGCAATTCACATCCCCATTTTGCCATTTTTAATTAGAGGCTTTTGCTAAACTAAGCTCACACTTCTGCTTAGAGAAGTTAAGGTACTTTCTTGATGAGTCTCTTTTGCTAAACTTAGGGAACTCTGCTGCTTAGGCCTTAAAGAGCTTTAAATTTGTATTTTTTATGTTTTCCCCACTGGTCTCTTACTCTTGTGATATGCTATTTCCTTTTGTGTTTTCTACTTTTCTTCTACCTGAAAAAACTTGGTTTATTTTTATTATTTTAAAATTGTGATTAAATCTCTTGGTTAGTAGCATATATCTCCCTAGTACACATGCACTCTTTCAGGCGCTTGCTTGGAAATAATATAACTTTCTATATGTGACATTTATATATTCTCATTCTCAGACAAGAAATGTAATAAAAAAAAAAATAAATTGTATTAATTGGGAATGACAAATCGGACTTCTCCAGTCAATTCATAGATTTAAGGTTGCTTTTAATTTGAAGCTTTAGAGACTGAATTTAGGTGTGGGAAGGGTTCTTTTAATTCCATTATACAGATTCTTTATCTTGCTGAATGTTAGAAGAATCAAGTTATCTTTCAATCCTATATATAGTGATCACATGATCATGCACTTGTCTTTTATTCGTATGACTCATTATGTGATCCAAATTAGTTTAAAAGTACATGTGCATGACGATCTGATCGGAAAATATCATTTTTATTCAAAATTGATTTATTTTATGGTTGAAATTACATATTACAAATCTAATTGAGTGTATCAAATATTATATCATTTAAAATTTTAAATGACGGGACATCATATACACGGTTAAATATTAGAAATATACTATTTCCATGATGCATTCACCACTATGCCAACTTTATATGGTGTGTTCTTCTATATTGTCATCTCCCATGATATCTGGACTTTAGTTTAGTGATTACTCCTCAATCTTACAGTGATTATATTGCACTCGTTCTGTCTCAGGTCTTCTTTCTTAATTTGATCATGGAGTGGGAAACACATTGGATTGATGACAAAGTTGTTGATATTAAGGAGAAAGCAGGAGTAATGGATTTATATTCAGGACTCAGTGGTGAAGATGTCAAAGAAAACAATTCTATTTCCATTGATACATTCCTCCCTATCGATCTATTTGAACAAGTTCTAGCTTATCTTCCCATATCAAGCATTCTCAGAGCAGGTGCTGTGTGTAAAAAGTGGAATGCTATTGTGCATTCTAGAAGGTTTTCACAGAACATCTCAAGCATCTTGTCTCGGAAACCTTGGTACTTCATGTTCACCAGCCCTGACTCTTATAAGCCTATTAGAAATGCATATGACCCCATTGGGTATGCCTATGACCCCATGATTAAAAAATGGTACAACTTTGAGCTACCCTGTGATGGAACATGCATTTGTTTTATTGCTTCATCATGTGGTTTAATATGTTTCATGGACAATGACACTAGAAGTCAGCTATATGTTTGCAACCCAATTACTAAAATTTCTGAGAAATTTGAGATGCCTAGATGTTTGATATTTTCTGATTATAATGCTCTTGCAATCTCAGTGGATAGGTCATCACACAGATATACTATAGCAAATGTAATGTCTAAGAGAGCCCCAGATGATTTTGGTCATTGGATTCTCTCAATACATATTTTTTGTTCCAAGGCAATGATGTGGGAATCACCTGTGACAGAAACTTTGATGGGGTATAGAGGGGGAAATGAGTGTGTGATATGTGATGGGGTTTTGTATTTTCTTATTTACTACATCACAGGATTGGACTTGATTGGAAACCCTCATGGTTTGCTCACTTATAATCTATCTAGCCAATGTTCCAGTTGTGTGTCAATGAATAGTTTAATCCCATTGCCTTGCACCCTTACATGTGGCAGGCTAATGAACCTTCAGAACAAGATTGTCCTGGTTGGAGGAATTGGAGAACAAGATCAGCCTGGAAGTATTAAGGGAATTGGCATTTGGGTTCTTAAGGGGATGGATTGGGAAGAGGTTTCACACATGCCCTCTAAGTACTTTCAAGGATTAGGGAATTTTGATAAGGTCTTTGCAAGCAGTGGTTTTGATGATCTTATATACATACAGAGTTATGAGGCTCCATCTCTTGTTATGTTTAACATGAAATTGAAGGATTGGAAGTGGTCACGAAATTGTCCTGTCTCAAAGAAGTTCCCCCCTCATTCTTTCACTGGTTTCTGCTTTGAGCCAAGGCTTGAACTTTTACCGTTAGGAATGGCAACTGGGCAGGTTTTTTGCAAGGACCCTATCCCTCGCCTCTACCCTAAACCCGCTGCGAGTTTACTATTCTTCTAGATGGTGCTTGATAAGGAGTACCAAGGTAGTATTTCATGGAGCCGCGGCTTAGATATATTTCATACTCATGTATCTTCTATTACTTTGTTGTTCAACCTTTTGCAAAAGTTCACATGAAGTGTTTTTAAGAACTCGACGATTGAGTTATCCTACGAACTTTAGAAGATCTTAATCTATCGTGAGATAAAACAGTTTTTCACTTTCCTGCATTTCCAAATAGAATTGTTTTGAAAGATTAGATCTTCTCTAATTTTTTGTTGCTTATTTCTACCTGACAAGGTTCTTCGCATCCAAAAGTCAATTCCCAGAACTATGTGGATATAGGCCTATAGCAATCCCAATAAACATCTTGTTTCTTGATGACTTTTATGGTCTTTTGCTCTTTTTTGGGTTTTAAAATAAGATAATATATTAAAAAAATAGACCAAAGGGAATTTACCCATCGACATCATCAACAAGAGCCCAAGTGAAAATTGAGTTTAAGGGTTGGGGCTCCCAAGAGTTACAAAAGGAGGCACAATGGGCAAATTGTAAGTCAGACCATTAGAAGAAATGGAGCAAAAAAATAAAAGTTATAGAATTGAAATTACAAAAAGAGGCCCAATGGACCAAATTGTAAGTCAGACCATTAGAAGATCTAGGGCAAAAAATAAAATTTATAGAATTGAAATTACAAAAAGAGGCCCAAATGGTCCCCTTTGTAGGCACATGTATATCTATAGATATATTAAGCATTAATTGTTGCAGCCTGAGAGTAAGGAAAGATTTCATGAATTGATTCGCTCCCCAACAACCAAACGTTTCAAGAAATGACATTCTCTATCGAGATTTTTATAAATATTACATATAAGTCCATTGAAACCCAATTTAATTGCCGGGTTCAACAAATTAGAAGTGACAATTCAGACTCTTTCCTTGAAAAATGTATCATGCAAATTTGATCCATAAAGCTCGTCGGTGTGATTTTTCTCAGATATCCACATGGTGTCAAAGAATATAGTCTTCTATGTTAAGTCAAAATCACCGTTCACATGTCATTTACCATAAAAACAATTTTCCTTTATCATCTCAATCTTCAAATGAAATTTCTCCAATCTTGCCAATAAATTATCCTAGATTCTGACACACTTTCATGACTATATTTGCCAGCTTCCAACTCGATATTTATTCATTTCAGCACTTTCTTCATTGGTAGGCCATGTAAAGACATCAACTAGAGTCTAGAGAGTTAGTTAAACAGTCTCTTTTTGTCCTTCATTGCTCATCCTCTTTCTAATTTTTTGTCCTAAAATAAATTCTCTTCATCTCACTATGCATTTCTAGCCTCTATCTCTATCATTGAGCCGAAGTCATTCAAGCAAGCTGTTCAAGACCCCCTATCGTGTGAGGTCATGGCCAAGGAAATTCATGTACTAGAATCTCAACAACACCTGGACCCTTACCAATGTGCCCCCTCACAAGAAACCGCATATGGGTTTATAAAATCAAGTTCTACTCAAATGGTTTTGTTGAGTGGTATAAAAGTTTGTTACTTTAGAAAGAAAAAATAAATAAAAAAGACTTGTGGCAAACTGTGATTAATGAAGCATAAAGTAGGACTCTAATAAGATTATGTTTCCTATTTTGCTCTCATAAACTCATAGTGCTTTCTTCTCTGAAATTAATAACCTCAACATAGACCTCATAAAAGACGATCTCATAATAGTGCTTTCATTTTTAAATTTAGATGCTCATAGTGCTTCTTTTTCTGACACTAGTAAGCTCAACGTAGACCTCATAAAAGAAATAAAAGAGGGGGTAAAAACTAAGTTCTAGTGAACATAAATGAAGCACAGCTCAAGCTACCTCATTCCTAACCAAAATCTCACATGGTAATAACTAATTAATTATCATCTTTACCTTAGAAAAAAAGGGGCAACTTTAAGCTGATTGACCATATAACTTGGATTGATTTGCTTATGATTTGAACACATTAAGCCTTTTTAATTTCTAATAATGACTAAGTTAAAAAGGAAAATTTTGAAAGACTAGGCTGACCACGTTTCTCAAAAAGTGAAATTTGCTAAAACTTTTTTCCTAAGTAATTTATAGTTGAAGATGGAAAACTACCTGCATAGTAGAGTTTTAACCAAAACAAAAAGGGCCAAAGGGGTAAGCTCACCACTAGGTCAAAATACCGGCTACTATATTGGAGATTTAAGGATAGAATTTATCTCAAAACTAATTTGTTCTTCCAACCCACTACCTACATGACAACTTAAATGACTATCCACATGTGCATATAGTCATATGACTTATTATTTAAATAATATATATTTATGGTTTTATATTTCGTTACGTAATTGATTGGAGGATGATTACTCCGAACTTATTTGGAACTAAACTAGATTTAATATGAAAATAAACTCACAATGCCAGGATTGACTAGTACCTTAAGCCAACCAAGAGATAGCTTTAGGCCCCAGTAAATTTAAATAAATAAATAAAAACCCATAAAAAAGGCCCCAAGGCTAATGTTATATTAAAAATCTAAGTAACATACAACTTTGGAGTGGATTTTTGTCTTATTCCCTTCATGTAATTTTTTTTTTTTTTTTTTAAGGTTTTGATAGTATTTGAATTTATGATATTTGCTCCATGATAATTACTCTTACTAAGATAGCTCGACGACAATATATTTTACTAATTAAACTAACTGTAATTCACCTTCATATAAAAATATAATATCCTTATATATAATATTATAAGAAAGCCTAAAGTAAAAAAATGCTCAATTTTTTTTAGTCACAAATATTTAGAGCTTCACTTTATAGCCCAAATGGCCTAGCGTCGACACTGCCTAGCATATAAACTAATGTTGATATTTACTGCCTAATTTCAATGTGTGAATTTCATCCAAAAAAAAAACTGGTGAAATATAATATATGTTTTACTAGACACCTCCAAGGAATATGATCCGACGGCCTAGCTGTTACTGTACTTGATCGAAGAACTCCAACACGGCACGGAAAGTTATGGCAGAACGCAAAGTATTAACAGGCTATGAAGAATGCAAGAGGGCTATTTACCAAATAGAATGGTGTGCTTCTTTTCCCACATAAATAATGAAAGAAAACTCCAAACATGTTCCTGCTGAGACAGCCAATTTCTGTATCTGCCACTTTCACATTCCCAACTTCATGATTTTTTTTTGTTTTTTTCAAATTCGTGTTAATGTCTAAAATTGTGCTTCTATAAATACTGAATATCATTGCAGGAAGCCAGGAAGTTTGTAGTTTTATTGATATTTTTGGTATTTTTAATGAAGATGTTTAAAGTTTAAATCCTTCTTCTTTGAATTATAAAAGAACATCATTATTGAGGGTTTTATTAATGAGTGTCTTAATGACACAAATTAATAAATAATAAATATTTAATTATAAATTGCAATATGTATTTTCATGAATATTTTTCAGTTAAGAAGTTAGGATTTTGGCTTTTAGAATAATCTATATGGGAATCTATTGTAATTGATAAACCATCCCTATCCTTTCAATAGTTCGAATATTGATTGTTTCGTCCAATCTATAGGACGACAATGAGTGGTAGAGTTTCTCATTTGACTGGATCGAGTCGAGTGATGAGTTAACCCCAAACTTGATTTGACTCAACGCATAAACCCCTCTAGATGCTAAGGTTGCCACTTGCCACTAGTTTTCTCCATAGCAAGCTTAATACTAATCTACTATTGGAATCACCTCTCTCTAACTGTAAGAGTCTCTTGAGATGATTCATTAATTTTAAGATAAATTATTTGTATCAGATAATGAATAAATATGCAAATATATTAGCCAAGCTAAACACTGCAACAAACTTATTTGTAATCAAACTACTTGCATTTAATTATAGTACTAGAATTGATTTTAACCAAGAATAATTTAATAAAATATTAAATACATCTAAAGCTACACTCTTTAATAATGCACGACATAATTCCTTACTAAAATGGAAAATCTTCCGTAATGTTGACCATAACGTCTCGATCAAATCTTTTCACACTTCTCGGTATGCCATGTGTTCCACAAATCACCAAAAGTGGAACTATGTGTCTATGTTCAACTTCGACGTATTCATGAAATTTTGAAGATGAGAGGCAGAGACCGAGGCTATGTTATTGTTTTTGATCTAAAAAGAAGTGATTAAAGTAAATATCATACCTATTACACAGTTTTACATAATTTATTCATAAATTACTGTGAAAATGACAATTTAGAGCAAGCTACTCGAAGTATAGTGATAGCGTGACTTAGTCTCTGTGATCTGTTTAGACTTTAGATATTGGTCATGATTAAACTAACCAAAAAAAAGAAGAAGTTAGCTTACCTAAATTCAATTTAGAATCATTATAAAGGTAATCTTTGTCACGAGCTTCCATGTCAAATTCACATGAACTCTAGTCGAATTCAGGACATCTATTAGCAAAGTAGGGGATATATATTTATATCATATTCCCCAAAATTTGTACTTAAAAAATAAATAAGAAGTTGGTCAGTTTAAACAATTTTAAGTATGACCTGAATCTTATGATTAGGTGATACTACTTGAATAATGAAGGAGAATTAGGGTAAGAATAATTGTCTCCTACTAAATAAAAACAACAGAATCTATATATAAACACATATTTCCATAAATGCTCTTTCAAGTAGATTGAATCATTACTTAACTTCAATCCCATTCAATCCAATAATTTCAGATGATAGGGAAGCCTAATTAATATCACGTCCTAGGCTCATAAAATTCAAAGTTTCGAAATCAAGACCCACCTAACACCGTCAACAAACCTTCGAGAAACAGACAGATGAACATGATGCACTGGACTTGGACAAGATGGTGAAAAAAAAAAAAATAGAGTTTATTTTTAAACTGGTTTGAATGAATCTTTTTCAAATTTTTTTACGTATCGACTCATAAGATCATCTACGGGTATTATTTAAAATTTTAAATAACTCAATTCATTCGTATTAAATAAGTTATGTGACTAAAAATATACTATATAGTAAATTTGATTCGTCAAATAATAAGTTAAATGAAGATTCTTCTAAACTAGTTTAAAGGTAAACTATATCAAAATCGTAAAAATGATTTTTTCTTTTTTCAAAATGAAAATCTTTTATCTCTTTTTTTTATTTATACTTCACTCTTGTAATATGTTACTTGTCTGATTTTTTCTATTGTAAACTTAAGTATTATTCTAATTTGTGAAATATAAAGAAGAACATAAAGTGAGTCAAAAGAGTTGTACTACCGAATACAGTAATTCTAATTCTCTCAACTTTTCCGTACATTACAGCCACGTATTGGCGGGTGAGCTAAGTAAATACACAACAGGTAATCATTTCAAAATTCTGATGAAGCAACTATCTCTTTGGCCATTTAGGCCATGGAGATCAAAAACAGCTGGAAAAAAAACAGGAACAAGAAAAAACACAACACAACACAACACAAAAAAGTATCAAAAACCCCAACAACAAAAACAAAAACAAAAACAAAATCAAAAATAAAGAATGAGAGAGAGAGAATGATGAAGAACCCTTTGAAGTCTAGAGAGAGAGAATAAAGAAATGAAAAGGGAAGGGAAAAGTGGGGAAGGGGGAGCAGAAAAGGAGGAAAATTTGGGAGAAAAGTTGAGGAGAGGGGCATTATTGGTAGGGAAAAGAGGGGGCCCAGCTACTCCAGTGCACTCTTGGAGACTTTGGGCTCCTCCTTCTTCTCCTTCTGATACCATAATTAATAAGGACCACTTCCCTATTCCTCACTCTCTTCCTTCTTCTTCTCCTTCAGCTAGAAAGCTTGCTGCTGCTCTCTGGGAATTTCAGCACTATTTTCCACTCTCTAAAATGCATAGGGGTGTTAGTAATGGTGCTGCTACTGGTGCTGACTCTAGGCTACGCCGCCATCATCCTCATCATCACTATAAGCTTAGCAAAGACAAAAGTCTTGACCTTTCTCACTTTTTGGCAGATAATTCTCCCAGTTCTCCTGACCAGGTTTTTTTTTTATTTTTTTATTTTTTTTTATTTATTAGATTTGAGGTTTTTTTTATGTGGGTTTTGATTGTTTGTCATGTTTTAGTTTCTGGGTATGTTCAATTTTGGTTTGTGATGCTAGTTATTTATGAAAGTTTCCATTTTTTTTTTCCTACTTGGGCAAGATCATGTGTGGACGAGTGATGTTTTTGTTTGCTTTGTGTGTTAATGTTGATGGGTGCATTTGTTTTTTTTTTTTTTGGCTTTGTTCTGATTGATGGTTTTTGTGTTGTGCAAACTCACTTGTTGAACTGTCACGAGTTATTGAACTTGTTATTTTTAGCTCAAGCATGTTTCACTTGTTCAAAGCTTGCTCTATGGGCAGGAAACGTGTTAGGGTTTTGTTTAAAGAAAGGTTTTTTTTTTTTTTGGGTTTAGGGTGGATTCTGATAGCATTGTCATTGTGGGATTATTGGATTTATTTTATTTTATTTTTTTAAATCCCTATTTATTAGGCCATTGTTTAAGATTGTCTGATGTATGTTGTTCCTACTGATTCAACTGTAGAACCTATTTTACATCTCATGTTCTCTTGTTGATTTTCTTGTTATTCATTATCGTCATTCATTTTGAATCTGTGGTTCTTCTTCTTTTACGCAATGATTAAATTGGTTCTCATATACCCAAAAAAAAAGGGCATTGATTAGTCCACACCACTTATTTCACACCTTTCGAAAAATGTGGACATCATGTTGGTGGTGAACATGATGTGGGATAATATTTATCAAAAAAAAAAAAAAGGCTTCTCATATAAAGCAAAGAACCTTTTAATTTTAATTTTCTGTTACTTGTTAATAGAGGTATGCCATATATGTGTTGCCTTCTTTTTTCTTACTGATTAAAATCTGTATTAGAACTTTCAAATTGAATTGTTTGAAACAACAACCAAGCCTTAGTCCCAAAATTTTGGGATCGGCTATGGATCCTCAATAGACTAATTAGGGTCGGCTACATATATTCTAGGGGATGCTCCAATGTGTATCTTTAGTAGATCCACTACAGATACATAATAATATATATTTGATAGGAATTGCCCCGTAGATGATCAACTAATAATAACCTTAACGGTTCAGTGAGGAAGTATACATTTGATAGCAATTGCCCAAAGTGAGCAATGAGAGAGAGGTGTTTTATTTTTTGTTGTTGTATTACATCCGTCTCAAACCCCTGCCAATTCTCAACGATATACAATTAACTCTGTGCATGTTATGGAGGTTGCAATATTTCTTTTTTCAGACATCCCTAGAAAGGATGGACCTCTAAAACCCAAGTAGGAAGTTATCTCTTTTGCAACTGATTTTTATCTGATTACCCATGCCAGCCAGGGAGCGCAAGCAGTTTGAGGAGGCATGTTGCTGCATCACTGATGCAACATCACCGATCAATTGAAAGGAATAATCATGCCCTGCAGCCTGTATCTCCTGCAAGTTATGGTAGTTCCATGGAGGTAAGCATCATGATCTTTTGACGTATAATTTATCAAGTGCACCTCTTTCTGCTTCGATTTTAAGGAGAATAGAGATACCGCATTAAAGGATTATTTTGTTATACTTTGAATATTGGTCTTGCTGCTGGAGATGATACCATAAGGAATATGAAATAAAGCAGTGCAACCATGATGAGTCCTAGACAAACCGAGCAGCATGGAGCAAATTCACAAACCCAACCTTTGAATACAATGGAAAGACTATGGAGCAATTATTTTTCCTTGAAATAATAAATCAATTAACTTTTATTATAGTTTTGAGTATTCTAAATTCTATTATGAATATCTGTCAATTTCTCTACTTGAAGTTGGCTTCAAAGGCACCAAAACTAATTATAATGTGCACAACATGTGGTCTCTCATTGAGCTTCAGAATTAGTTTCATTAGGTTTATCTTTCAGTGCCCCATCATATCTTAACCTTCCACAATCAATCCTCTCTGTCATTTTCTTTTTGTGTATGTTCTCATGCCTTTCTTTTGCAGGTGGCACCTTATAACCCTGCAGTCACTCCTACCAGTTCTTTGGATTTTAAGGGAAGGATTGGTGGATCAAATTATAATCTTAAAACATCTACAGAACTGCTCAAAGTTTTAAATCGGATCTGGAGCTTGGAAGAACAGCATGCATCCAATATGTCATTGATAAGAGCATTGAAAATGGAGCTGGACCAATCCCGTCTCAAGATCAAAGAGTTGCTTCGAGATAGGCAAGTGGGTCGACATGAGATGGATGATTTGATGAAGCAAATGGCAGAAGATAAACTAGTTAGGAAGAGTAAGGAACAGGAACGGATCCATGCTGCAATTCAATCTGTGAGAGATGAGCTAGAAGATGAGAGGAAGTTAAGGAAAAGATCGGAGAGCCTACACAGAAAGTTAGCTCGGGATCTTTCTGAGGTGAAATCTTCTCTTTCTAATGCTCTGAAAGACCTGGAAAGTGAAAGAAAATCGAGGACATTGTTAGAAGACCTCTGTGACGAGTATGCTAGGGGAATTAAAGACTATGAACAAGAGGTGCATACTTTAAAACAGAAATCTGACAAGGAGTGGGCTGGAAGGGCTGACCGTGATCGTCTGATTCTCCATATATCTGAATCATGGCTTGATGAACGGATGCAGATGCAGCTAGAAGAAGCTCAGTGTGGATTTGCAGGAAAGAACTCAATAGTGGACAAGTTAAGCCTTGAAATAGAAACCTTCCTTCAAGCCAAACGCCTGGATAACTCTAAGAATATGGATAGTCCATTGCTTAGGGATCGCCGCAAGTCACTTGAATCTGTCCCTTTGAATGAGGCTCTGAGTGCACCTCAGGACATGGGTGATGAAGAAGATTCTGTAGGCAGTGATTCACATTGTTTTGAGCTGAATAAACCAAGCAACAATGACTTAAAATCACACGTGGATGAAGCTCTGGATGACCATATTGATGAAGCAGTGAAATCAAGTGACATGAAGAAAAAACTCGTCTCTCATGAACGGGTAAAAAGTCGTACTCCATCCAACTTGCAAGTTAGGTTTGAAGAACAGATGGCTTGGTCTATGTCATGTAATGGAAATAAGAAGTCCCAGGTAGTGGAAACAGAACAGGGTAAAGCCACAGAGGGGAAGCCAATTGATATTAGCACATATCAAAAGCCTGAACAATGTGAAGCTGATGAAGACAGCAGTTACCGAAACAGGATTAAACATAATGAAATCCATGGGTCGAATTCAAGTTACATGGTCGATAGCCTAATAAGAAGTCAACTCTCATTATCAGATGGTGTGAACATAAATGCCGATAGTAATTTTGGCGAGGCTTGTTGCAGTAACTCTGGATGGAGGAACCAGGCAAGTCCAGTACGACAATGGATGTCAAAACTTGTATCCCCAGAACCTGATGTCTCCGAGTCTTCTTCAAAATTGCCTCCAGTCTTAAAGGAGAATACTTTGAAGGCAAAGCTTCTCGAAGCAAGGTCAAAAGGGCCACGCTCACGTTTAAAAGCTTTCAAACGCTCCTCTTAGCTTTTCGGGATTCACTATTTTAAAAGCTTGGACAACTAAATCTGCATCACCGGGTAGGAATCTACATTCTGTGAATATTGGCTACAGTTCTCTCTCTGATTTTGAATATCAATTTGTTTTTTTAACATAGCTCTATCTTGTTTTTTGTAATTTTGTAATTCAAGTCTGTATATGAGTGTAATGTCTCTATATAGCTACACGGATACAAAGGATTTCCAGACCACTACAATTTTGAGTAATTACTTTCAGCCTCTTTGCACTTACATGAGGTAGTTATCACTATTTACCATCTACATTGTAAAACTTGTTGAGTGATTGAGTGAGAGAAAGAGAAGAATGAGCAAAAACAATAGGTTTAACATGGTTTGATCACTAAGACCTACTTCTACGAAGGAAAACCTTTGACGTGTAGATCGTTATTATATAATTTCTTCTTGTATTACAATGGAAGGTTTATATACTCAAGAAACCTATACTAGAGTTTAACATACATATATCCATGTTTAGACAGAAAAATAATTTTATGAGACTGTCTTATGGAGCATTTCTCTTACAACATGTGGATTCTACACAATGTGAAGCCTACCAAACGTGAGAATTATGCTTTATGAGCCGGTAGATGCTTTCTTGTTTAGATTAGCTTGATATGAAAAGTCTAATTATGGGTGCATTTGGTGGAGGGGGAGCCTTAAAAAGAGATACAAATGCTTTCCAGCTATATTTGCTTTTGTTGTTTGGATATTCGAGTTTGTGGACCAAAGACTTAATTATTGCTTAATAAAGAAGCTTGTGCAGCATCATAAAACGAAACTTTTGCACTTATATTCCGCGTTTACGGTGGCAAAAACGTCCAAATTGTCAATCATACCAGCCGACCTGAATGACCAAATGTACACGCTTCAATGTTCACAACATGTGATTCTGGTGAAAGAGTGAGGTTCAGACTGGTAAGTACAAATAGATCAGGTTACTGTTGGATCTATACGCTATACTCAATTATTGGTCCGACAAATCTGTCCAATTGATCCTGATTCAACTGTGTTTGGGCCTTGGGGGTAAGGAATACTAGGATGTCCTGTCCAAAATTAATGTTCTCAATAACTTACTCATTGTCTAGCCTCTTAACACATCAGCTGTCTCAAGACTGATATAGTGCAATAGGGCATTTGAGCCAAATGGAGGTTCGAGGTCCGAACTTGGATCACACAGAAAAGAGGAACTAGACGTACCACTAAGCCATCCACCATGTGGTGGCACCACCATATCTTAATATATAGCTGATTATGATTGATGCATGATAAAAATAGTAATATATCTACAAAGCATGTAGTGAAATCATATATTCGTAGTATTACGATAAGGATAAATATTATCTCACACCATACACAATCTAGGTGTGAACATATACTTACAAATTATGGATATCAGCATTCACAAATATCCATAATTTGTGGATATATATCTATACTTAAGTGATGTGTAAAGTGGTGTGAAATAAGGTGATGTGTAAAGTGGTGTGAAATAAGGTGATGTGAGATAATCATTGTCCAATACCAGGCTTTGATATTTTCACATTATCATTTCACACCATTATTTCATAGAATAATATTATCCACACTTTGTGAGCATGTTCAAATTTATGAAAAATATTGTCTACACTTTGTGGACAAAATTGTCCACATTTAGGTGATGTATTTTTTTTTTTGAAAAAAAGATTTAATTTTCAAACACATTAACATTTAGGTGATGTAAGGTGTGGATGGCGTGGAAGAATATTTTCTCTAAAATGGGACCTTTCAATGATTTGGGCCTCATATTAAGCCGTGAACCTGATTTGGGCCTTATAGTGCTCGGGACGGGCACAGCTTCATCAATCTCGAACCAATATATAGTAGGTCGTTTACCTTAAATTCCATAAAGATATTAATATAAACGAGATGTCGTTTTATACCACCACAGCAACGACAAGTCCTTTCAGTATTGGTCATGGGCTATTATAGTGCTCCCCATGTCGTTCATATCCCTTGAAACTCAGCGAGTTCATTCGAGAGAGAGAGAGAGAGAGAGAGAGACTGATGGCGGCGTCGTTTAGATGGATACTACAGCTACACAAGGACGTGCCGAAAGCGGCTCGGTTCTACACAGAGGGGTTGGACTTCACCGTCAACGTTTGCACCCTCCGTTGGGCTGAACTTCAATCTGGTCCTCTCAAACTTGCTCTCATGCAATCCCCCAAGTAACTCTCTCTCTCTCTCTCTGTGTCTCTCTTTACGCAATGCATTGCAGGTGTTTGACAAATTGCCTACGAAAAGATACATACTTGATAACTATCTACACACATTTACTTTTATTCCCTGACGTTTCTGATTGAAATTTCTGGCTACTACACGACTTGGGTTATTGTTAATGTAATCAAACTTTGTTGCTGGGTACCCACTAACCACATTTGCCCATAAGAGTGAGCAACTTGGGCTTGATTTCTTACTATGAAGAATTACTTAGTCAGTGTTGGAACATATTCTAGAAGAGTTAAACAGCTAATCTAATATGCATATGAGCAAAAAGAAGTGGAACTATAAGAGAATTTGGCATTCTTTGTATTTCTCTCAAAGAAAAGCCATCTGGGTACCTACAAAAAGATTAAATAGGTGTGTTTTTTTTTTTTGGCATCTCTGTTCCTATAGGATACATGATACATCTGTTCTAGTGGGTGATATGGTCTCCAAAGGATGCTTCTTTTGGTTATGTAGTATTGGTGTTTAACCATGTTTCCTATACACCTTATATAAAAACTTGCGTGTCAACTAATGAGCTCGAGTTCAAATAGCATCTCCTCTCATTGGGTGTGTTTTTATTACCAATAAAAAAAATAAAAATAAAAAAACTAGTGTGTCAACTTTCAAAGCAATTTGAATGTGTATACCCTTGAATTGATACATTCCATTCAGGTTCGCTAATTATTTTGTTTTTTCATTATTGGTGATTCACTTGGTAGCTACCACATAGTATTGGCATTCCTTTTTGGTCTCGCAAAAAGTTGAAGTTCTAGTTGAGATAAGGGGCAGTTGGAAAAACTACTTTGTAACATTATAATTTTTGTTGAAATGCTTGGGCTTCCACTATGCTTGAACATGCCAGCTGCTAATCTAGTTTTACAGTGAACATGTCATGCAGAATGGATATTCTTCACTTCTATCGTTCACAGTGTCTGATATTAACAGTACAGTTACAAAATTGATGGCATTGGGAGCTGAACTAGATGGCCCCATCAAATATGAAATTCACGGAAAGGTAAGCCATTAATCTCTATAGACATCTTCAACTTCAATTTCAATTTTAGTCTCTTTATTCAAGATCTAAAGGTCTTGTATAATTTGCTTGGGATCAGGTTGCAGCCATGCGATGTATTGATGGCCACATGCTAGGCCTCCATGAACCACTTTGAGGGGCTCAGGAAATGAGTTCCTCCAATTATTACAAATGAAGTAGGCAGCTAAGAGCTTTTATTGTAGCATCTTGAACTCTTTTGATGACATATTGAAGATGTGAGAAGCTACTCCTTTCTTTGGATTCCCTTCAATAATAGATAAGGTATTTTCATCCAGATCTATTACAGCCGTACATAGTGTGTAGAGTATTGGACCTGAGAATATGGCATAAAGGGTAATCAGGAGAGTATTCAAGAGAAGGTGTTCGAATAATATCCTTCAAATTACCTGTCATGTAGATGGGGTATTTTGCATCAGCCACATCTGCCAGAAGCGACAGAAATTCGTTTTTTGATGTTTTTGGTAGCACAACTGCTCTTTTTTGCCTGCTTATGGAGCTGTCATCTTGTACCTTTATACAAAACCCATGATTTAATTTTTCAATTGAAGTTGTTAATTTGATCAATTAGAACTTTTTGTTTAGTTCTATTTGAAAAAACTGCATCTGGCATAGAAGCTGCCATGCCACCACTCCAAGTGGGCAAGGAGGTTCACCACATCAGAAAAATGGTCAGACCCAGCATTTGATTGCTTAAGTGGATTTGAGAATTATTTGTAAAGTGGTGAACATATCCTGGCTTGTTTGGTGTGGAGGTGTGGTGCTTCAGCCTAGAATGATGCAGCCACTTAAGTGGACATGCCTTAATGCATACCTGCTGGACAGGAAGATGTAGATACATGTTTGCATGGAAAAATGGTGTTGCTCCAATCTCTCTAACCGAAATCCGGTTCCTTGATGCAGTTTCAATGTTGAGAATCCTACGTGTTCTTATATCAATCAGATTGTAACTATGCCCGAAAGAAACTTCTGGTGAATGAATTCTCTGAAGAGACAAGCCATGATATAAGCATAACCTTCCATAATAAACATAAACTATAAATTTATGAGAAGGGGAATGCTATAACATCTTACAGTTAATGCATCGTCAATGCCTGATGCTTCAAGGAGATCCCTAGCAATGAAGTTCCGGCCAATGCCACCGGCTACAATCTCCTCTTCAATTGGGGGTACTGAATTTAATGTGAATGCCTGAAGCATATACATTAAAGAGATTATTCACATATCTATCATCTAAGTATTATGAAAACTAGTCAAATTCAATTCAGTTGAAGTTAGAGCATTGTGGCTTAGTCCACATCAAGGCATCCAGAACCAAAATATGATTGTAAGTTTGATGAGTGAAGATTTTCTTTTCTTTTCTTCCTATTTTTTTTTTCTTTGGTTGGGGTGACAGGCAGAATATGATTCAAATTTCGGTGCTGAGATTGTTTCAAGCATCAGATTGGGTATAACATATCAGTCTCATACAGATTCTTGATGAATGAGAAATTTTTTACCAATCCATGACTATTGAATCCAAATGCACAGCTTGGGAGCTCTCCAGCATACGTGTATGCAATGAAGGATAGCTCATTTGACAGCATTCCCTTTATCAAATAGCTGCAAACCCACATAAGAAATGTTACAAATTATAAAAACTAATCAAATTTGATTGACTTGACCAGGTTTTTGTGAAACTTAAAATAGGATGGAATACAATAAAACATACGTATGGCCAGTCAGAGCAACATCTGCATCCTCATTATGTGCTGCCATGGCCATGGAATCACTAACAATGAGAACATCAGAACAGTCATCTGGGCTATCAATATTGGCAATTAACTTAGTCTTTGGAAGAAATGGAAGAATCTCTTTCCTGAAGTTGATTAGTATTATCTGCACATGAAAAACTAGCTAGAATGTAACTCATACGGTAAGGATAAATAAACTAAACTAAATTATTTTGTTGCACTGAAAAGTGAAAAGCCTATGCTGTAAAATACTAAAATTACCTCTAGAATAGGCACTCGACTTCCCTCAGCTGTCCCTAGGAGTTCATCCCAATAGTTTGGAAACTTCTTTTGGTTATTATCAGTGAGTGCTTTGAGAAGTGGCTCTGCTTGTGGGGTTTGGGCAAAAGGTAGTAGCTGGTCTTGAAGAATGAGGTCTCTGGCCAATCTACTTCTTATAAGATTAGAGAACCTCTGGCCTATTAAGAAACCCATCTGGTAAGCACTTTCACAAGGCCCAACTTCAAACATCTCTAGCACCTTCCCTTCCATACCTGAGCTCCCCATTTCAACTCCCTTTCTGTGGATGAACCGATGAATTCAATGTCAAATAAGGACTACCTTATCTTCTTTTCTGTCCGCACGTATAAAAGAACGTTGGTTTTGCTCCATCACGGCGGCCGTAACCATTTTAGTTGCCCACTACTTATTAAATATTAAAAAACATCATAAAAGTCTCAGAAATTTTTTTTATGCAAAATAAATGTTACATTATGTTTTTAGCTTGAATTACATTTAAAAAAAAACAATTAAAACAAAATGTAATCCCGGTTATAGTAATTATATGTCTAATAGTTTTTTAACTAAAAAATTTCTTAATGTTAATAGAAAAAAATCATAAAATTAACAATTAAAAGTCATAAAAAAAAATCATTAGATAAACACGAGAACACATTACATGACAACACAAAGCAATGGCTTGTTGGGTTTTGGTGTGGCTTGTATTTGGCAACATGAATGGTGCATAACATGGGATTATTGCCCATAGTCAACAATCGTGTTCTAAAGAAAGAAGAAATTGCTTCTGACCTTGGAAGATACAAATGGTGCATAACATGGGATTATTGCCCATAGTCAACAATTGTGTTCTAAAGAAAGAAGAAATTGCTTCTCACCTTAGAAGATACAAATGGTGCATAACATGGGATTATTGCCCATGTTTACTTAGTCAACAATTGTGGCTCATATTTGAAAGAAGTAAACGGTGCATGTATTGCACATAGGTGGAGGCATATTACTTAGTTAACAATTGTGGCTCATATTTGAAAGAAGTAAACGGTGCATGTATTGCACATAGGTGGAGGCATATTACTTAGTCAACAATTGTGGCTCATATTTGTCAGAAAGAAGAAAAGGGGGTATATATTGCACGTAGGTGGAGGCATATGGAATTGTAACTCATATGCTCCTACAAGTCTTACATGTCGGCTTCCTTAAGAAATTGGTTCTCACCTTAGCCGAAGGTAAGCTGCACAAATATAGACAATTGTTGACTTAGTGGCACAAAGGTGATTGACAAGCTAGGTGGCTTGAATTAATTGCATAGGTGGCTTGAATCACATGGGATAATAACCCATGAATCTCCAAAAGTCATACAAGTTGGCTACTTGTAGATTTGGATATCTTTGGCCGCAAAATGTGAAAAAGAGAGAGAGAAATTGTCACGGCAATTTCTCTATAAAATGTGTGCAGAGAAGCACCAAGAAAAAAAAAGGAGAGACAGCCAAGGAGAGCAAAAATGTAGTTCAAAGAGAGAGTTACGTTGGAGGAAGAGTGTTGCAATTGTGTGCAGCACAGAAGTGCTGCAGAGTGCAGTAAAGAGTTTCCAATGGGAGTGCCACATAAGAAGAAGAATAAAAAGAGTAGCGTTCTCAGTGTTTTATTCTTTATGTGTGAGAGTGCATTTGGGTGTACATGGGGTTTGGGCTTAGAGAGAGTGCTTTTAAGCCAAACATTGTAATCTCCCTATTATTGTGAAACTTTCTCCCTAAAGTTTCTGGTGGATGTAGGCATGTTGCCGAACCACGTAAATTCCCTGTGTTGTGCTGTGTGTGTTAATTTTTCTTGACGTGTTCTTCTCCACCAAATATTTTATTTTTCGCTCCCACAGATTCTAGGAATATTGGCTAATATTCCCAACATGGCTTGCCCCCACAAACCTGTCCCTACAAATAAAAACATATGGCCAATGATCACATACACGTGCAAACAAAATTTTCAAACAAATCAATAAATCACACAGTGAAGACCAGCCTCATTCACACGAATACTAAAACACATCACATATATCTCACATATATCTTATTAAAAGCACAATACTCTCACAAAAAAAAAAAAAATGTATACTAATAAATTTTTTTATATGTAGACTAATATTTTTATTTTTATTTTTCCTTTTATGTATAGTTGTATACTAATAATTTTTTTTTTTAATGCCTATTATTTCTTTTCTTTTTTTCTTCACTTATTGCTCCCATGGGAGGATTGCCCTAGCCCTTGGGCTTGTGGGGCTTATCCTAGGCCGGGGCATGGCTCCATACATGAAGTTTTCCAAGAAGTTATATATTTTACTATATAAGCCTTACAAATTAACAAAAAATTATTTATTATATTATTGATATGCTATTAATCACATTCGTTATCAGTTATAAATCTTTGTATTAAATTAAACTAGTAGTTGATTGGGTGAATTTCATGACACATCATGATCAACTTTGAGATTTTATACCAATTTGTTAGAATTTGGGCAAAGTGCATTCATACAACTAAAACTTAAAAAACAAAAACAAACGGTTATTATTAGATACTCCGGGAGTACATTAAATGCGTACTCCCTCATCTCACAGAAGTTGTGGGTCCCGCTAATTAAATTCATGATGGAACCCACCACTTCTATGAGAGAAGGGAGTACTCATTTAATATACTCCCAGAATACCTAATAATTTTCCTAAAAGGAAACAAAAGCCTCAGACAGCATTTAATGTGGATTAGCCAACTCTATGCCTACATCCACGAATGACCACGCCAACAAAAAACACCACTATCAACGTTATAGATTACAAACACATAACTACCACAAACCAAACTCACAGTTTCTCATAAAAAAAACACTCATAACCTTCACAAATACCAAGTAACACTTAATACTAACAAGGATTTTGTTAACCAGTGCCCTTAGGGCAATGGTTAAGGAACATTAAATGCCTGCACTTTATCGGAAATAACGAATTTTTAATATTATAATAATAAATAGAAAGACTAAAATACCCTTAAAAGTTATTTTTGTTTTATTTTAATATTAAATTTTTACTACCTCCCATAAAGTGGAAGCATTAATTGCTTCCTTAAACATTGCCCTAAGGGCACTCGTTAACAGGACCCTACTAACAAACTTGACACTTTCTTAGTCCCAAAACCCAAATATAATACAACTAGTGCCGTTTTTATTGCAAAACTCTCAATTCACACAAACTAGTGTCTTTTAATCTCAAAAGAATTACTAAACTACTATTTGAATAAGAGAAAAAACGGCACATTCGCCTATTCAATTTTCACCATTAATCCAGTAAAATCTAGCAGCAAACAGTTTGCCATGAAGACTAATTAACCCAGTTTATATAGCAGGGATTCTGGTTTGGTCACGTTTTCTTGTGCGGCTCAAAGCACAACATAGTTTGGCAGGAACCCACTTTAGCCGAAAACATTGAACTCATATCATATCACTTTCCAAACAGCACCTGTAATTTCTTTCTTGTTTCCTTGTCACAAAATAGGGAGTAGTATATAATGGTAGCGAACCCACTTTAGCGAAAAACGCTTACTCATAGCCTCATAGGAACTTCAATTATCCTACATCCTAACTATAACGCAATATAGTAACTTGTTTAGCCATTACTTGGTTTGTGATTCTATGGTTTTTTTTTTTTTTTTAATAATTGTTTAGAACTTAGAAAGTTAGAAGGGTTGCACTCCTTTTAAAGAATGGTATACAAGAACTCAAGAACTAACTTGAGATGAAAGGCAAAATTGGACCTGGACTCGAACCTAGACTGTCAACCCGCTTACAAGTAATAGAAAGAGAAACCCCTTTTTTTATTGACTCATTTTCAGTATATATTTGTATGTTAAAGTTATATTAGATTTGTTATATTATAGATAAAAATATTGATGACATTACTCGACCTGTAATTTTTATTTTTAATTATTTTAATAATGAATCTGCTTAATAAGTTCATTATAGATTTTCTTCTTAATTAATTTTATTTAATCTAACATGTTATATTTTATTTTCAAAACTCTATATATTTAGTTATTGAACTGGTAGACTAATAAAATTAATTATCATATTATAAACTTTAAAATTTATATGTTATTACAAAAAAAGAGTGTTTTCTTCGTTTTTTTTGTATTGAAATAATACAAAACAAAAGATGTTAAAAAGTTTGTTCAAGTGTTTTTTTTTTTTTGGGTGAAAAAATAGAGTTATACCGAGTTAATTCCACCATAAAAAAAAAATCAGGTAAAAATCATAGGAATATCGGCCAGTGTATGATTTGACCCGTTTGTCTAAGTCTACTTTTTGGTACTGTGGAATTGTGAGGTGCCCAATACATGAAATTCAAGGGTTGAATCTAACTTTGTGTCCTTTTATATTCGTTTGTCCATGATCAAAAAAAATATTGTCTTTGAAGCACGCGGGATCGCATGCCATTAGAAGAACAATATTACCACAGAAATGTTACCCATTTCTATTTGTATACAATTTTAAATATTCCTTTCATCTTATATAGTACCATCATATAAATTCCTAGTTTCATAGAAAATTCCAGAATTTTCCCTGAAGTTCCAATTGGTTGCATAGTGGTGGGTTTTAACAAAGGGGATAATACTACATGATGTTGAAAAGTACTTATTTTGTGATAATCACACGCATGTGTTGCAGGCTTGCAGAGGTTTTTTTCCTAGAAGAATATTTCCATTTTAAAATTATTAGATTTTGGATAATGTTCATATGTGGTATTGTTGGAAATGATCAATATTAACTTTTTAGGCAACCTATACTTAAACGTCCCCTAAGAAGAAGGGTTTTTATTTTTTTATTTATTTATTATTATTTATTTATTTTGTTATTGTTGTTGTTGTTGTTAAATCCCCAAAAAAGAAGGTAGGAGGGATTTGCCGCAACCTTTAATTAGCAGCATGTAGCAATCACCTTTAATTAGCAGCATGTAGCAATCTAATCATGTCTGCTGCGCCAAGAAACTTACCTTTTTGAGTATTAGGTTAGAAAATGGTAGATCCATTAGAGTGATACTATGTGAGCAAGTTTGTCTTTCTGATTTATATGATATGAGGGGTATTAGACCTTTCCCAAGCCTTTGAACAAGAAAAAGGAAGTTTCCCCAAATTAAGGGCCAAGTTGAACATAGTATTTACAAAAGGGTTAGGCATTTAAAAGCTTTTCTAGTTTAAATTAACAAGAAATACAAAGTATCACTATCTGTATTACACTTGATTAAGCATGATTCATTGATCCTGAAGTGATAGATGGACAAAGATATGGTTACAAGGTAGGTAGATCATGAATGTTAAGTGATATTACTGTTACCATCATCATTATCATCATTATTATATTATGAGAAATATAAAGATTTGGCAACAAAGTGGCTCCCGACCAAAAAGGTTCACTCAATAAGAAGGGTTCATATATCTACAAATGTAATCAAGTTTAATGCTTGAAAAAAAAAAAAAAAAAAAAAAATTCCAAAGTACTAGGACGACTATATATGTAGAGGATATAAGAATATAGGGATATGATTCCATTAGATAATCAAAAAAAGATAATATTGTAGATGCTAATTAACATCATATAAAAGATACGGTTGCATTACGTAAACTAAAAAGCAATCCATATCTTCACTTTTTTATTTCTCTTATTTGACTATCTATATCTTGAAGAAAAAGATGTTGTATCAAATATTAAAAAAAAAAAAATGTTATATCTCATGTGCATGTGGATCTATTGCATAGAAGAGGAATGTTACATACACTCATTCCATAAAATAATTTCTACTCTTGAACCCAATGCTATACCTCAAAAAGAGAATGGCAAACAATTTTTTTTTCTTTCTAAACTCAGTGTTAAAATTGGTATTTTCTTTACTATTATAAGTGATTTATTTTCTTTGGGGACTTTCTAAAATATATGTTCATTTTTCAAAAGTATAAGATCTTACTCTTTTAATCCCTTTTATTACCTTTACTTAAAAAAAAATGACTATTAGCAAAAATAATATGGCCTCTAATATTACAAAGTGAAATACATTTTATGAAGATCAATGTATTTTACCTTTTTTTTATACTATCCTTTATTTTCTTTTTCTTTTTCTTTTTCTTTTTTTATAAAAACAAAAAAGATTCTAATTAAAAGTCATGCTACTTCTAACATAATTAAGTAAATAAAATTTTAAGGAATTGAAGATTAATATATTTTAACTTTTTGTTAGTAACTGTGTTATTTCAAACCAAAATATTTAAATTAAGATGAAGGTTCGAGTAGAAAGCAATCTTGTGAATGTCACATGCTCCAAGTAGTTGCCCACACCAAAAAATAGTTACAGTTAGTCACAAAACCATTGTAGCTTAGACTCTATTTGCAAGCTCAACAAACGACCTATTTGCCTTCCACCGTAAAAGCCCCAAAACTTTGGAATCCTTATATAAGATTTCCTTCACAAACGAACTTGGAATTAAAATCTAACAATTTGTTTTTGAAATGGAAAATGACTATTTTATGATAAAGATTTAGTTTTCACGAATCTATAAATGTACATGATGTCACATCATCAAAAATTATATTTAAAATTTTTGACATCATTTACACATTTTTATATTCATGAAAATTAAATCTTCACAATAACAAGGACTATTTCCATTTCGAATCTGATCCATTTTTACATGAAATTTAAGTTTATTGAAGTTTTTTTTTTTGAAGAAAAGTTTATTGAAGTTAATAACTTAAAGTCTTGCTTTCCTTTGCATTTGAAAGAAAATCACTCATAATTGTTTGTGCGATTGAGGTGTGGAATTTGTATTAAAATTTGACAATGTCCATTTCTCAATGGATCATGCTAGGTAATAGACACTTAAGGAAAGTTTCATTTTTAATCACAAATATTTATTGGTGTTGTGTAATCTACTATATATACTAGTAAGTGCACTTTTTTCTTCTTCTTTTTTGTTGAGAAAAAGTAAGTGGACTATTGGTATAAACTTAGTAGATTAATGATTTTATTAATTTTGAATAAATGGCTAACAATTTCCTGTCATTAATGGGAGTGACAAACTAGTATATAATTAAATATCATTTCTCAGATGTTTAGTTTTTTTTATAGGTTTATCAACTGCGCGGCAGATCCTTCTAATGCAAATAGAAGCACAATCAGATTACAACTAAGAAGATATTGTTTCATATCTAAAGATGATGCTAGACAAGACATTTTGATTAAAAAGATAATTCAGTTTAATCACACTAAAACCTTTTCCAAATGGGTTGGAACATGCAGGCCCCAGAGAATAAAGGATGGCAAACTTTACAACACATGGTGAATTTAATAACCTATTTCCAAAATTCCTTAAGATTGTCAAATCCCAACTTTGAGAACCAAAATAATATTGAATCAACCACGGGACCACCCGTGTTTTGACACGTGGAAAATTCTCCATTTCATTAAGACAATTATAAAACAATAATGACAAAAAACAATGGCACTTGTGTTTGTTAAAGATGGTGCAATGATCAATCATGCCACGAGAAAAGAGCCGTTGGATTTTGAAAAAGTGGGAAAGAGACTAGCAGAAAAAGCTTGTATCCAAAATTAGTATAGTGTTTGAAAGCTTAGAGAGGTAAAATCAAATAGTACTACTTAGTGTTCATTTGGTAATCCATTCCCAATTTAAAAAGCACATTTTCAAATCTAAAAAAATTTTCATTGCATTTGGTAATATGAAAAAATGGTAAAACTTAGATACAATTCTTTAAGTTAAATACATTAGGTTCCCAATTGAATTCAAACACATGATTACATTAACCAATGAAACACAAACAATATTATCTTTTCCAAGAATATTTAAATTCAAATAAGAACTTAATATATTTGACCTAAGAAACTGTACCTAAGTTTTACACATAGAAAAAAGTCATAGAATGACATCATAATTTACTCATAAAAAACACGTTTGGCCACTTTACCATCAACCATCAATTTTAATTCCGTGCTTTTGCAAAAAAATCACGTTTTGCCACTTAGTTTAAAACCACTTAGTTAACAAACGCACCCTTGGTAATATAAAGAGCTCTGCTTAGAAGAGGTACAACTTGGGGTGGTAACATCTGTGGTGGAACTTGTTTTTCTCTTCAGAGATTCGTTTGGAAAAGGGAATGACAGTCACTTTGTCATTCTTTTTTTTGATAGAAGGATAAGAATTTTATTAAAAAGCAGAAAATATTACAAAGTAAAAATAGAGGTTACACAGCCCAGATCATCAGTACAAGCATCTGAGAAACATGGGGGGCCAGACAAAGGATTAAAGGATCACCAAACAAAATTGACCATCGAGCCAAATTATGTGAAGCACGGTTTGCTTCACGTTTTACCCACTGAAAGGGTTGGTAAGAATGTCCAAAGAGGAACTGCATAATATTATAAATATAACTTTGAATGCGCCCAAGGGATAAAACCACAGCAGGACTTGGAATCACTTTCAGTGCAAACCAGGGGCCACCCTTCAGCTAAAATAGTCTGGGCAGCCCAACATAGGGGTCACTTTGTCATTCACAGGCTATAAAAAAAACCACAACATTTTTTGTTAATTTATATGGTAATTAATATATGATCATGGATAATCCACTTCACAAATTAAACAATATTTTAGGATTTCAATGAAAGTCAGCTTAAGGTCAATGGATGGCCATCCACTTCACATGTCAAACACCTTCAAAGATGGCCATCCACTACTAATTCTATATACCCTTTTTTCTAGGCCGCTCATTTCTGAAACACCTTCTCCAATTTCAAACTTGAAATGCGGAGGTTTCCTTTTCTTTTTTTATTCTTTATAATCATGCAAAGATTTTATTTTACAGTTAAAATTTTATTTTTAGAATACAAAATATATACAGAATTTTACATCATTTAAAATAATTTTAACCCTAAAATAAACCATATTCATTTTATTTTCCTTACATTTTAAATAAAGATGAATGACTAGCTATCAATGGACAAAAATATGTTTGTTTTTTTCCTTTAGAATTCAAGGATTTTATCAAATCTTGTACTATCAATTCAGTCAGTCCCATTGTAATCAATGGTTATAAAAAATAACAAATTAGTAAATGATGAATTGGATTCAAATCTAAAAATCTAAAAAGAATTCATGATTTGTTTTTGTTACTCACTGGATAAAAGAAAGTACATCTCAGTATAGCTAACTCGTACATCTCTCAGTAGCTAGCTAACTCACACTGTCACACAGGTGTACCATGGAGAGAGAGAGAGAGAGAGAGAGCTTCTGGCAAAATTGGTTTAACCCAACCCCCACCTTTTCCCAAGTACTTGCAGCAATTTTGCATCTTTGATGTCAATGGATGTGAACAACATGATCACAGGCTCATACACATCAAAACATAAATCTTGCTCTTCCTAGAGGGCTTCAAGAAAAGTGCAATATATGTTTTCCTTGTTCTAAAATCAAAAGAAGGAAAACCACAAATCCATGTTACCACAATGCTTGTTTGCAAATTCCAGAGAAAAGTGAAGTGAAAATAATCCTTTGTCTTTCATAAAACACACCAACCTTTACAATCATGGGAAACTAGAGAGTAGCCGACTAATTTTTGTTTTTTTTTGTTTTTTGTTTTACTAAGGTCCAGAAGCAGGCAGCAATATGAGATGGAAATTCTTCTTAAAAACTTATTCTTTGCACTACCATTGTTGGACTTGGAACCACATGCGAGGATATTTCGGAAATTGCACCCTCTGGGAGACATGTCTAGGAACTTGTTGCAGTAAAAGAGCAAGACCCAAGAAGCAATTGTCGTAGAGCGTGAGCTAGCAACCTCTCTCTCATGCTTTGCCTCTTAGTATTCCACTACCAAAATAGCCGCTTGACAAAACCCTAAACCTTTGTTTTCAACAAGAACATGAACAACATATTAAGAACAACTCTGAACAAGTGATCATTAACTACCATCTTACATATCTTAACCCTAGTCAATACAATTATGAGGTAGTCATTAATTAATTTATGCACAAAAGCATGCATTCCTTTGTTGATTTTCATATATATTTATGTAGAGCTCCCTTTCTAGCTTACCAAACAAGATATACATGACAGAAACTTTAAGATAATCTTACAGCTAGTAGACTTGTCAAACTTATTTAATAAATATGGATAAGTTCAATACTATAGAGTAAGTGGCATTACCTCATCAAAAGAAGTGTGCTTGGTTGTTCTGAAACAAGAAAAGTAGTAATTATGTTGAACCTAATCTTTAATGGTATATATATAACATTAACATAGCCACTTCAATTTAAATATTGACTATAACAAATAAAAAAATAGATTAAACAAAGAAAAAGAAAGAGATTTGCACAAAAAGAATAGAGGTTAATTTAAATAAAGATTACAGGAAAGGGAGCTCCCTTCAGTCCAAGTACAGGAAGCTTAAGATTCAATCTGTCTCCCGCATCATTCACTCATTTACTGGGTTATCCTTCTCTCCTTTTAACACAGTATTTGGATGAATGAGTCGGCAGCTAATTGAAATCTCAGTGCCACCCATGAGTGGACTGAAGAGAGCTCTCTTAGCCAGCCATTAATAGTCGTTAACAACAAAACAACAAGAAGATAAAGAGAAAAATAAAATGAATCTTTGCTTAAATGCAAGACTCATACATAGATCCATGTGGGTTTTCTCTTAAACAAGTGAAGATTGCCCCTATGTGGAGATCATGGCAACCTAACCCTAAAACACCAACACACACACACACACACACACACATACAGAGGTGCTGAAGATAGTGACTTCTCAAAAAGAAAAGAAAATAAAAAAGAAGGATCTCTCATAAAGTTCTTGGAGGATGATATGGAGGGCAGGCAGAGAGCTTCTGTTATCACCAGCTCAACTTAGCAAGCTAACTCATAGATCCATTGTAGTGATGGAATGGCTTTATATAAGCTAAAAAGTAGAAAAAGAAAGGCTGAGATCAGACTACAAATGTTTTTAAAATATTGGGGGAAAAAAACAAAAATAAACAAGATAAAAGAGAGTTATTCATATTCTTGTTTGCTTTCACATTTCATGTACAACAGTAGTCCTACCAATCTCTTGCATTATGAATAATAGCCCTATCACTTCCTTTGCATCTACTACTCTAGATTTTTATTGAATTTATTATAACCATGCAGGATGCTAACCTATAATAATTAAGTCGGCATTAATTTTTTTGTTTTTTTTTTCCTCACATATATAATTCCTTGTAATCTTTTTTTTTTGATAAAGCATAATTCCTTGTAATCTATTGACAACAAAAACACAACCTTGTATAAAATGTTCTTAAATATATTACTTGCTAAAAAATAGACCACATTTATTCAACAAAATAATAATAGACCTTATTCTTAGTGAAAGGACAAGCCAATTCCCTTCAAACCAATGTGATCACTTCAAATTTGAAAGGTAATATATTACTATCTTTCATTGGTCCTACTGGATTCGAGTCAATCAAAGTAGGGTAGCCCAATTCACAATCTTCCGTGTTTAGTGGCAATTTAGGGATATTATTAGCTATTATAGGATTGAAATTGCTTTATACAAGCATATAGTATATTTTTATAAAAGAAAATGTTGTCTTGCAAGACTTATTTGATATTTGCATCCGTATATATAAAGGTTCAAGATCCGCTGTTTGTTGACTAGGAAAGTTACTAATTGGAATGGAACTGCCAAACCATATATATATTATTTATGAAAACGAAAAAAAAATAAATAAAAATTGCAGAGTGTTGTCATCCTAGGGTTTCCGTTTGTGCTGTGAACAATACGTTGGATAGGTACAAACCTACTTTCACAAGTCCTACCCAGTAGCCTTTTTGATTCCTAAGATATTATATTTGCAAAATTGTCCAACCATTTGGTATAAATTATATGGTTTAGCTCACTATGAGAAAAAAGGCAATCCTTTTCAAGTGTGACTAATATCATACTATATGTTAATTTATGCACAAAGAGAGATATATATGACACGTGTTGAGTTGTTAAAGCCATATTATATGCGCCAAAGCCAGTCAATACAGTTCAGCATTGTCTAAAACAAAGTGTATCAAGTCAAAACGACATATATATGTTTATCTTTCATGTGCAGATGTGGAAGACTTACAGTTTTTTTTTTTTTTGAGAGAAAGTGTTAGAGAAATTAGAGTCCTATCATATATATACGCACCAAAACCAGTTGATCCAATTCAGTTTTGTCTGAAACAAAATGTATCTTTCATTCCTTTGCAGATGTGGAATGGAAGACAAGTCAATTAAATTTAAATGTCAATCAAATAATAAATACTGTTGCATTCAATGGGAAAAAAATGTGTAGAGAGGGTAAAAAGTTTGCTACAATTATAGGTAGTTTAGTAAGATGTGCAAAGTAAACTGGAGGTTTGAACTAATACTGTTCACTGCATGTGAATGACATTTTTTTTTTTAAATGTCAGGACCAAGCAGCACAACATTTGTATCTTAAATCCTTGCTTAATTTAGGGAAGTTTTTGCTCTGAACATCATGTCCCACAAGACTAATGAGTCTTCCGCTGTTCCACTTTCTTCATTACCCAGGTATATAGGCAAGTTTGTGTATTAACTATATAGCTGACGACTTTAAAGCTTCTTTGTCATGATGGAGGGAGGCTCTTTCGTTTTTCTTTTCCTTTTTTTTTTTTTGGGGGGGGGGGGGGGAAGGGGAATGTTTGGTTGTTATGACAAATAAATATTTTAATCACTATGCAATTTTTTAAAATATATGTTAAATAAAAAAGAATGTATATGGTCTTTTGGGTTTGAGAGCATTGACATTGAACTAGCCAATTCGATAATCGATAGTCCAGCTACAATTTGTTTAAAATCTCAATAAATCAATCATATTGAACTAGCAAGATATTAGTCAAAATGCATGCCAACTACAAGGCTCATCCAAAATTTACTAGCATTGTAACCTAGACATTAATTATTTTAATCCATGTTTAATGTTTTGTATCCGCGTCCTTTTTCCCAATATTCACTCGCTCTCTCTCTCTCATCACTGTCAATTTGAGTGAGAACTACCTCCATCAAGGGGACATTGTGATCTTCCTTCGCGCCTAGCCCACAACCATGCTCTACAATACCAATTGGGGAGCCATTGACCTAGTTATCAACGAATTTGAGGTTGAGAATGAATGGTCCCAACAGAAATTGGAGGATGTAGATGATGAGATCAACTAAAGAATATTTTAGGTTTCAAAACAAAGCTGGGATCTTCTTTTGGAGAAAAAATCTCAATTTTTTTAGGGCTTTAGGTTTTTCTTCTGCTTTGCAAGGATTTAGTTGAGTTGGATTGGTAAAACAACGAGCTTTGAAGTGTGTCTTTATATACATTGCAGTATGGGATGGTAGTGTGTTGTGGTTGTGTGGGCAAGAGATAAATGGGTGGCGATGTGCCAACTAGGGTTGCAGTGTGCAGTGATGGGAAAGAGGAAAAAAAAATCTAAAAAATAACAGTTGAATAAAATGGAGAAAAATAATAATAAGTCATATGTGACTATGTGAGGTGTATTTGAAAAGGAGTAGCTAAAAACAAAAGCTAACTTCTTAAGTTTAAATTTCTGATTAGGCCAATGTGAATACTCTAAACATGTGCAATGACATAACCACTTTGAGACAGGGGGTGAGGGGGCATGGCCCCTTAACCATTGAATATGTTTTAGTGGTATATATAGAGAAATTTATTTTTATTGTATATATAATTAAAATTTGAAGTTTAGACTTTTTAAAAATGACACCTAACTTTCTCTCAAAAATAAATTTGAACCAAAGAGAACCTAGAAAATGAAAAAACAAAAAAAGAATAAATAACTTAAGTGGTGCTGCTATATTGAAGATGTCAACCTTATTCATGGATTACCTTTTTCCAAAAAAAAAAAAAACCAGTTTAGAATTAGGTGCCATATAAAAGGAAATTGCTACACGTACAAAGTCAATCATGATTTTTAAAATTTTAAAAAAATATGTTGAGTTACATCTTGATAAATGCTATGTTGAAATGTTTAAGAAAAATTATAATGTCTTTTCTTTTAATTGTATTTTGTTAACACTGATACACACTAATTTATTTTTTAAATATTAAATTCAATCTTGAATCTTTGGGTAATTCGCTTATTGTAATTTTTTTAATGCTTTAGCCTTCTCGAAGATTAAATCCTACTTTTGTACCTGAAAATGTGATAGAAAGGTCATCCATATCATCCTATCCATACACTGCCATTTTGACATATTTAAGGATGGGGTTTTTAACTTTCAACCGCCATTTTTTTCTTAATGGGTTCCAATTTGCCTTTTATAGGATTTTCTTTTAGAACAATCTATCACATTTTCACAATATACTATGCAAAAGTTTAACCAAATTCAACCAAAAAAAAAAAAATAGTTAACCTATTTTTCACATGGACCTGCATTAGAAATTTTAATTTTTTTTTCTTCTCTATTTTTCACTAAAACCCCTAATTCGCCTTGCCTCGGCCATGACTAAACTTAAAGTGCTTCGGTTGAGAGGGAGATGATTATAGGGAAATCTAAGAGAGAGAGAGAGAGATGTTGAAAAAAACCTATTTTTCTAAGCTACACGCCTACACTATTAGTAAAATTTGGCTACGCATTGCAATTAACAGTTGTTTTGGTTAGCTATCAGCTCCCTCAATGCCAACTTTTTTTAAGGTTTGTTAGCAAAACTAGTTAGAATAGCCGGATGGCTAGTCTATCGCTAATGCTTAAGAATTAAACCCTCGTTCGTTTTCTCGGATGAATATATTAAAATAACTCCTTTTCAATTTTTGTTTTTGCAAAATGAAGTAATTGGGATTTCGTGCTTGTTTGGGTGAATTTATTTTTATTAGTTTATTGATCTTAAAATAAAATAAGTAAGGCAAAAGTGAAGTTGTACCTATATTAAATAAGGTTTTATAAAGTTATACACTAAATCAATAGAAAATAAACTATAACAAACGAGAAGATTCTATTCTTTATTTTGCTGAATGAGAAGATTCTATTTAAATCCATATTTATACATATATGTACATTCGGCTTTGTTTGCTAATTTAGAGTGTAATAACTAATAAGGGAGGAAAATTAGGGGAAGTGAAAACCTCTCCCTACCCTCCATTTGGTTGGTTCCAAAGAGGTGGAGGAATATTTTTCACTTAAACCCACAAAATTGTTTCACCCCAAATCGGGGTGAAAATGTTTTGCTTCCTATTTTTACATCTTTTAGAGCATTCCCAATGGATATGCCAAAAGCCAAAATCAACTCAAATATGATTAATAAGCCCCAAAAATAGCTTCCAATAGATGAACTACACATTAGACAAAATAGAAAAATGTTACAGTATCAAGCCATTTATGCCTTATACTGTTCATTAGGCAAATAAATATTTTATTATTTCTTTTGTTTTAAGCCATTTGTTTATTCTCTTCTCTCTCACTAGCCCTCTCTCTTTCTCTCTTCTCTTTCATTGGCTGTCGTCTCTCTCACTTCTTCCTCTGGTTTTGATATTTTTTGTAATATTGCTGTGAAAGTATATAAATTTGCTATGATTGTTTGTAATATTGCTGTGAAAATTTATAAATTTGCTGAGTTTTTTTTGCTGAAGTTGTTGGGGCTCTGTTGATGAAGTTGGTGTGGGTTTTTTGTTGTTGTCTCTGTTTGGTTTCAGTTGAGTAGAAAATAATAATAAAAAATTTATAAAAAAATAATATTTAAATAAAATAAAGTTAGAAATAGAGAATCAAATGGAAGTTGTTTTGAAAAGTGATTTGACAAAATAGAAAAAGTAACTCTTTAAACCAAAATTTGGCTTAAATTTTACACAAACCATTAGGAATGCTCTTACACATTACTTTATCTCCCCTTCTCTTTTTACCCCTTTTCCTCCCCATCCAAACAAAGCCTAAGAGTTTATCCTATTGGCCAGTCGTTGGATTCATTCTCAATTTATGCAAATCCGTAGTTATACAGATTAAATATGATCCGAAATTAATCTTTTTTAAATGATATTAATATAAGGCAAAAAGCTTATATTCAAAGTGAAAATAATTAAAGAGGGTTGCATTAAGAAACAGACAGAGGAATAGGGGGGAATAGGGGGAACCCACGAATTAAAGAGCCAATAGGACTATGATGGCAATGAGAAAATTTAAATATTTTATCACATCAGATTCTCAATCACTTATTGAAATCAGTGTCTTATCAAGGCAAAAAGGCTGTGTATGATCTGAATAAGAAATGGGTACCCCCTCTCGTCACCCTTCTCTCATTACCGTTTCATTTCCATTGTCCAATCACTACTTTTCTCTCATCTGTCCATCCATCCATCCATCCAGTCCCTTCTTAGATCTTCAATAGGTTTTCTTTAATTAATTATATAGTATAATAATCTCATTGAAATTTATATCTACACTTATTAATTTATTAATTCTGATTCAACCCATTAGAAATTTGGAGTTAACTCACTGACCCATTTTCTGAAGAGAAAAAATTATTGAATAATATGAAAAATTTAGAGATACCATTGTTATTTTACTTGCACCCGATAAAAAAACCAAAGCATCAGTATTGTGTCTTGTTAAATCATTGATGCCCCCTTTAGATATTATTTTATTTTGTTATCTATATCCCTTAAGCTGAAAGGAAAAACAAAAAAAAAAAAAATCTCATCATGTTATTTTGTCATTGATTTTTAAATTCTATTGTATTCATCATTTTGTTCTTTACTTTCTCAGTACGTAGCGCAAAAAAGTTTCAATGGGGTTGTTGAAGACAATGTTGGCCAGGGTCCGTATATGTCCTTCTAGCTCCCTTTAGTAAAAAACTAGTATTTATTTATTTTTTAGATAAATTATTGTTTCGTTTTTAAATTTGGCATAAAATTTATTTTTTGTTATGGAATTTTGAAAAGTTTGTTTTTAATCTCTGAACTTTTTTTAAACGTAATGAAATTCATGTGTAAAAATGAACATTTTCAAATTTTAAAGACGAAAAACAAACTTTATGTAAAGTTTATGGACAAAAATAATAATACTGATGGGGTGAAGTCTTCAAAGAGGAATAAAAAAATCCAATGGATTAGTCATGAACCAGACCATTAGATGTTCCAGGACAAAAGAGGACTAAACATTAATAAAGTTACACAAAATGTTACCAACTTTAGCAACAAAGGAGAGAAAAATGAGGCTCTAGAGAGTGATTATTTATGGAGTTGATCACAACTTGGGCGCCTTCACAAATAATAAGTAGGAAAGTAATCGCTATTAGCTTAGAACCTAACTTTAATGTTAGGAATTTGATCTCCATTTTGATATTTCACATGCATGGCAAAGCTTTGTTCATGTGATGCAGGTGAAAAGTTACAAGAAATAGAATACGTATTCTTCAAGAAAACAATGCTTAAATCCATAAGGGGAAATCTATAATCTACCAGATAAAGAAAGAGAAAAAACCTCATTTGAACATATTATTAATCAAAGTTTGAATTTCCTTGGAGACTATGAGCATCATATAAAAACTAAAGAAATCATAGGACACCTTTAAAAAATCCTAATTCTTCTTAAGTATGGTATTAGGCTAGAAATATAGAAAAAATCTTCCAAAAAAAAAATATATATATATATATATATATATTTTGAGAAAATAACAAAATCAAATGCTATGGTAGAAAACAACTCAAAACATATGAGACCTTATTTTTGAATCAAAGTTATAACAAACTGAAAAATTAAAATAAAAAGCAAAGTTGATAAACAAAAAGCCTAAATTAAGGAATTTGCACAAAAAGTAGCGTAGGTCATGGCCATAAGACATGAGTTTTGATTCACGAAGATTCCTTTCTGATCACTAAGTTTCACGTAATTTCGTTACTAGCTCTAATAATTTCTATTATTTCACACTTCTTGCGTGTTGATTTTTTTACGTTTTCTTGTTCAAGGAAAGTCTGTATTGACATTCTACATCACTGTGTCTCCTCATCCTTTGTAGAACTTCCATCCATGCTTGTCTTAAAAATTGTTCTCGAAATGAATCTCTTTCTTCTTCTTTTTCTACTTCTTCCTTTTTTCTTTTTTTAATTCTCTAAATATTCTTATCCAAATATAATTAAATCATTCTTAAGAACAATGAAATAATGGTAATACAAGGAGAAAGACAGGTACCTAGATGGTACACCAATAATTGAAAAAAACAAAAGAATTGTATCACTAACAATGTTAAAGACTTCGTATATTTTGGATCTATACCTAATAGTAGAAGTTATTTTCGAGCCAATAGCCCAATCTCAACCAACTATTTTGACAAGACCTAAAATGTTTCTTTATGTAACATACCTAGGCATGTTAAAGGTTTTGGACAAAGCAATGCCTTTTCCCAAATAGTCACTAAAAAGTAAAAAGAGGGGCGGAAAGGGGGAAAAAGAACTGATTGTTGCCGGCGATGTTTTAGACTTTTACAATGTTGCAAGCCACAAACTTTATCAGACGATAAATCTATATTCATAATTTTATTTATTTATTTTCTAGTTTTATAATTATTGAAGTAAAAAGTTATCCATGATAGACAATACAAATGATGTTACATTAAAATCAATAACAATTAATTTACCACCACAATAAATTGTGATAAAAATTTTGTAAAAAATATTATATTTGCACTTTGTGCCATTACTCTTAATCAAAGAGTAAATGTTATCTTAATGGTAATCTCTCTTACCAAAAAGTCTCATCCATTTATGAGGGTATGGATTTAATTTTTTGGATTTTCAAAATATACGTGTGTGTGAGTTTAAATTAAAATTTCTATTATATATATATAAAGAAAAAAAAGGAGTAAATGCTATAATATCCAAACAACCACCGAAGAAACAAGCTATTTTCGGTAATAGCATTTCGTTAGCACAAAATACACTCTACATATGGTTAATGGGAGGGGTTTGGTGGGGTTCTAATCGTCCTAAGCCTATTTTGGAACCTTTAAAAAGGTTTGAATATAATTTTGAATTTTTATTATTATGAGATGATTTAAATATTATTAACTATGATAAAAAAAAAAAAAAAAATGGTAGACACAACATTCAATCAATTTTATACAAATTGAACTATAAAAAATACTGCTTAATTTATGTTAGAATTCACTATAATTATATTATAATATTTTATTGATGCTTGTATGTGTTAAAAAGTATTTTAGAACTTAGCATTAATTTCAGTTAAATAAAATAAAATAAACTTACTTCAAACAACTATAACATTATAATAAATCTTAAAACTCATAAACCAAGTATGAGAACAAATACCAAAGTTCATTATCAAATCTCATAACAAATTTTACAAATTAACAAATCACAAAATATAAAATTCAACATTTTTTAAGCTTTTCCTTTTGTTTTTTTGCACTTTCCAAGCAACTAAACAAAATATTAAGGTAATAAGGTCCATTAATCCTAATTTTAAAATTTTCCTTTATAAATAACATACCAAGTCATCATCTAAGCTAAAGGCTAAAATTTGATTTCATATAGTGTTCTAGACAAATTAACCCATAGATTGACTATATATATAGCAATGCAAAGCAATTTAATAAATACAAAAAATAAATCAAATTGCTTGCATAAATAAAAGAAATTGCTGAGAAATTTAGAATAATAAAAACTACTTCACATTAAATCTAATAAAACACTTGAAAAATCTCAATCAATTTTGGTAGCTTTATGTGGAATGACTGTTCACTTTTTGAAAGGTAATACAAGCACAACACTAGAGGAATCAATGAATGTTTATATAGGTCTTAGAATATGTCTAAGATTACATTAAAAATCACAACTCTTTGCACAATTTGACGAGTTGTGATGTTGTGATTGGTAGAAAACTAAAGGTACTTCAATGATGAATCCATGTGGATTGATTGTTAATTACTCATCACATGTTACCATAATACCAAGTTGTGGTTTTGTATGTGGTCGTAGATGGATTCGATGCTTAGAACATGTATTTGAGACGAGTTTGAGATCGATTTTTGATAATAATATTCTTGTTGGCCTCTTGCTCGAGCAACTATTATTATTTTAAAATAAATTGATATTTTAAACTAAAAAGACAACTACCCATATTTTTTCAAAAATACTTTTAAAAAACCTCAAAGATGTAGTATTTATTAGAAATTTAATAAAAAAAAATCTAACAACAAACATTTTTTACGATTATCAAGTGTAATCCTACTTCAATCATAACGAATAGTATCAACAGTTATTATAAAAAAAAATGTAAAAAATAATATATCCTTAACATTATTAATTAGATTACATGTAACTGAGCCCAAAAAAAAAAAAAAATAGATTACATGTACATATATATTTTTTTTAAGAGATATAAGATTTAAATCACTCTCCCAAAAAGAAAAAGAATAAAGAATTCACGTAGACGGCAGAGGAAAGGTGATCTTCCTTGGTAGCCGGGCGAGAGAAAGAAAGATAGATGACTGTTAGGGTAGCGGACAAGGTAAGTCACAGGCATTAACAAGGAGACAAGTACCGATGCAAGCTTGCAGTGGGGGCAAAGCCCAACTCATGCTTTTATATTTTGGACAAATGGGGTTGTCCCATGAAATGACTTTGTGCAGTTGTGCTACCCTTCTACGGTTCTACCTACACTTCTTGTTTCTCTTTCTTTTTTCCAATTATTAATCTCACTACTTGTCATAATGGGTTTTGCCAGAATAATTCATGATCATGGTCCTTTGGATTTTTTCCCTTATTCCCTCTGCATCTGCACCTGGATATATGCTTTCGTTTGCTTACATTTTTGCACTCTTTCTCTTATTTGCAGTTTCATCTTTCAAACTCTTTAATAGAGCATGTAATAAGTTAACTTAATGTATTTATATTTTAAACATTTAATTGAATTTATTTTTTAAATAAATTGTATTTATTTTATTTTATCTCAACTCTAACTTGTATTGATTAAAAAAACACATATATATTTATTTAAAGACTATTATATTAATGAACAAGATTGTTCAAGTTTTTAGAAAAAGTATGGTTCATTATTTTCATCAATTTTCACATTATCCAGGGAGACAACTCAATTTTCAATACTATTATATATATGTCAAATTATATAGGGAAACAATTTACCAAGTACTTTTTATGTTTTCTGCTGCATCACATTTATTTTTGCCTAGATCTTAACCATAAACAGTTTTAACATTTCACCTAGGGGAAAACCCTATTATTATAATGATGATTTCTCATAAGGTATTTACCTATTCTTCTTACTCTTTTACTCTAAATAATGTTCAAGCCCTGACATTATTCAAAGAATTTTGTTTGCTACTAAATGACTAAAATAATTGAATCAAAATTGTTTTCAATAGTCAAATCAACAGAGGCTGTACATTTTTCTAGCTGGCTGGAGTACTGGTCATGTACTCATCTGTAGAAGAATATCAGCAACTAGCAAGAACCTAGACAAAAGCCAAACCCTAAAAGTCCAGGTAGGTCTCTGCTTAATTAATGCTGTGAATGAGATGTGCAGCCGCATGCAAACTCCCTCTATACCCCTATTCAGGGGGGAAAAAAAAAAAAAAACCTTCTAGTCTATAATTGAAAAAAATATAAAGAAAAAAGAACTAAAAACCTTCCTAAAATTTATTAAAATTGCATTTGATTATCCTAATTTTAAAATTCATCAGTGACACTTACCTTCTTTTATTAACTTAACCAATTTTATTGAAATCTTAAATTGACCTGAACAGTGTAGAAATAAGTTTCATTACTCATTAGAGGGTAACTTGTAACAGGTAACTTGACCTAAAAGATGAAGCTACTAAATTATATAACTAGAATTTTTTAATAGATAAATATTGTTTCATTCTACTCACATCACCAATGTGTAGGTATTAACATTCACAAATGTCTGTAATTTATGGATATATATCCATACTTATGTAGTTTGTAAAGTGGTATGAAACAAAAATAAAGAAAATTGAATCATTAAAAGGTCAATAATATGAACGTATAAAAAGAAAACCAAAAACGTCAAATTAATGCTTGCAAAGACGACTATGAAACAGTTACAATTTTGTCCCAACTCATGAAGATGAGATTAAGAACAATTCGTTTTAATGATCAAGATGAAAAGTTGTAAACAGTCGTCAGTTCAAATATATTAAAAAATGTTTAAAAACTTGAATTTTTTTTTTTTTCATTAGACAATCAAGATGAAAAATTACTTTTAAACAACTGACTAAGATGAAAAATATTATATCATACGAGAATTCTTTATCCATTAATTAGATGCATATATATTATGATTGTTACCCATGCGATATTACTAGCGCTTAACTCTAATGTATGGGGTGTTTATGTATTTTTATTTTGTAGTTACCATTTTTATTCATGTCATCTATCATAAATAAAAGACTTAAAGTGTGGGTTTCAATTGTTTTTTTTTTTTTATTCGATAGTTGGGGGATGAATAATTTGAAGTTTTGAACCTATATAGAAGAATAGTTAATGCCAATTAAGTTATAAAGCTCTTGACAAATACCCTAGAATGACTTACGTTCGACCTAATTTTATCTCATGCAGACGCCAAATTTACCATAAACGAAGTTAATTTTATGTTGTACTTTTTAAGGTTTGTTAATATATTAATATGCTAAACACAATGTCTAGTTATTCCTTGTCTTCATAGTTCCTAGAAAAGCTAGAATGGTATTTACAAAGGGTGTCTATCCTTTCCTAGAAACTTTATTTTGATACTAACAAAATTATCATCCACGAAAATTAGTTACGAGATGCCCTTGTTGCTTACATTTGACAAGCTCAATTAATTAACTTTTGGTGTCGCGCATCGTTTCAATTCCTCCTGCCGGAGCTTTGTCACATAAAGGAATGTCAAAACATAAACAAGTTTAATGATTCATTACAGTTGGTTCTTTATCATTTTTTAAGAATTAAATTAAGGAGACAGAATTTCATTAACTTTGTGCTGTTCAATCACTGATAATTAAAATTAATTTTGAAATAAATAAAAAATGTAATTATGATTTAATAAAGGAAAGATTCACATGAAAAGTTTCCCGTGACACCATCATTTAGCAATATCTAAGATTGTTAATGTATAATAAGAAACTTGTACTTTGGAGGGGAGAAGTATCTCGAATATAGTCATCTTTTCTTTCTTTTTCTTTCTCTTCATTTTCCTTAGATGTCAAATCAGAATCAAGATTTTAATAATTGGATGATTAATTATTCCCACTAAAAGTCTGCTTTAGTAATTAGATTGGTGATTTGAAGTGATTGTTTCTCCATAGATTAATCAGGAGTAAAAAAAAAAAAAAGGATTCTTTCCAAAATGTTTCTTGAATACGCATGGATCGGACATTAGCGTTTGAGCTAAAATTAGGTGTGTTTTCTTTTTTGGGCAGTTTTTTTTAATATTTTTTTTACTTGTTTATGTACAATTTAAAAAAAAATATATATATATTTTTTTTTCTAAATACAACTATATTTTAATCGGTATTCAACAAATAAACTTTCAATAAAAAATTGCATCCAAATACACTACAATGTCATATTATCAAAAATGAGAATGGAGTTGTAAACAGTATCACATGGTGCACTGTAACTGTACTGAAGTAAAGTGGTATGTAGAAATGACTGTGTATGTCTGATTGTCTTCTTATTAGATGAAGTTATATATATTTATCATCGAAAAAAAAAAAAAAGTGGTATATAGAAATGTGATTCATTATTTTATGTTATTTTCTAAGTGTATACATTTGTAATCTCTCTTTAATATAGTGAATTAGGTTATTGCCAAATCACATTAATCCTTAGTAATCCTTGGTTTTCTTTCCTTGTATGTGGATGTTTTCTCTTCTTTTTCTTCTAGTTTTTGTTACTATTTTGTGTTTGTGAGATCTTTCACAAGCTCACACTAGTGTTCGCAAAAAAAATCTTGTGGGGGAGTGCTTTTTGAATGTCCTTTTTTCGCATAATAAATTGTTATTAGAGTGTTAGGTTCGTTGGAAAATGATTCTCTTCGTTTCAAGTGGAATGGAGGAAGTCCATTTCATATTTCAGATTAAATATTATAGATTTAATAATATACATACTATCATATCATTTAAAATTTTGAATGATTTGACGTTCTATAAACTATTAGATTAAAGAAATAAAATTTGAACCATGAAATGGACTTTCAACATTCCACTTGAAATTGAGAGGATCTTATTACAAGTTGGCTACCTATATAGGCATTTTGATTTGTTCTTTGTGGAGACCTTTCGTTGATTGGTTCGTGGATATAAATATTAGGAAGAAGGATGCTAGGTGAGTCCTCTATCGAACTGTTGTCCGTAGTTAAGACTTTATTGTATGATTCCAAGTTCGAGGTAGAGAAGTATGATCAGCCAAAAAACTTCGACATGCGATAATGCGAAATTATGGATGTCTTGATCCAACAAGGGTTGAATATTACTTTGGAAAATAAACCGAGAGATTGTGAAAATTACATGACCAAAACCAATAATGTGAAGAACCAACTCCATCTGAAGAAAAAACAAATTTTGTTTTCTGTATCGCAAATGTATTTTTATGTCTAAGCATCTAAATGATTATAATAAAATACTAGTTGATTTGGAAAAATTTGGAGGTTGAGATTAATGATAAGGATAAAATTTTTTTTATTACTAAATTCACTACCTAATACTTATGACCATCTATCTGAGTACTACACTATTATATAGAATAGATGAGATTAAATTTGATAATTTGTCCAATTCTCAAACCCATAATGAGTATGGTAAAAAAGATCAGCAAGAGTGCTTTGATAGTTAGGGTCAAGTTTGATAGCAAGAAGTCTGGTAGGAAAGGTAAACTTAGATCTTTTGAGAGGGGCTAGTTATAAGAAAGTTGGGAAAAAAAAAAAGGTGTGCCTATTGTCACAACAAGAGACATTAGAAGAAAGTTGTCTTGTTTTGAAAATAAGAAGAAGAAGAATTTCAAGACTAATGCAGCACAAAATAATGATGATGATTTTGACTTAGCAATAATGAGTTCATTTGTTTGTAATTTAGATGAGTGGATTATGGATTTTGGTTGTACCTAATCACATGCGTCCCAAAAGGGAATGGTTTTCCAGCTTTGAGGAGTTGGATGATAGTTCAAGGGTTGTGAGGAGTGGGTGCTAAGGACATGGCTTCTTGTTTTGATATGATCTTGAATTATTTTCTTATTGTTGGCTGTTAAGAAAATGGAGTTTGGTTCTTAATTAAGCTGGTAAATAACATTCTGTTAGTCACATTAGTATTTTTTGTTACGAAAATGATAATATTGAAACGTGCGACCAAATTGATAGAGGTTTTTTTTTTGGGTGGAGGAGCAAAATAAATCTGATCCTAAAAGTTAAGGACCTACAATTATAATTCTATGCACATTTGAAAACAGAGATGTAAACCATGTTAGGACCAAGGGGGTCATGGGCTCATGGCCTCCCTGCCCTAACACCCCCAAAATGAATTTTTATAGTATATTATATATGCCCCTTAACATTTTCATTGAATTTTTTTAATAATATTTTTATATAAATATTTAAAATTGGTATAAAAAATAAACAGCCCCAAGAATTCAAATTTTCTTTTTTGTTGATAAAAACACAGCTCCAAGAATTCAATTGGTCCAAAAAGGTTACAACAAACAATGAAAAATTAAATGATCAATTGGTTCATAATTTGTGGGCCTCCTCCCAAAAAGCAAAAGACTTTTTAACATAAAACATTTTTGAAAAATTGTTTTTCACCCAAACAAACAAAAGTATAGGATGATCGCCAATGGCCTTTTGCTTGCTTTGCCATATGAAATCTCCATCTTTGTGGTAGGTATATAACTCCAGGGTTCAATTCTCGACATCTTGACTTAGCAAAAGAAAAGAAATTTTGTATATGTTTCGTATCAAAGTATCCATTTGAACTAATGGCGAGAACTCTGATGCTACTAATTAGAATAGTAGAAACTATTATACCACTAATTGTGCAATGACTCATGGATTAACAAAACACACACACAACAAATATATAAGAATTTATGTGATTCAACACACACAACAAAGTTATTAAACTGCGCTCACTCAAGACAACTTTTCTTCTAAAAATATTCTCCTTTCACAAGAGAATTCTTCAAAGAATATTTTCCTCCTGCCATATAGGACCTTAAATTAAAAACCACTAAACCATTTACCATGCAGCCTATAAATAAAGATTTAAATCCTATTATTTAGTGGACAAGTAATACCAATTACTTCTTTGAGATGAAATAAATTTTATTTCCATAATGATTAAAAAATGGTAATTAAATCCATGTAGAAATTTAAGGTAATTTCCAACAAGAACAAAGAAGATCATTTAATATAACATAAACAGCATCATAGCAAAGGTTCCATTTCAGTTAATAGAGTAATATATTAAAATATCTCTTGTAAAACATTTTCCATTTTGAATACATCAAAAGTCATGCAAGAAGAACCTGCACTAATCAGGATGGTAATGCCCACACGACCAGGGCAAAGCGACTTTGCCCTGATTATATGTTACAAAAGGCAAAGCATATCATGAGCGAATGCAAATGAAAAACAAAATTACATGTACATTAACGACAGCACCTTCCTTTTGAAGGGTCGAGAAATAACATTGCATTTGAAATGAAACATTTCTCCTTTAAGAAAGGAAAGTCAGGGGATGACCCATTATACTACAAATCCCCACTTTTATCCTTCTACCTCCAAAAAGCAACTAAAGCAGCATCAATAAAACAACTATTACACAGCCTCGTAAGAAAAAAAAAAAAAAAAAAAAACTAGGCTCTGAGGGGCATATGTTAAACTAGAGAGAGAGAGAGAGAGAAAGAGAGAGCAAGCTGCTAGACAATTGAACCCATACAAAAGCTCCACAAAACAAGACCCGAAAAGAGATCATTGCCTGATGGTGAGCTCGGCCCTAAGATGGACAACGCCATTGATGAAATAGAGGCTGTCATCCGCTGTAAATGCCGTCCAGGGTATTCCAAAAAGATTTCTATACCCAACAGCCTTCCCTCCTGTGAAAGTATAATTACCTTTATACTTGCTCACATACTCCTCGGTTGGCTTTGACCTTGCTGCAAACTCATAGTCAACGGCAAAAGTGACTGATCCCTTTTCTTGCATCCCTAAAAATAGCCCAAAGCAGTGGAATGAGCTTTGTTGGTCCATGTTGCAGTGTGCTGACAAGAAAAACCCCTGCCCACCCAGGTGAAAAGCCTGTGAGTAAACCCGACCACTGGGAAACAGATGTAAACACTCCTCCCGCTTAAGGTCCAGGTACACAACACATTGCTGACGGGGTAGTTCAAATTCAACCACCTTGACAGGGCGATACTTGTATGCTCGCTCCACAAAGCGATGATATGAGGCACTGGCCTCGTCTACAGCGAGGGAGCGCTGCCGATATGGTGGCTCAGCCTTGAAAAAGAGAGCCTCAAGCACAACCTTTGATGTAAGATCAGGATCAAGGTCATTGCAGGTTAAAACCTTCCTTAGTTTTCGGCAAGTCATGTATGGAAATCGGATGAGGCGACCAAGGCGTGTGCCAAGGACCTCTCTTCGGTCCTCAAGCTTTGGGTAATGGGTCCGAGCCCATTTCAGCACAAAGTCATAAACAGCATCCTCTGAAGGCACCTGGAGATCATCACTCGACAATACTGCCTCAATACCAGCCAGGGGCAAGTTCAGCACCTCATCCTGAAACCTATAGATGAAACAAATTTAAAAAAAAAAAAATCTCATATCTGTGATTTTGGACCTTAAGTCACTACAATTGAAATCTGGATATTGACCTGGTTTAATCTAGTAAAAATGTAGGCACTGCTTCACAAGATTATTTTATTTTACCATTTAAACATATATGTCTACAGAATAATGGGCTCAACCAAAATTTTACCATTTAAATAGAACATAAACCAAAGATAAGAGATCCACGGATTAAGCATCATTCAGAAAGATCTAAGAAATCTGGAAGAGAGAAACTCACTTAGTTATGTCTTTGTAGCGTGCAGCAAGAAACTGCTTTGCTGCATCTGTCAATGGCTGAACTGCATCAGCCATTAACACACTAGAAGGAAGATCTAAATAGAGTAATGCAGACTCGCAAGTCATTGGCAAGTTTCGCAATAACCTGCTACAATGTCTCATGCATGACGCAACCTCAAATTTGTCAGCAGCCATCAGCACATCCAACAAAGCAGGTGGTGTTGTTGTTGACAAAGTACTACTGTACATAAAATTAAGAAGGTCCATGAGGGCCGCTTCTTCTGCTCCAGTGACATTAAAACAGTAATTAATTAATATTTGTCTTGTAAAATAGAGAAGCAAACACATGCATACACATACACATGCGTACAAAAGGATTAGAACTGGGAATGTGTTCTAGTGGTAAATTAAATCAAAAGACAGTACCAAACAGAACAAAACATAGAAAATTCAACTACTTTCTTCTTTCCTTTATTTATTTCTTTATTTTTGAATCTTATGCATGGAAATTTGATCATTTGCATGGGAAACTAACAATTTGACAATTTTAATATGAGAATAGTCAACATTTCGACCAGTAGCCAATAACAAACTAATGGAGGTTGTGCAAACTGCAAAGTCGTGGGTTCAAGACCCACCAAGTGCGTGTGTCACCAATAGTCACCAATAAAAAAACAAACAAACTAATGGAGATGAGTAATTACCAGATGCATGGATCCGTAGTGTTACATGTCGCTGCTCTGACTCTCTCATGCCATTTGAAAACAACTACAAGAGGCATGAAATAAACAAGTGAATAAAAGTATCCAAGGAACAAAACAACATACTGCAGATTAAGACCCCTCACCTTATAAAAAAAAGGACTCTTCGCTGCTAAAATTGGAGAGCTTATGTGTATAGTTTTGACTCTAAGAACTGCTGAGCAGTCCATGCTCCACGATTCGTCATTTCCAGGTGCAGCTTCATCACCTACAAAAGTTTCCAACAGAGTGAGAGCCAATACCACTGTCAATTAATATTTAATAAAATTTCTACTGCAATTATTGCATATGTACCATCACACATACATGCAAACAGGTGCAAAAATGTAAAATTACATGCTAAACATGTGAGCAGCTTACTAGTAGTTCGACAAAGCACAACTTCATATTCTCAATAAGGGGAAAAAGATTATTTCTAGATAGAGATAATACCACAGGGAAAACAATCAGTATAATTAATACAAGATAATCGTAATCAGTTCTCCATATGAAACCAAAAGGAGGTCATCAACATCAGATATAGATAAATAATAACAGACAAAAAAGATGTACCAAGTTTGTTAAGATTAATTCCAACACCTGAAGGTGATTCCTCAATCATTGCCACAGCTTCCTCATCTTGATTTCCATAGCCCTCACCATCTTCTGTATCAGGCATGTTGCAGTTCAATATCTGCTCCTCACAGTGCAAAACGACATCCACAGCTAAGGGCAAAATAGCAATGATATTTCAAATCAGTATAGTAGATATTCAAAAAAGAAGAAGGGATTGAAACCAACATTATGTCTGTGGCAGTTAGAGAGTAGATAGAAAGACAAGCAAGGCATGATTATGTAGTCTTTGAAGTCAACATCTTGAGAGAGATAAGATTAAATGTTTTTTTTATTGGTAAATTACATACACACCTAGTAGATGTTGAACCTTTGGCCTCACCCTACACTCATACTTGTGAGAGGAGGAAGTGCCATTTGAGCCAAGGGTCATTGGCAGATATATAATTGAATGTGACACAAACAGAACAAACAATTATTCTTCTACCATATCTGCTACCCAGCATTGAGTCTTTTTTTTTTTTTTTTAAATGGTAAGTTGTGCACCTAGTAGGTTTTGAACCCCCAATCTCTCTCCACCCATTCTTGTGGAAAAAGAAGTGCCGATTGAATCAGAGTTCCACGGTATTTTTCTGTTAGTAAGTTGCACACGGACCCAATCTGTTTTAAATCCATGACCTCACCCTTCACCCACATATGCGATAGGAGGACGTGCAATTTGAGCCAGGGCTCATTGGAACCAACACTAAGTTTTACAATTAAACACTTACATATCTCCAGTCGTAGTAACAGGAAAACTCTAATCTTAGAAAAGTATTACTAACATAAGAGAGAAGAAGTATGGCCCTGGTCCACCCACAATCTATGTTCCAACCAAAAAGTGCATCAACCTATTATTGCAAATGTGCATCAATGAACATGAAACTAAAGATATTACTGATTAGAAGTTGGAAACAACTTAACAAGTACTGACGTGTTATTTTAACCACTCTATTGCTTACGGCAAGGACATCAGAAAAGTGGGAAACAAGTACACCACAGATCATTAATTTTTTTATAAGTAATAAAATTCTATTAAAGAAAAAGATCGAAAGGGACACAACCTGAGTACATGAGATGTACAAAAAAGGAAAACCCAAGCAAAAATAAAATACAAAAAAGGTTACCAAAAACTTATAATGTCCAAGAACTCTAGAAAGTCTGCAAAAGAAAAAGTCCATTCATATTACCTATCAAAAAAAAAAAGTCCATTCATATGAAGTCTTCAAAAATAAAAACTTCAACTACATCATGTGCAGCTATTTCCCCTCAAAGCAATGAGCAACTTCTTTCTCTACAAAGATATCACATTAAACAAAAAGGAACAGCTTTCCAAATCTCCCCATTGTTTCTCTTGCCAAATGTCCCTTCTTACATGATAACAACTCCAACATGGAATAAGAAATTACTCAGGAAAAAACAAACAAGCAAAAAATCAAAGACCACAATTCTCGAGCCACTGCACAGTGTAGAAAAAGTTGAGCCACACTCTCTTCATGACTTTTACACATTAAACACCAATCCATAATGATTATCCATCGCTTCCTTAGATTATCCACAGTCAAAGTCTTTCATAGAGATACACACCATGAGAAGAAAGCCACCCTTGACAGTGCACGAACTTTTCAAATGCTCTGCCAAGGAAAAGATTTTCTCCTCTCATAAGCCTTGATTTTCCGAAAGGATCTATTCTAATTTATTTACCCCCCCACGACAAATCCTTGTAGCGTATATGTCAACCAATAATTGAGCCATACATTCTAATTCCCAATCATGCAGTGCTCAAATGAATAAAGGATTCCAATAAAAGCAACCATTTATGTACTCTAGATAATCCGCTACCTTAGCATCTATGCCCCCATCAATTAGGTTACCATCCTTAAGAGTAGTGTCCCAATTCCACAGATCATGACGAAAGCAAATTTTAAAACTATTGCCAACAGCATACCTGATAAAGTAGGAGTTAGAATTCTTACAAAACGTGACAATACCCTTAAACATTAATAAACATTCACATTAGCAATTCTCACTGCCTCCTGGGTATCAGGATAAACTGCTTAGCCCGTTAGGGATGAATGCCCTTGGATTACCCAGCAACCAGTTCTAGCTAGCAATTCTCACTTCCTCCTGAACTGCTAAGCCCATCAATGATGAGTGCCCCTGGATTACCCAGAACCAGTTCTGGTGGGTGGGGTCAGTTGCCCGTAGGAGTTTGATAGCAATGAGAAGTACAACTCTCTGAGCAAAGTTCCTCCTATCTTATTAAAATATATATATATATATATATCCAAGATATGCAAGAACTGACATTTCTTACCTAAAACTGTAGGAGTTAGAATTCTTTCATTTCATGGGATTTGAAAACATTCATGGGAATCATAATTCTCAAGAAATTTGTCAAATTTAACAATCAAATTTTCACCAATTCTCAGGAATTAACAATTCCTATCCCAAAACGAACACACCCTAACAAGAATATGTGGCAGGCGAGATCATGAATTCAAAAACCTAATCTTTCTTCTCACCCCTAAAAATCCACAAACAATAATTCAAAATTCATCTAAAATCCTAACTTTGACATTCAACCAAATTGTATTCAACGTTCAATTCACAACCACCCACCCACACACACACAACACACAAAAGGAATTCTCTTACCAGCGTCTTTCTTAATCTCCTCCCTCCGTCTCTTCCGATTGCGGGCCCAATCGGCGATGCTGGTGCAACCGTCGCCGTCCGATTTAGTCTCGGGCATATCCGGAATTATCTCAATCTTCAAGACCCGATCGGAGAAATTGCTATCGTTGAAGGCAAACGCGAAGTCCGAATCAGACACTGACCCGCCTCCGACCCCACTTGTTGAGGAGAACGAGTCCATGATCGATTGAGGATCGAATAGGTCCCCGTTCAATTCCCTCATTACCAAAACCCTAGAACCAAACGAAAGCCCTTCGATCGTAGAAATAAAAAACAATCTTTTTTTTTTTTTTCGGTTTAAATTTCAGAATTCGGAAGCGACGGTTTCAGAGAGAGAGAGAGAAAGAACAGAACGTAGCGATAGGGCTCAACGACCAACGTTTTCGATGAAAAAAGAAAAGAAAAAAAAAAGAAAAGAAATTAAAAAGGAAAATGACTAACGAATATAAAAAGAAATTTTATGTGCTTGACTTTTTTAAACGATTTTATTTTTACCAATATTGTAAGGTGGAATAGGAAAGGTTAGTTGAGGTATTGGATTCTTGGTCTATTTTGGATTTTTAATATATACATTGTTGAGGTCTTTTATTTTTTTCTTTTTCAAGTCTGGTTAGTTATTGCATGTCGAGTTTTGATTGGCTTGACTTTATAATTTAGGTTCTAGAGGGACAAGTCGATTGCAACATTGAATCATAATGCTCTATATATAAGTGACTAATAAATGACATTGAGTTATAAGGCTATTTCCGGATATGATAATGTATATTTTTAGATCACGAAAGTGGATAAATTTGGAGTGATGTGGTGAGGGAGAAAGTGGATTATCTGTTTGTACTTCCAATTTCCAAATACGTAGAAAACTAATTTTGGCATATGCTAAATGTATTAGATAAAAAGAAGCCTTAAGTGGTTGTTATTAGTTGCTCGTTGTCTCTATGTTGTTAGGGATTGTTGAGACCTCAACAATCCCTGTGATTTCTTGGTCCTGCCTTTGTTGTTTTGATGAGCTGGTTGTATTTGTTTACAGGTATTTGCTATCTTAGTTTGGTGTAGTTCTTGGAGAGAGGTTGTTTTGAGTCAAAGGCTTGTATTGGTTCAAACTCTTGTTGTTTAGTGTATTGCTGAGTGTGTTGCCTTGTTTTGGTGTATGGTCTATTTGTATTATCTTTTTTGTTCGAATACAAATTTTTATTCATTAAAAAATAAAGCTAGTTCATTCAGAAACTGTTGATAGGTTTTTATAAGTTCTCATCTCAATCCACCACTTAAATAATTTTATTACATACCATTTACAACTTGACACTTTAATATTGTTGTGAAATTGCTTTGTCCTTAGTTTTATTGTTCTTGATTTACGTTTGTTATCTAAGAAACAAAATGATAGTTTTAAGTTTTTAATTTTTTATGAGCATGATAGTTATGACTTAGAACTACTAATTGCTGTCACTTTTTGACTTGATAGAATTCAAACCTCTCCATAATTCTAATGGCTTTACCAAGACGCCTGATTGCTAGAATGTTGAAAACGCTGAGCAGGGGGATCCAAGTGCAAAGGGCAAAGGAGAAAAGGAGTCAACTAAATGATATAATGTTTTCAAATGCCATCATTGTAAGTAATTAGTTTGGTGCAACATATAAGTTCATTAATCCATTTTTTAGATACAATAAGATTTGAAATTTATGGTTTATGCTATTTGATGATTGCATTTTACCATTGAACTAATATATTTATGAGTTTCTTTTTTATATAACCATAATTCGAATCCAAATCCTTTATTCGATCACAAAAATCTCTACTGTCACCTTTTGTTTTGACATTACAACTTTTCATTTAGGAAACAAAATGAAAGACAACTTATTGTTGTCACCTTTTATTTTTTAAGTTTTTTTTTTGGATAAGCAATAAGAAGCTTTATTGAAAATCAGACAAGAAACTTGTATTCAGGATCAAACAAGACGTACAATCCACGCTATATCCGAAAAGAACAAAAATCAAGAAACTCAATAAAATCCGAACAAGGAAAGCAACCCCAAGCTGACACCCATTCAGCTAAGGTTTTGAGGATATTTATTTATTTTTTTAAGTAAAACAAGGAAGTGCAGAATCTGGAATTCTTCTCAGAAAATACCAAAAAATTGAGGGACCAGCTCTTTAAATTTCTTAGAATTTTTAGACATCATTATATTGCATCAATTACACATGCAGCAATCAACGCATGTTGTTAAGCACTGCTCACACTTTCTCTGACCGTAATTTATGGGCCAAAGATTCTCTCTCTCTCTCTGTTTTCCCATCATTAACCTTCAATTTCTTAACAAAATAAATTGAATGGACTTAAGATTGTATATTTCCTTGTGATAATTAGCCTAAATCACCTAAAATCCGTTTTGGGACACGCTGTCAAAAGTCAAGTGCAGCATTGACAGATGTTTACAACTTTTGAGTCTTTCAGTAATGGGACCCAATTTCAAAGCATGCTTATTTTCTTCCTCCAAACGTGTCATCAGAAAAGAAGAAGAAACATGTTCAAGACTTGGTCTTTTTGTAGTACCTTCTTTACAATCTCTTACAATGGAAGACTTTCTTTTTAAGTCCTAGTCGTGTTGAATTTACACACACTACTAAAAGGTGGTGGTAAAGTTCATGGCAATTATTGAGGAGGTTAATATAATCCATGTTGTTTTCATACACTTCTGAGCTAGTCTAATTGGGATCCAATATGAGCTGGAACATCATCTTTTTGGTTCTCACCTTATATTTTTGCTCCTTTGTCAATAGCTCAGACAACTTTGCTACTGATTCCTTGGATGCTTCTCTTCAAGATTTTGCTTTCAAAACACTGATCCATCGCCGACCTCACACGGGTGCTCTATACAAAGCTGTTCTTCCTGCTAATCTTTCTAGCATTGAAGTTTCAATTGTCAGGCTCAGAAGCAAGAGATTGTGGAACAGGGGGGCTAATTTTAGTTCCATTCACATTCCATCAAGAACTATGTCTGTGCCTCATGTAAAGAGACTTGCTATAGTCTATCAGAACTTGGGCAACTGGTCTTCTCACTACTATGGTGTGCCGGGCTACTCACTGATCACTCCTGTTGTTGGCTTCATGGTTTTTGATGCATCAAATAATGTTAGTGCCAAAAGCATTAGAAAGCTCAACCTCAATACAACAGGCAAGCCTATATTGATTCATTTTCCCAATTTGACACTCCCTGAGGGCATGATCTCTAAGAAAAGATGTGTGGCTTTTAATGGTAATGGGACATTTTATCTTAGTGAAATGAGTTTGCCAGGTATATGTTCCTCTGGAGATCAAGGTCATTTTTCAGTTGCTATCCCAGTGGAGAGTAAGCAGAAGAGGAGGTGGTATCTGTGGGTGGTTGGTGGTTTTGTGCTTGGAATTCCTGGGATTGTATTGATGGGTTATGCCGGGATGGTGTCCGTGAGGATTTTGAAGACGAAGAAGATTCAAGTGATGGAAAGACAATCTGATGAAGATCTGATTCTTGAAAGCAGATGGGTTGGTAGTAGTAAGATGCCTTCTGCAGCTGTAACTAGAACTCAACCAGTCCTTGAGAATGAAGGTGTTCCATAGTTGTTTCATATTTCTCTTTCCCTTTGTTTTTTTCTGCTTGTAAGGAGTATTTATTTTCCTTTTTGTTCCTTCTTTACTCGTTCTAAATTTTATGTTTTATTTTAACCAAAAGATTGACTAGGATTTATATGTGAATTATGATGCACAGTTTGGGGCAGTAGTCATATATTCAAATCGTTGGCAAGGTCTGTCTGTCTTCTTAGAAGTTAAAATTCATACTACCTAATAACATCATATTTTGTGTAAACCCTCATTCTACTGTGAACAGCAAACAATGATCCTTTTCTATGCGTATGATTGAGAGTAAAATCCTATAAACATAAATTGTACAGCGAGAAAGTATCACTGTTTAGCTGCAAGCCTAAGAGCAGGGACAAATTCATATGATGGGGGAATTCAAACTCTGGGCTTGACAAACAAGATATTTTCCTTACATGGTCACAACAAATAAGTTCAATCCAAATCTTGTACAACATTCAACATAAAAAGGAATCAAAATTTGGAAAAAAGAAGAAGCCCCTATATATAGGTTCTTCTCATATAATATAGGTTCTTCTCAATAATTCTAGTGGTGGCCTGCCTTCAACATTGAAGTCAAAATGTACATAGTACAGAGAAAGAAGTCTGCTTTTCCTTTAGCTTTACATTTTGTAACATTGAAAGTGATCGAATTACATAATGTTACATACTACACATACAACGGGGGTAGGGAAGTAGGGAAGTGTAGGACAATCAACTTTTATTTTTTTGCTGATAAACAATTGAAATTTATTCAAGACTCATAATAAGTATCCTAGGAAACAACATGATAATAGGATATATGTTCAAGTCAAAATTTACATAGTTGAGTAAGAAGAAGTCTGCTTTTCCATTAGCTTTACATTTTGCAACATTGAAAGTTATTGAATTAAATATGTTACATGCTACACATACAACGGGGCCAGGGAAGTGTAGGACAATCAACTTTTATTTTTTTGTTGATAAATAATTGAAATTTATTCAAGACTCATAATAAGTATCCACTAAGTATCCAACAAAGCAAAACAAGACAAGTCTACGAAGAACCTGATGAAGAAAAAGAAAAAGGAAATACAACGCAAGGTCCTAGACTCCTAGCAGCAAACACACAGTGCACCTAGGAATTCCATAAAGAAATTTAATTGGACAATCAATTTTCCTAATTCTACAATCTCTATAGCCATGAACACCATCATAAGTTAGCATTTGAAAAATGACGGAAAATAATGATAATAGGATAGTGTCACCTCACACTAAAATGCAGAACAAGTCCCTGACCTAGGCAAACAGCTGAACATTCAACATAGGGAATAAACAACCGACCACCAAAATCACAAGCATCCATTCATCATGAGAAAAGATGTGCAAATCTAAAAGTGATCTATTACAAGGGGCCAACATCCTTTTATTGTTTAATCCAAACAACTATAGACATGATTGGTTTTAAGAAAAGTTAATCTTTTTTAAGTAAACTATTTACGAATTCTATACTTTCTAAATCACCTGCCAAACAAAAGAAACACTCTAGCTCTGAGCACCAATGCATCACAAAAGGGGAAGAAAAGCTTTTGCACTAACCGAATGTCTTCTGAAATGAAAAGTGTTATAGAAATCTTATAAAAAAGGAGGGCCAAACAAATGATAAACCACAGCAGAAAACACCTAATAGATATGAACTAAGAAGGTTGTAAATAGGAAACAACATAACAATATTCACGCTCACTTCCACTCTTATTACAGTAGCATCTATCAACTAATCACCAGCTGTTCAAGCTGAAATGATTACAAAACTTAAAGCTAGCATTTTCAGATTATAAATCCTGAATTCCAGCCAACCATTGGCGGTAGAACATCAAAGTTGTGCTTCAAACAGACTACCAAAAAAAAAAAAAATAAATAACAAATCCTAAAGCACTAAAAGAGCAAAGGGTCCAAGGATGTTGCCTCATATATTAATCAAGAATACATGTCTGCAAAGCTAATTGAGAATTCACAATAATATCACACCAAAGAAGATAGGGCAGCAATTGTACAAAGATATATTTCAATCACAACCAGCCCTTTTCATCATATACCAACGATCCTCTACATCTAATCTCCCAATAATTTCTTATATTTTCAAAAATATTGCATAGAGCTTGATTCTAGATATATAACTTCAGCACATTATAAAGTTAGAAGACAAAGAAACACTACAGAGAACATACCAAAGTAACCCTCAAAAGTTTATGGGAACTCATAACATGCCTATCAACAATAAAAAGGAAGTCATTAAGAAAACAAACAGTTTAGCTCATAAACTCAAAAGACATGCATTTCTTATTAACAGCCAAAATGGCAAGGCTAAACAATTGCTCTGTCTAAGCAGAGAAAACTAAACAAGGCACGTAACCCCAATTCAAATGTCATCACCAACAACATCAAAACACAAAATGTAACCAAACCATAGACGAGAAAAGCTCAATTGAGTGCACCAACACCGGCATTCCGGGCAAGTTTAGTCCACTCAGTATGAAACGAACCCGGCCGATCAATCCTCTCATAGGTATGCGCCCCAAAAAGGTCCCTCTGCGCCTGCACCAAGTTAGCAGGCAGCCTCGCCCGCCTATACGTATCGAAATACGACAGGCTAGCGCACATCCCCGGTGTGCTAATTCCCGCCGACACCGCCAACCCAACAACCCTTCTCCACGCCGCCTGCCTCTGCACCATCTCCTTTGCAAACTCCAGGTCGACCACCAAACTCGCCAAATTCGGATTCCTCTGATACGCCTTCTTAATCCTATCCAAAAACACCGCCCTTATAATACACCCGCCTTTCCAAATCCTCGCCAATTCACCGAAATTCAAATCCCAACTTTTCTCCACGCTCTTCGCTCTCAACAAATTCATCCCTTGCGCGTAGCTACAAATTTTCGAAGCGTATAAAGCCTGCCTCACATCGTCAATCAATCTCTTCTTATCAATTCCCTTCTTGACAGCTCCCAACTCTTCATCTTCATTCAACCCAGCGTTTCTCAACGCCTCCGCCGCGCTCTCTCTCTCCTCCTTCAACGCACTCAAGAAGCGACCATCTAACGACGCCGTGATCGTTGGCGCAGCGATGGAAAGCTCCGCCGCCTGCTGAACCGTCCATTTCCCGGTCCCTTTCATACCGGTCTTATCCAAAACCTTATCCACCAATTCACCTTCGCCGTACTCATCCTTAACCCTAAATATATCGGCGGTAATCTCGACCAAGAAACTCTCCAATTCGCCGCGATTCCACTCGTCGAAAATCTCGGCGAGTTCCCGGTTCGACAACCCGCCGATGTTCTTCAACACGTCGTAAGCCTCGGAGATCAATTGCATGTCGCCGTATTCGATTCCGTTGTGTACCATCTTGACAAAGTTCCCCGACCCGCCCTCGCCGATGTAGGTCACGCAGGGACCGTCGTCGACTTGCGCCGCGACTTTCTGGAGGATATTTTGGACATTCGTATAAGCTTGATAAGATCCACCAGGCATCAACGAAGGACCGAAACGAGCACCTTCCTCGCCGCCCGATACGCCCATGCCGAGATAGAGTAGGCCCTGGGAGGACACGTGGTCGATACGGCGTTCAGTGTTTAGGTACCACTCGTTCCCACCGTCGATGATGGAGTCTCCAGGTTCCATAAAGGAAGAGAGGGCGGAGATTGTTTGGTCGACGGGGGAGCCGGCTTTGACGAGGATGATGATGGATCTAGGCCGTTGGATTGAGAGGACGAAATCTTGCGGGGTGTAATGACCGGTGAGAGGGAGGGCTCCTTCGTTGTGAGCACGTTGGAGTGTTTCGTCGGTTTTGGAAGCGGTACGGTTGTAAACGGAGATTGGGAAGCCTTTTTCGGCGATGTTTAGAGCTAGGTTTTGGCCCATTACGGCGAGGCCAGCTAGGCCTATGTGAGAAAGAGCTGGCGTGGCGGCTTCCATGTCTGTTTGAGAGTGATAGAGAAAGAGAGAGATTGGAAAATGGAAAATGGTGGGTGAGGAGGTTTTATTTGGTGGGAGTGACGGACTACTCGAGGTACTGAAAAGACAGTGACCCAAAACGGTAACGAGAGGGTGCTTTTGGAAGGCGTCGTCGATGATTTCGATGATTTTTGAACTACAACGGTGTCGTTTCCATCTTTAGATTTTATCCCTTCCCTCCTCTTTTATCCACCTCAGATTTATCTAAATTACAAATTACACCCTCTAAGTTTAATCAAAATTTAATTGAGTCTTCTAAGTTTTGACTGTCTCAATTGAGTCCTTTAAGTTTGATTTTGTTTCAAATCCAATTTTTCTGTTACCTCCGTCCATGTTGCCGTTAAATGTGATTTTTTTATAAATATTATTTTAATTAAAAACTCCAGAAAATGATTTCCCAAAAAAAAAAAAAAAAAAAAACATTGAAGAACATGAAGATCACTAACCCAGCAGAGAAATTTTTTTTTTTTTTTTTTAGATCTGTAAAACCACCACAACAATACAAATTTGAAAACACGCCCAAAACAACCAGCAACAACAAAGATCCAAAGATTTATAAACAATCCAGCAACAACAAACAAAAAAATCCCATAACCTATGAGGCCAGCCACCACCACCACCCACAAGAGACCCACTCCACTGGCCACGCTGCGAAGTAGAGACTTACCCATCGGTCGAACCGCGAAACAGAGACCCACCTCGTTGGCCACACCGCGAAGCAGAAACCCACCCCGCCGGCCACGCCACGAAGCACGAATCCATCATCGCTGATAGCGTCAACGGTCTCTCTCTTCCTCCCACCTCTAGCCCCATCGAGAGGTCTAGCGAGCCAAGTATCCTCTTTCGAATCCGACGAATTGGAAGAGAGAGAGATCAGGATAGAGAGATATAGATTGAATCGGAAGAGAGAGAGATATGAAATACAGGAATTGATAAACAAATAAAAATAAACATTTAAATAATTGGAATACATAAAAGTTTTTTTCTTTTAATTTGTAATTTTTTCCAAGAAAAATATTTTATTAATTTTCTGAATTGCTTAATTAAAGAAATAAAAATAAATAAAAAACTTAACGGCAACACTTAACAGAATTTAATGGAATTATTGAATTGAAATAGAACCAAATTTAGAGGACTCAATTGAACTGGTCAAAACTTAGAGGACTGAATTGAACTTTGACCAAATTTAGAGGATGTAATTTATAATTTGGCCTATCTTGTTTACCAACCTCTATATGCCTTTGCAGCAATAAACGACAGACCGTTTTTGTTGTTGTAATGCGTTAAAAAAGTTTTCTCTCTAAAATAAAGCTAACAGCGTTTGAAGCTTTGCAACCATGGTTTAAAGGAAAAAGCTTCTTTGATAGCGATTAAGGGTTTATTCCCTTGTAGTACTACAGGTAAGTTGTTGTTATTTACTTTCTGCTAACTGGTTCTTGTTGAAACCGTTTTTCTTTTTCCTTTTTTTCCTCTACTAGATTAGATACAACCCGTTTTGAATTTATGAGATTGTTATATGTATACAGTAATTTCCCAAATTTTAATTTAAAGAGTCCTATATTGTTTTTGATGTTGAAGAATATATTGCATTCCATAGATAACAATAATAATAAGTCATGAAGAAATTATATGTGGAAACCCACTTAATTAAAATGTTTTTCATGACGCGAGGAGGCATAGCCACATAGCCTTTGTAGTTAACAACACCCTTATACCTTATTTTAGAACTAGTTGAGTAGATTCCCAACCAGTTGTTACACATAGCTTCACTGCAAATCCTCTGAGTACATGGTGGCATTTGCAGAATGAGACCAGTATTCCTTGACAAGCTGCCCAAAGAGTGACCCCTCCTTATTCATCAGCTTCATTGGTTCATCATACTCTACTATTTTACCTGGTTAATGTCAATAATATGTCACTTTCACTAGTTGTATCATAGATAAGATGTTATAGTTCTTTTTTACAAGAGCTTGGGGGTTATGTATATAAGTATATAACTCACCATCTCTAATAGCAAGCACTTTATTGCAGTCCATCACAGTTGGAATTCTATGAGCCACTGTTATTACAGTGCAGCAAGCAAATTCTTTTCGTATGGTTTTCTGGAGAATGGAGTCGGTTACGTTGTCAATTGATGCAGTTGCTTCATCAAGCACTAGTATCCGGCTTCTCTTCAGCAGTGCTCGTCCCAAACAAAATAATTGTCGCTGTCCCATGCTCCAGTTTGATCCGTCTTGTGTAACTGCAATCTAGGTTGTTAGTTGTGATATTATAAGCCCTTTTAAAAGCACTCATATACACACAATATCTTCTTACCTAAAGAATCCAAGCCCTCTTCTTTCTCTCGAATAGCCTCTCGAAGCTGACATTTCTCAAGAACCTTTTGCACATTCATAAAAAATACTTATTGGTAAGTACTGAATTTTGTGACTACACTACTTATATCCAGTGGGAATTTCATTATTCTAGCAATGCTACAGCATTTATAGGCCATTTAACAAGGTAGATTGTGCAATATAAGTATATAACAGTGTCATACCATAATCCATGCTAATAATGATTACCAAAATAAGTTAAAGAGGAACTTTACCTCCCACATTTCCTGATCAGTATGCTCTGACAAGGGGTCAAGATTGTATCTCACAGACCCACTAAAAAGTGTTGGATCTTGTGGTATGATTCCTATTCGGGATCTTAGATCATGAAGCCCAATTGTGGAAATGTCAATATCATCTATAATGATTGCTCCCTCTGTAGGCTCCACCAGACGAAACAAAGCACCAATTAGAGTTGTCTTTCCACTACCAGTCCTGCCCACAATTCCAATTTTGTGTCCTCCTTCAAAAATACAACTTATCCCCTGAAGAATTAGTGGAGCATTGGGCCGATATCTAACCTGATTGATGTTGTCTAGCATTGTAAGTACAACAAAAGTAATAAACAAATAAACAAAACAAAACAAAACAACAAAGCCTTAGTCCTAGAACTTTGAGGTCTGCTATGGATCCTCAACAGACAAACAACAATTGATGAATATCTCAAAACGTGTTCGATGATATGGGGGATGAATTCGACAATATGAGGCATCATCCCCAATTGTTGATTGTACTATTTCAATTAAAACAATGTAAATACATTTTCAGAATTCAGGAGTTGTGAATGGAAAAGGTGTGTGTGTGTGTTGTGTGTGTGTGTGTGTGTTATATTTACCTTTAAATCACATATCTTCACTTGACCAACAACAGGCCAATTGTGCGTGGGTTGGTGACCTTCTACTACTTCTGCAGCTTCACTAGGAATATGCATGTACTGCTCTAGCCTTTCGACAGAAACAATTAAATTCTCTAGCAAGCACCAGGTTTGGACATAACCAATGACATGTATATTTAAAGAAAGACCGTATGACAATGCCATTCCAATAAACCCTGCATCAAAAGTTTGATAAACAAAATATTGGTTATACAATTATCCTATAAATGGAAAATTCTACTAACAATAGCTCAAGTACTAGTTATATCTTATAGCATGATCAATTGCATTCTGTCAATAAAAAATGAACTTTATCTCGAACTAACAACCTCGTGATTGTAGATTTCAATTTTTTCTAGCAATGTGGGGGCAGATTGCTCAAGTAAATCCAATTCATTGTCCTGCCATGTGGTCTTGGCGGATGATGCTTCCAATGGTATATGTGATACCCGGAGGAGCATAAGTCTGGAATGAAGAGTTATATTATGCCAGAAATCCTATGACTTACTTATATGGAAATACAACAAAGGAGCTTGAACTGAGATGGTTCTTTTTGAGATAGACCAGTAAGCAGAATGGATTCTATTATAAGGTGTTTACTGCTGGTTTGAGATCTCAAAATGAGGGAGGGATGTCAAACAAGACATGGTTTGGAAAAATAAGAAGATGAATGAATACTTGGACACCAAGTGAAGGCGTGGCTTGTACCAGACCAAAGTGGCAAGGCAGGGGTTGTTGGCTTCTTTGGGCAAGCAAGTAAATTTTATTGAAGAACAATATTGTTCTTATGATGCTGCCTGTTATTAAGGTAGCCCTTAGGGTTCTGGTGTTGGCCTGTGCTGAATTAAATGTTGGTTCTACAAAGCATACATGTTCTCTTTGAAGCTTACACATCGATGATTATGAAATGGACAACCATCAGAAGTATGAAACTGAACCACATAATACCAAGTGGAAACAATTTAATAGTTGAAGAATGATATTACTAACCAGAAGCAGAAGCTCCAAGATGAAGCAAAGTTGTGGCAAGTGCTAAGGATGAAAGAACAATTGCACATATAATTTCCAGACGTTGGATCAACCACTCGCTGGCTGAGAAACCATGGAAGTAAGGACTTGCGTTTGTGTCAATAAGTTCCAAGTTCTTCGAAAAGTACCGTTCTTCCTCCCCAAAAGCTCTGATTGTCATGGCTCCAGCAATGGATTCAGCGAGGTGGCTTGCAAGCGAAGACTTGGTTGTGCCATCCGTTCGCATCAACTCTTTTGCAGAAGCAAGGTAGTATCTCTGTTTATTTAAACAAAAACAAGTGCCAAAGTTTGTTGAGAAGTCAGAATATATAAATGAAATCAGGAAAGGAAGACAATTTCTTATTTAGCAGTGCATAGCATCAGAACAGACATCACTGGATGAGAGTTGGTGAGTACCAAGTTTATAGCCATTTCATTTTTGACATCAAAGAATGGGGCGGCCTAATTAAGACTTTTAGGGAGGTCAATTGACAAACTTGTGAATTTGGAAAAAGAGCATCATCTTAATTGAGTTTCTAGTGGAGAACAATGAAGCCACCTAAACACTATGCGCTGCAATGGGTTTGTTTCCTTTCAATCATGAACAAATTTTGTTTTTTAAATCATACAACATTATTCTGTAGTACCTGTAAAAGAACAGTCAGATAAACCATGGGTATGATGACAAACAAGACTGGCCAGGTTAAAATAGCCAGTATTACATAGGTGGAGTATGCAGTCATGGTGGAGACAAGTACAATACTTAATCTGCAAGCCACATCAATGTCGATGACACTCATATCAGAAGCCACCTAAAAAAGTAAATACCAATGTAAGTCCCGTTAAGTTTTTCTGAAGCATAGCAACTATTACTTTTGAAACTCTTACCCGGCTGAGTATCCTTCCCAGAGGTGTTGCATCATAAAAAGACATTGGTGCCCTGAAAAGAGAGCTTAGAAGTGTAGAAAAAATAGATAGTGATGCCCCAAAACCTAAACTAACAACAGAAATTGCTCGGAGGAGTAAAAATAAAACCATGATAGACCCAATCCCAGAGTAAACTGCAATCAATCTCACTCTGCTTACACTAGAAACCTCAATTTCAGCAGCCAACCAATAGTTTTGTATCAACTGTCCAGCTAAGAATATGAAGTGGCATATAGCTGCCAAGAAGAAGTACAAGAAGCCCTTGCTCTGACTCAGATACTGAATGTAAGGCTTTAGACCAGTGTATCCTGTTTCTCTTTCTTCTTTCTTTATCAATTGATCTATAGATAATATTAACTGTTCCTCACAAATTTTCTGAATTTCTCCTGTAGAGGTTTTAGATTGTTGCAAAGAAGCATTCTTGGCATGTTTCTGGGAACCAACAGTGTCATTGTGTGCATTGACAAGGTTTTGAAATTCTTGACTTGATGCTAGCAGCTGATCATATGTGGAAGCTCTGAGAACCTGCCCTTCAGACATAAACTGCCAACAATTTGATGTTTATGTAAACAGCTTGTGCAAAGATCTATTTTAAAGATCAGGATCATATTCAAGAAGAATATGTATAGAAAGTAGCAGCAACAGACACACACACACACACACACATATATATGAAAGTTAGTTTATTGAGAAAAAAGCAGTAGTTTCACTAATATACCAACCAGAATAGAATCGAATGCAGGAAGGAAGTCGACTTGGTGGGTCACCAGTAGGACTGTCTTCGCTGATAGAGCTTCCATAACATATTCCTGGTGGTGAGCCATGTTAGATTTCTCTTAGAAATGACACAATTAGTAGCATAAGAAATGTCATTACATTAAATAGACTGGTTGCAGTATGTGCATCAACAGCACTGAATGGATCATCCAAGAGATAAACATCAGCATCCTGATAGAGTGCACGGGCAAGTTGAACTCGCTGCTTCTGACCACCACTTAGAGTAACACCTCTTTCTCCTATTTCTGTTTGATCACCAACTGGAAGCATCTCAAGGTCCTTTATAAGAGAGCACTTTCTAAGCACTTCTTGGTACCTATGTGAATCCATTAGGGACCCAAAAAGAATATTTTCTTGAATAGATCCTGTTTGAATCCAGGCTGTTTGAGAAACGTATGCTATCTTTCCATAAACATGAACCTGGAAGTTTAGAGCCAGAATTTTAGCAAGATTTTATATTTTGTTTTATCATATAAGATGTCTACCATGTAACTGGTGCATATAAATCAGTTAGTGAGTCATATCTTCTAGAAAGTGCAGTAGGGGAAGACTAGAGGGAAAAAAGAAAGAAGAAAAAAACTAGATGTGATATTCTTCAAAACTTTCTTGCAAAAACTTAAGTATACTATGTGCCAATTGAAAGTTGATTTAAACAATGGGCAAGTAATGAATGATTACTTACCATGCCTTTAATGTTTGGAACTTCTCCCAGAATAGCAGCTAAAAGGGTTGATTTACCAGAGCCAACCTCTCCACAAATGGCTACCTTTTCTCCTGGTTTAACCGCCAAATTTATGTTTCCTAGAAGGGCCTTTGCAGAATTAGTCTCCCATGATATTTCAGTGGCCCTGATTAAAATGGATTGCTCGAGCTCTTTGTCATTGCATTTTTGCCTTGCATATCTGTTCTGCAACTCTGGTGCCTCAAGGAACTTTAAAATCCGAGTTAAAGAGACCTTTGCTTCAATGAACACTCCAGCAACATCAGGGATCATCCTGATAGGCTCCTGAACAATGCGCAGACTTGCTAGGAATGTGAATACGTTACTAGCAGAGAGTGTAACTCCAAAGAAGTAGCATGCCCAGAATGTGGCTACTGATACTAAGATGGGAGATGACCAAAACAAAATCAGATAGTACCCTTTTTGTAATAGAACCGCTAATATCCACTGTAGTTCTTCTTTCCTTAGAACTTGTATAACATTCTTAAAATGTTTCTCCCAAGCATACAACTTTAAGACCTTCATATTTGCAAGAGCCTCGGTAATGGCCTTTAATCTCTTATCTTGTGCCACCATGAGCTTTGTCTGATACTTATGCTGCAATTTGGCCACTGGTGAAGTTGCAAGCACAGTTAAGATGATTACAAATAGAGCTGCAACAGTTGCCAGCCCAACAGAGTAATAGACAATAGCTAATGCAATACACAACTGAAGACTTGTTGACCATATTTGATGAAACCAATATGGAAATTCACCTATTCTATAGGCATCTACTGTGACATAGTTCATTATCTGACCAGGAGAATGATTCACCTTAGCAGCATTCGAGAGTTTTAGTTGCTTCTCATAAATAGCTGCAGATAGGAAAGATCTTACTTGGAGCCCAATCAACCTAGTTTGAAAGAACCACTGCCTCTCTGATAATGACTCCAGACACTTTGCTAAGAAGAGCACTCCAGCCAGTGCATAACCCTCATATTTGAAAGCTTCTTTTCCTTCAGCAACCTCAATGAAGGCTTTGAGAAATAGTGGACCACTGGACACTGTGAGGACCTTGATCAATGCAAATAACCCAGAAATTAAAATAGCTTTTCTTTGGCAGACAAAAATTGCTGATACCATAGAAGGAAGATCATATGTTCCTTTCTGTTTCTGTTTGCTCAGTTTCTCTTCAAACATTAAGTAGCATGTTTGTGCACGATCTTCCTGCCGTAACTGTGGAATTTCATTTTCCTTAAGGATTTTATCTTTACCGTGCTCCATCAATGGATTCAACCACCAAAATGACATTTTACTAAGAAATCCAGCTTTGGCAAAAGGAGTGACATTGTCATTTGAACAATTTTCATCAGTGTCACTTGCTTCTTTACCTTTCAAAGGTGCATACAAAGCATCATGAGTGATGTTTGGATCAGTTTCCACATACTTATGTTCCTGAAAAGCACACAAGAACAACAAGATTGCTCCAGGAAACGACATAATGTCTAAAACAATCTTAATAGATGCCTTTTTGTCCACTATAGCAACCCAAAGAGATGAAGAGCAAAGTAATCCTGCAAACAAGGTGGCAATAGAACAAAGCTTTGCTGTTGTGACATGTGGAAGGCGTGGTCTCTCAATAATTACTGCAAAATTAAGCAGCATCCACGTAAAGCCTTGGAATAGCAATACTAGCCATCCATGCAAAGGGAATATGGCTCTCTTTTCATTCAGATTCTCACCAATTATCCAAATCCCCAAACCCAAGTAAGCCAAACTCAGACCACCATTATAAATGCTTGTGCATATCAACATTGGAGAAAAGTGTTTAGACTTTGAGGGTGCTGTGTTCTTCCTTGAGAATGATCTATTAACAATGACATATAAGAACATTGCAAGGAAAAGTAGATCAAGAAAAATGACCAAAAGGTGATTGTTGCATGTATATGGGTGGAATATGGATATAATATCATAATTGCATGTCTTTTCATCTTCCTGCAAGCAATTCCCACAGAAAACAGTCCAGAGACTCATCACTATCCCTTGTTTACTGTGCCTTCAAAGAGCTGCAATAAGAACTTAAAAAAAAAAAAAAAAAAAAATCATGTATGTCAGATTTTCAGTGTTTATGCAGAAGTAGTATCATTTAAATGAAACTAAAATCAGTGCCTGCAGTTCAAGTGAATGGAACACACAAAAATACAAGTTACCATTTCATGTTGTTTCTTATGTAATAAAAATTATGCCTATCTTCTTAGGAAGATTGAAAAACATGAATTAACCAATTATAATTTTTTTTTTTTTTTTTTGTTATGGTACTTAATAATAAAGTTTGAATAAGGGAAAAAAAGCAAAGAGAATAAATAGCAACTAGTTAAGTGATATACCCAAAGTAGTTCAAGCAAACAGAAGCATTCCCTTCAATAGTATGACAACCCTTGTAATGCTACAAATGCTGTGAAGCTTTCTAAAAGTAAATATATGTCTAGAGGTCCAGAATGATCTAGCTGAAATAATTGGCATCAATGACTAAACAGGATTTGGAAAGTAGTACAACTCAAAAAGCAAAACATCTCTATTATTTTCATTGAAACTTATCAATACATTCCCAAAAAGATCCATATATGCTCAAACTAAGTATGTATTAACTGAGATGACTGACACAGAATCTTGAGCTAACATTCCTAAAGCAATTCCATGTCTGATTCGTACTTTTAAACTAACAGTCCCTGCTTTGCCATGCTAAAAAGCCCATCTTTTTCATGTATTATTACAATACAACTCACATCTAGGTTCCGTTTCCTCAAGTACAACATCTGTTTTTATTCTCATTAGCATCTTCCTTCGATAATCATAGATGTCAACTTCAAAGACGTTTCAAATTTACCTTTGACACACCTTAATTTGCAAAACCAGAAAAAAAAAAGTATGACTTAACATTTACATTTCTTCTTAAACATGCTCAAAGTTTCCCCCACAACCTTCTGTTCCGTCACGGCACAACCACTATTGTGACTCTAGCTACTATCAACTTTGGATCATCATTGCATCTACATGAAATATTAATGATTTTTTGTGCAAACCAAATAGCAAAAAATATTTTTAATTAGGATCATTTTTATGTTGCAACCATACATAATTAAAAAAAAAAAAAAAAAGAATTTCTTTGAAAAAATTCCCAATTAAAAATATTAGTCAGAGTCTCTTTTGTCATACTCACACACACAGTTTGTATTGTCTTGCAACAATCTCTTGTTGGGAGTAAAATATTCACATGCACATGCAATGTTTTCTCATAATTATTAAGTCACTCTTGATAACATTTTTACGTCTTTCTATTTTCGACGTAACGTTAAATTTTTTAGAATATGTTGCATCAGTTTTCCTTTCGAATATTGCTTTATAACATCTTGTCCATAAAAACATTCATCAGAAGTAACCTCTGATTATTTACTGTTTAAAGTGACGGGAGATATTACATGTATGACCTAGCTTATTACTACTTGTTAAAATGAACCAAAAAAGAAAATTGAGCCAAAAACCTTGTGGTTGAATTAGTACTTTTTTTGTAATTTTTAACGGAGATATCTATAATTCAAATTTTTTTATATCCCGAATTATCCATTTATAAAATAATAAATGGTACAAATCAAAATTAAAACAATAAAGAAAAACATGGGTTTTCATGTGACGTCTTGAAACCTATTATCATATTTGACACATATACTATTTTATTTCACTATATCACATTCTAACTTGAAAATATAAAATAAAAAAATACGAAAAAATTGTGAAGTTATCATGTATTCATGTGTAACTATTTTAGAATTTCCCAGAGTTACTAGAAAGTCAATCTAATAGCTAGCAAGCACACAAAATTATCTTTCGAAGACAATATAGAAACATCATCAGCTCGCTGATTTTGAATATCATCATGACTAATGATGATAGCCACGACTCTACCAAGATTATCAAATGATAATTATTTTGAAAAACATTTTCATACCATGTAAATATGTCGAGATAAATTCAATGGGTTTATACAATTTAAGATTAAATAGTTTATAAGCCACAAGAAGGATAATGTTATAGCCAATATATATATATATACCATGCATTAACGAGACTCAGCTAAAAAATAACAATACAAAACAAAACATTCAATATTTCAGTGTGACAAAAAATTCCAAAAAATAACAATTACAAAACAAAACATACAATATTTTAGTGTGAAAAAAAATTCCGTTGATTAAACCTAGCATAATTGGAGTATAATTCTAAAAATAATTCATATAGGAATATTATTACTCCAATCAAAACATACCATTTAAACCAGTTTTGAAAAGTTTTGTGTCTCAAGAATTATAATTTAATCTCAAAATTGGATGAGATCGAGTGTCTTATTAACTTCTTTGATTGTATCGGTATGTGAGTTTCTTTAATGAGGGAAAAAAAAAATCCTGAACTGAGCAGTGCACCCCTCCAATTTTCACTTTTATCATGATTTTTTTTGTCAATTTCTTCCTCCTTTCCCTTTGTTATGTCACTCTTTTTAATGTCCAACACTGCACCGTGGTGCGTCTTATGTCACTAGCTGGGTATGGGGAGTTGAGGGACTAAACGTGCTAAGCATGTGTTGCAGTGTTGGTGTTCCTAACATTCAAAGCTTTAACTGAGAGGATCCACCACTTGGAGATAAACAGTACCTCAATAGTGAAGATTTGTAACTTGGGACTTAATTAGAAATTTAGTTTTAGTTAATCAATTTATCCACTGTTTAGAACTTTGGGGTTAAAATCAAAATATGTATTGTTTTTATTCACTTTCTATCCTCCCATAGACTTAATTAGACTAACCGGAGCCTTTGAGATGTTTGCTTTAGAATATTTAAGAGAAGTCAAATATTGTGATTTGTGTAATCCACAACATTACAATGTGTCTAGAAGATTGGTGATTTAGGAGTTCTGGAGAGGGTAGAATCCCACAGAAAACATATGATCCAGCTCACTCAGGTAATGTAATGGTTGGAAGAAGCATACCGGTAATGTGAGATAGAAAAAAAAGATGGGAAGAAGAACGGTAAAATAGAAAGATAGAAGGTTGGAGGAATTGTAAAAGTTAATAGATCATAAGACCAAAAATAAATAGGGGGTAAAGTTTTAATTGGAAGGAGAATAATTGAGTGAGGATGGGAAAAAGAAATTTAAAAAAGAAAAAAGTAGTTTGGCGTAGCTCATTCTTTAGGGAGGGACATTGATGATGTGACTGCATAATGAGGGCTGAATTGATTGCTAGACTTCGGCTATTAAATATTGAACGTATATAGATTTTTTTTTTAATCTTAGAGTTATGAGGCTGTTATATTATATGTACACAGTACACATTTATTTCCCAAATATTCATTTAAAGAGTCTCATATCGTTTTCTAGATTACTGATCTGCCTAGAAAAACGTACATAGGAACTTGTCACAATATTTAACAAGTTGGCAATTGTCTTGAAGAGTATATTGCATTCCCTAAATAACAGTGATAATAGGTCATGAAGAAATCGTATGTGGACTTGGTTGATGCACTTGTAGGACTAATTCCACCACCAGTTGTTACACAGCTTCATTACAAATCTTCCGAGTACATGTTGGCATTTGTAGAATGAGACCAGTATTCCTTGACAAGCTGCCCAAAGAGTGAACTTTCCTTATTCATCAGCTTCATTGGTTCATCATACTCTACTATTTTACCTGGTTAATGTCAATAATATGTCACTTTCACTAGTTGTATCATAGATAAGATGTTATAGTTCTTTTGTACAAGAGCTTTGGGGGTATGTATATAAGTATATAACTCACCATCTCTAATAGCAAGCACTTTATTGCAGTCCATCACAGTTGGTATTCTATGAGCCTACAGTTAATTACAGTGCAGCAAGCAAATTCTTTCCGGATGGTTTTCTGGAGAATAGAGTCGGTTACATTGTCAATTGATGCAGTGGCTTCATCAAGCACTAGTATCCGGCTTCTCTTTAGCAGTGCTCGTCCCAGACAAAATAATTGTCGCTGTCCCATGCTCCAATTTGATCCATCTTGTGTAACTGCAATCCAGGTTGTTAGTTGTGATTTTATAAGACCTTTAAAAAGAACTCCTACACACACAATATCTTCTTACCTAAGGAATCCAATCCCTCTTCCTTTTTTCGAATAGCCTCTCGAAGCTGACATTTCTCAAGAACCTTTTGCATATTCATAAGAAATACTTCTTGGTAAGTACTGAATGTTGACACAGCTTTATGTTTAAAGGCTACTTAACATGGTAGATTGTCCAATATAACAGTATCATACCATAACCAATGCTAATAATGATTACCAAATAAGTTAAACAAGAACTTTACCTCCCACATTTCCTGATCTGTATGCTTTGACAAGGGATCAAGATTGTATCTCACAGACCCACTAAAAAGTGTTGGATCTTGTGGTATGATTCCTAATCGCGATCTTAGATCATGAAGCCCAATTGTGGAAATGTCAATGTCATCTATAATGATTTTTCCTTCTGTAGGCTCCACTAGACGAAACAAAGCACTGATAAGAGTTGTCTTTCCACTACCTGTCCGGCCAACAATCCCAATTTTGTGCCCTCCTTCAAATATACAACTTATCCCCTGAAGAACTGGTGGAGCATTGGGCCGATATCTAACCTGATTCATGATGTCTAACATTGTAAATATAATAACAAACAAACAAACAAACAATGTCCCAAAACTTTGGGATCGGCTATGAAATATGGATCCTCAACAGACAAATAACAATTGATGAATATTTCGACGTGTGTTTGATGATATGAGGTATCATCCCCAATTGTTGATTGTACTATTTCAACTAAAACAATGTCTAACATTGTAAATACATTTCCATAATTCTAGAAGTTGTGAATGGAAAAAGTAGTCATTTTTGTGTGTTATATTTACCTTTAAATCACATATCTTCACTTGACCAACAACAGGCCAATTGTGCGTGGGTTGGTGACCATCTACTACTTCTGCAGCTTCACTAGGAATACGCATGTACTGTTCTAGCCTTTCTACAGAAACAATTGAATTTTCTAGCAAGCACCAGCTTTGGACAGAAGCAATAACGTGTATATTTAAAGAAAGACCATATGACAATGCCATTCCAATAAATCCTGCATCAAAAGTTTGATAAAAAAAATATTGGTTATACAATTATCCTATAAATGGAAAAATTCTACTATCAATTGCTCAAGTACTAGTTACATCTTATAGCATGATCAATTGCATTCTGTCAATAAAAAATGAAATTTATCTCAAACTAACAACCCGTGATTGTAGATTTCAATTTTTTCTAGCAATGTGGGGGCAGATTGCTCAAGTAAATCCAATTCATTGTCCTGCCATGTGGTCTTGGCGGATGATGCTTCCAATGGTATATGTGATACCCGGAGGAGCATAAGTCCGGAATGAGCAGTTATATTATGCCAGAAATCCTATGACTTACTTATATGGAAATACAACAAAGGAGCTTGAACTGAGATGGTTCTTTTTAAGATAGACCAGTAAGCAGAATAGATTCTATTATAAGGTTTTTACTGCTGGTTTGAGATCTCAAAATGAGGGAGGGATGTCAAACAAGACATGGTTTGGAAAAATAAGAAGATGAATGAATACTTGGACACCAAGTGAAGGCCTGGCTTGTACCAGACCAAAGTGGCAAGGCAGGGGTTGTTGGCTTCTTTGGGCAAGCAAGTAAATTTTATTGAAGAACAATATTGTTCTTATGATGCTGCCTGTTATTAAGGTAGCCCTTAGGGTTCTGGTGTTGGCCTGTGCTGAATTAAATGTTGCTTCTACAAAGCATACATGTTCTCTTTGAAGCTTACACATTGATGATTATGAAATGGACAACCATCAGAAGTATGAAACTGAACCACATAATACCAAGTGGAAACAATTTAATAGTTGAAGAATGATATTACTAACCAGAAGCAGAAGCTCCAAGATGAAGCAAAGTTGTGGCAAGTGCTAAGGATGAAAGAACAATTGCACATATAATTTCCAGACGTTGGATCAACCACTCGCTGGCTGAGAAACCATGGAAGTAAGGACTTGCGTTTGTGTCAATAAGTTCCAAGTTCTTCGAAAAGTACCGTTCTTCCTCCCCAAAAGCTCTGATTGTCATGGCTCCAGCAATGGATTCAGCGAGGTGGCTTGCAAGCGAAGACTTGGTTGTGCCATCCGTTCGCATCAACTCTTTTGCAGAAGCAAGGTAGTATCTCTGTTTATTTAAACAAAAACAAGTGCCAAAGTTTGTTGAGAAGTCAGAATATATAAATGAAATCAGGAAAGGAAGACAATTTCTTATTTAGCAGTGCATAGCATCAGAACAGACATCACTAGATGAGAGTTGGTGAGTACCAAGTTTATAGCCATTTCATTTTTGACATCAAAGAATGGGGCGGCCAAATTAAGACTTTTAGGGAGGTCAATTGACAAACTTGTGAAATTGGAAAAAGAGCATCATCTTAATTGAGTTTCTAGTGGAGAACAATGAAGCCACCTAAATACTATGCGCTGCAATGGGTTTGTTTCCTTTCAATCATGAACAAATTTTGTTTTTTAAATCATACAACATTATTCTGTAGTACCTGTAAAAGAACAGTCAGATAAACCATGGGTATGATGACAAACAAGACTGGCCAGGTTAAAATAGCCAGTATTACATAGGTGGAGTATGCAGTCATGGTGGAGACAAGTACAATACTTAATCTGCAAGCCACATCAATGTCGATGACACTCATATCAGAAGCCACCTAAAAAAGTAAATACCAATGTAAGTCCCGTTAAGTTTTTCTGAAGCATAGCAACTATTACTTTTGAAACTCTTACCCGGCTGAGTATCCTTCCCAGAGGTGTTGCATCATAAAAAGACATTGGTGCCCTGAAAAGAGAGCTTAGAAGTGTAGAAAAAATAGATAGTGATGCCCCAAAACCTAAACTAACAACAGAAATTGCTCGGAGGAGTAAAAATAAAACCATGATAGACCCAATCCCAGAGTAAACTGCAATCAATCTCACTCTGCTTACACTAGAAACCTCAATTTCAGCAGCCAACCAATAGTTTTGTATCAACTGTCCAGCTAAGAATATGAAGTGGCATATAGCTGCCAAGAAGAAGTACAAGAAGCCCTTGCTCTGACTCAGATACTGAATGTAAGGCTTTAGACCAGTGTATCCTGTTTCTCTTTCTTCTTTCTTTATCAATTGATCTATAGATAATCTTAACTGTTCCTCACCAATTTTCAGAATTTCACCTGTAGAGGTTTTAGATTGTTGCAAAGAAGCATTCTTGGCATGTTTCTGGGAACCAACAGTGTCATTGTGTGCATTGACAAGGTTTTGAAATTCTTGACTTGATGCTAGCAGCTGATCATATGTGGAAGCTTTCAGAACATGCCCTTCAGACATAATTAACTGCCAACAATTTGAAGTTTATGTAAACTGCTTGCACAAAGTTCTATTTTAAAGATCAGGATCATAGTCAAGAAGAATATGTATAGAAAGTAGCATCAACATATATAGTAGTTTCACTTATATACCAACCAAAATAGAATCAAATGCAGGAAGGAAGTCGACTTGGTGGGTTACCAGCAGGACTGTCTTCCCTGACAGAGCTTCCATCACATATTCCTGGTGACAAGCCATGTTAGATTTCTCTTAGATAAGACACAATTAGTAGCATAAATTGCATGGTTAAGAAATGTCATTAAATGCCAAGAGCCTTGTAGCTCAATGACATTACGTAGTCTCCTTTATAAGAAGAACCAATGTTTGAATCTCCATCACCCACTTGTAAGAATTGAATTATTTAAAAAAGGAATGTCATTACATTAAAAAGACTGGTTGCAGTATGTGCATCAACAGCACTGAATGGATCATCCAAGAGATATACATCTGCATCCTGATAAAGTGCACGGGCAAGTTGAACCCGCTGCTTCTGACCACCACTTAGAGTAACACCTCTTTCTCCTATTTCTGTTTGATCACCAACTGGAAGCATCTCAAGGTCCTTTATAAGAGAACACTTTCTAAGCACTTCTTGGTATCTATGTGAATCCATTGGGGACCCAAAAAGAATATTTTCTTGAATAGATCCTGTTTGAATCCAGGCTGTTTGAGAAACATATGCTCTCTTTCCATAAACATGAACCTGGAAGTTTAGAGCCAGATGCTTTAGCAGGATATATATATTTTCATTTAAGATATCTACCATGTAACTGATGCATATTAATCAGTGGGTGAGTCATATCTTCTAAAAAGTGCAGTAGGGGAAAACTAGAGGGAAAAAAAAAAAAAAAAAATTTTTCTTGCAAAGTATTATAATATATTGTAAGGTTTTGGAATTGATGGAATACTGTATTCATCTCAATTGAGGTAATATAGATGAATTCAACTGGAAGAATTTTAAGATTTTTGCATTTGTGGAGACTCCAGTATTCAAGCTCTTCAAGAAGTCCAACGGACTCATGAACCTCAACTAAATTCTTGCATTTGGCTAAACATGAGCCTAAACATACGTAACACACTATATACAAATATGGAAACTCTTAAACTATGGAGGCTGCCTAAAATATACTATTTGCCAATTGAAAGTTTATTTAAGCTATGTGCAATGAATGAAATGATTACTTACTATGCCTTTAATGTTAGGAACTTCTCCCAGAATAGCAGCTAAAAGGGTTGATTTACCAGAGCCAACCTCTCCACAAATGGCTACCTTTTCTCCTGGTTTGACCGCCAAATTTATGTTTCTTAGCACGGCCTTTGCAGAATTAGTCTCCCATGATATTTCAGTGGCCTTGATTAAAATGGACTGCTCGAGCTCTTTGTCATTGCATTTTTGCATTGCATATCTGTCCTGCAACTCTGGTGCCTCAAGGAACTTTAATATCCGAGTTAAAGAGACCTTTGCTTCAATGAACACTCCAGCAACATCAGGGATAATCCTGATAGGCTCCTGAACAATGCGCAGACTTGCTAGGAATGTGAATACGTTACTAGCAGAGAGTGGCACTCCAAAGAAGTAGCATGCCCCGAATGTGGCAACTGATACTAAAATGGGAGATGACCAAAATAAAATCAGATAGTACCCTTTTTGTAATAGAACTGCTAATATCCACTCTTGTTCTTCTTTCCTTAGCACTTGTATTACATTCTTAAAATGTTTCTCCCAAGCATACAACTTCAAGACCTTCATATTTGCAAGAGCCTCGGTAATGGCCTTCAATCTCTTATCCTGTGCCACCATGAGCTTTGTCTGATACTTATGCTGCAATTTGGCCACTGGTGAAGTTGCAAGCACAGTTAAGATTATTACAAATAGAGCTGCAAAAGTTGCCAGCCCTACAGAGTAGTAAACAATAGCTAATGCAATACACAGTTGAAGACTTGTTGACCATATTTGATGAAACCAATAGGGGAATTCACCTATTCTATAGGCATCTACTGTGACATAGTTCATTATCTGGCCAGGAGAATGAGTCACCTTAGCAGCATTTGAGAGTTTTAGTTGCTTCTGATAGATAGCTGCAGATAGGAAAGATCTTACTTGGAGCCCAATCAACCTAGTTTGAAAGAACCACTGCCTCTCTGATAAGTGACTCCAAACACTTTACTAAGAAGAGCATTCCAGCCAGTGTATAACCCTCATATTTAAAAGTTTCTTTTCCTTCAGCAACTTTAATGAAGGCTTTGAGAAATAGTGGACCAGTGGACGCTGTGAGGACCTTGATCAATGCAAATAACCCAGAAATTAAAATAGTTTTTCTCTGGCAGACAAAAATTACTGATACCATAGAAGGCATATCATATGTTCCTTTCTGTTTCCGTTTGCTCAGTTGCTCTTTAAACATTAAGTAGCATGCTTGTGCACGATCTTCCTGCCGTAACTGTGGAATTTCATCCTCCTTAAGGATTTTATCTTTACCGTGCTTCATCAATGGATTCAACCACCAAAATGACATTTTACTAAGAAAGCCAGCTTTGGAAAAAGGAGTAACATTGTCATTTGAACAATTTTCAACAATGTCACTAGCTTCCTCACCTTTCAAAGATGGATTCAAAGCATAATGACTGATTTGTAGATCAGTTTCCACATACTTATGTTCCTGAGAAGCGCACAAGAGCAACATGATAGCTCCAGGAAATGACAGAATATTTAAAACCATATTAATAGATGCCTTTTTGTCCACAATAGCAACCCAAGGAGATGAAAAGCAAAGGATTCCTGAAAACAAGGTGGCAATAGAACAAAGCTGTGTTGTTGTGACATGTAGAAGGCGAGGCCTCTCAATAATTACTGCAATATCAAGCAGCATCCATGTGAAGCCTTGGAATAGCAATACTAGCCATCCATGCGAAGGTAATATGGCTCTCTTTGCATTCAGATTCTCACCAATTATACAAATCCCCAAACCCAAGTAAGCCAAACTCAGACCACCATTATAAATGGCTGAGCATATCAACATTGGAGAAAAGTGTTTAGACTTTGAGGGTGCTGTGTTCTTCCTTGAGAATGATCTATAAACGATAATATATATGAAAAAGGAGAATAAGATCAAGAGAAATGACCAAAAAGTGATTGCTGCATGTATATGGGTGGAAAATGGATATAATATCATCATTGCATGTCTTTTCATCTTCCTGCAAGCAATTCTCACATAAAATAGTCTAGAGACTTATAATCATGCCTTGTTTACAGAGACGGAACTAAGAAGGGACCGGCATGGCCCAATCAGTTTAAAAAAAAAAAAAAAAGTATATATATAATATGAGATGGGTTCAAATTATTCTCTTTTTTAAATTATAAATTTCTAAAAAAAATTTAATGGTTAAAAATAGTCAACTATCTATGTCATAATTACATAATTTATTTGCTTGTTACATTAGTTAACTTAATTCATAATTTTTCTTCTCTCATATTTATTAAGACTCTCTAACCATTAAAAAAGAGGGAGGAAACCCACAAGGAAGAAAAAAAAGGATTATCTTGAATAGGCTAACATGAAATTTATACTAAATATTAATTAGCCGTGATAGAGGGATCCCTCCCTTGTGCTCCCTTCTTTTTATGTTCTCTATGTAATAAAAAAAGAAAAAAAAATTACAAGAATCTTCTTCCCTTATTATGTTGGTGTTCTTGTCACTGCTTCCACAGTTATATTAGTGTTCTTCTGGTTTGAAATTATCATTATGAAAAAGTGTTATTTCTATTAATTTAGGGTTTGGATAAATTTAGTTTAAAACCGTAGTTTCGGATACAAAATGACTACAAATAACTTAATTATACTGTTAGGATTATCTTGCTATTTTTGCAATTAGAGTCTGCTATTAAAAATTGTAATAACAATAATATATGTATATTTGTTGCTAAATATAACAACAATAATATTATTAGTACGTAGTAGATAGATACTAATAAATTCATACACAAAATTTAATTAAAAATGTTGAAACATGCAATAATAATAAATTCTCCAAAGGTCCTATTCCCTTCAAACTATCACTGTTAATCACCGTTGTATATAATGCATGCAGTCCAATATATTCATGCTCATATGTTTCACTCTATATCATACACACTAAATGATCATGCACCCTTTACCCATTGCCATGTGAGGAGGTGGAATCTTCTTGTTGCTCGCCGCTCGCGTCTCCACCACCACCAGTCCACCACTGTCTCTGTCTGGGCCGTCTGGCTTCTTCGACGGCGTCACCACCACAACTCTGGTCTTTGTCTCTCATCTCACTACGTTGTCCACTTGTCCGAATGAATGTGATGAACAACTGAAAGCCTTTGTTTCGATCGTTAGTTCAACAAGTCTACGACGACCGAAAATGCCAAAACTAAAATCACAACTTCTTCTCCACGTGTAAATCCACTATATAATCACACTGTGCCCACAATAAAGTGGCTTAAATAATTCCTTAACCCAAAACACACGGGTACACAAAAGTAGTTTGAGAAAGCAGGAAACGGACAAATATAGTTGGTTAAGAGGAATGTACATGAATGAGTGCATCATGACTTGGAACTCATCAAAGCTTAGGAGGATGACATCTCCATTGACCATTGAGAATATCAAACATTCGAATGATGGCTTTACTATCCTGAATGCCTGGTTGTGGAGGCTGATGCAAGCTGACCCCTCCATCTCATGCATCGCAAAAGCATCTCTTAGTTCGTCATTCTGGAATTCCTCCAAGTCGAGAAACTCATCCCCATTAATTTCAAGGTTTTTGCTTTACCAAACTATTGATGGGCACCGCGTGTTTTTTTGTGAAGGAAGAAGGCGTTTCAGCCTTTGTTTGCTTTAACTTTAATAGTGGGTCCGGTGTGAATAGTGGCTTGACACGTGGAGAAGTTGCTTAACGTTTGACACAATTATGTGAGGTGTCAAATTGTGAATGGTTAATCATTAATATCATTAGAGTTAACCACTGATTCTATCTTCATTTTCTATTCAATCATCAAATGACACTTTACATAATTGTGACAACTTAAAGTTATGCAATTTTATGTGGTACGAGACTTATTGTTAACTTTATTAGTGAGCCTGATGTGATTAGTGGAGAAGTTGTGGCATTTCCGGTGGTTGTAGACTTATTGTTACTTTATTAGTTTACCACTTTACTGTAAAAATAAGTCTAGGTCTACATAATTTTCTACAATTATGAACACAACCTTATGAGACATGTTGTATTAGTTTGGTGGATCCCGGTGGAATGAGTATTAACCATTTATAAGATGTCACGAACATAATTAGTTGTGACAAAGTTGTTCTAGTAGGCGTTGTTAATGTGAAGTTTATTCTTTAGTCTTTACTGCTTTATGACTTTTGCTTGTGGATTGTATGCAAGCAAGCACTCCGTGAGTCATGGGTGGGTTGTATTGAGTTTATTTATTTATTAATTTATTGGGTGTAGTCCTGAGTGTGATGGGTTGTGTTTGTCAGTTTGTGATTGTGAGGGTTTGGAGGTAGTTTATTTTTAATGAGTTTTTAACTAATTATTAACAGTAATTTTGTTGTCCTTTATTAGACTGTGATATATATATATATATATATATATATATATATATATATATATATAATATATTATATTCTTTTTAATTATCAACGTTAATGAAAATTGTCAAATCTAATCTTCACAAAAAATTGGAAAATAATTTTTGAATAAACTCTTTAATTATTTATATTGAAAAGGAGATTGCTGCAAAATTTAGTATAGAAATCAATCATAAATAATATTCGAGATTTAAAAAAAAGAAGAAGTCAACTTCCATATATTGTACAAATGAAGGAATTGAAATGTATAAAGAAACACTTATTTTGTATTTTTTCTTTTGTTGATATTTTATAACAATGAATAAATGTTAGTTTGGATTTTTCATAAACTTTTTTTGGTTTATGCTTTGGCCTCCAACAAGTTCAAATCTTGATTCCATCTTTACTTGTTTAGTGTGCCTTCTTTAGGCTGCAATAAGAACTAAAAAAACACTACACATACATTAGATTCTCATTGTTACGCAGAAGTATTGTCATTTAAATGAAACTAAAGTCAGTGCCTGTAGTTCAAGTCAATGAAACACAGAAAACCACAATATAGTCACCATTCCATGTTCTTTCTTATGCAATAAAACTCATGTCTATCTTCTTAGGAGGGTTGAAAAACACATAATTATATAAGTTTGAATAAGGGAAAAAAGCAAAGAGATAAATACCAACAAGTTAAAAATAAATAAATAAAAGACAAGTGTTATATTTTTATTGATAGAGTATAGAGTGGAGCATAATTATGGGAAAAAAGATTTTCATCCTTAAGTAATACACCCAAAGCAGTTCAAGCAAACAGAAGCGTTCCCTTCAATAGTAGCACAACCCTTCCAATGCTACAGATGCGCTGAACAAACTTAATTGAAGCTTTCTAAAAACAAGTATATGTCTAAAGGTCTAGAATGATCGATGTAGCCGAAAAAGTTAGCATCAATGACAAAACAGGACATGGAAAAACATGCAGAATAAACAAGTACTTCCCAGGTTTTAAAAAAGATCTTCCATACTCAAACTGTGAACTGAACCATGCAGCATGAAGACTAAGTTGAAAATAGTACAACATGTCTATTTTCATTGAATGATTGAATCTTATCAATATATTCCCAAAAAGATTCATAGATGCCCAAACTAAGTCTGCATTAAAAAATTTTGTATGTATTATAAGCGAGAAGACAATAGCTAGCACAGAATTTTGAGCTAACATTCCTAAAGCAATTCATTGTCGTGATTCCTACTTTTAAGCTAACGGTCCTTGCTTTGCCATATGCTAAAAAGTAAGAACCCATCTTTATCATGTATTATTGCAATACAACTCACATCACATCCAGGTTTGTTTATTCTCATGAGCATCTTCCAGGTTTATTCTCATCCAGGTTTATTTATTCTCATAACGTTTCAAATTTACCTTTTTGACTCAACCTTAATTTGCAAAACCGGGAAAAAAAGTATGACTTACCATTTACATGCATTTCTTCTTAAAATTACATACTGATCGAAGTTTGCCCCACCACCTTCTGAGCCGTCACAACCATGGCACCACTACTATTATTGTCTCTACCATCAACTTGGTTATTATTGTGTCTACATGAAATATTAATGATTTTTTGTGCAAACAAATAGGGTAAAATATTTTTAAGATCATTTTTAGGTCGCAACCATACTTAAAAATAAAAATAAATAGCACCTTGAAGTTAATTTGTATTGTCTTACAACGAAAATCCTCCTCATAATAGTCTTTGAGCCAATGACACTATCCCTCCATGCAACAATATCTTGTTAGGAATAAAATATTCACATAAATGAAGTGTTTCTCATGATTATTAATAAGTCACTCTTGATAACATTTTTATGTCTTTCTATTTCGACGCACACTTGGTATATGTTGTATCATACAATCAGTTTTTTAATATTGTCTTCTAACATATTTTAGGGTGAAACCGTACATAATAACACCAATAAAGCTAGACACGATGTTTTTACAACATTAGTTAGGTGACAAACTATAAATAGTAGACAATAAAGCAGTGTTAATGATGAGTTTATGTAAAAACTAATAACAACTTGTCATTTAGACAATATTGTGAAAATATTGTGTATTGCCTACCATAGAGTTATAGTTGAAAGTGACGAGACTACATGTATGACCTTGTTGCTACTTGTTAAAATGACAAAAAAATAGAAAATTAGAACAAAAAAAAAATAGTATAGTATTCATCGTGAACCTATTATCATATATTTGAAATAGATACTATTTTATTTGAGTATAACACAGGTTAACGTGAAAATATAAAATTAAAAATACTAGAAAATTGTGAAGTTATTACTTAATATTATGAGTGACTATCTAATGATGATGTGTAACTATTTTAGAATTTCTAATTATAATAATTTTTTAAACAAAATTGGAAGAGAGAGCTACATCTCCTTTATTGTGTTGGCTAGTTTATTAAAAGCAAAATTTCTCAATCTAATAGCATTTTCTCTTTTAGATTTATCATAAATCACATTTTCTTCCATTTATAATAACTCTCTTTCTGATGGTTTTGTCTTAATTATGAAGACTAAATAATATAGAGTGTTCCTACATCATCGACTAGAGTAGTATCTGGAGGGGAAATAATTCTAATTCCGGACCAGAAAATTGAAATAACTAAAAATATCAGCTCGGGCTTCATGAGTACTAATCTGCTCGGGTGATCGGGAACAAGTAACTAAACCCCTAATAGCCGGAATGAACGACTCTACCATTAAATACGATTCAAAGGTGTGTTAACGTTTTCTTTAAATTCATAAAGCTGTGGTAAGGAAATGGTAACCATAAATGAACTATTGGCCACGCTGGAGGGAAATAATAGATCAGAGAGCCTAATCCAATTAAAGTTAAGGATGGGGAAAAGTTTTGATTCTCTAATTATACGTGCTCTTATGCTCCAGAAAAATTTTTTAAACTCTTTTCACCTTCTTCCCGGAAATGACTGGAAGAGCAAAAGCCAACCCCCACTGTTGACCAAGAGGCTACAGTCTTTGCTGTTTGGATATTTTGTGTTACATCTCCTTTGATTTCCTTGCTCTTTCATTGTCTTAATTTGGTTCCTACATCCACCATGTAAGTTTATTAAATGAGAATTAATTAAAAAATCAGTTTTTATTTAATCAAAATTTCTGTGTTTGATTCTCTACTTAAAAGGACAATATAGAATGCCCAAAAAATTTGAGATGTTTGGTTGGGATTTTAGAAAATAAACTGAGCAAATTCTCATTTCACAGAACAGAATCCAAAATATTTTGGAATTTTCTCTTTTAATTTTTTTATGACTCTTTTTATCACTCTTTTTTCCTTAAATTTTTCTCTTTCATTTTCCTTCCCTCTCTTTTGTCATTTTCTTCCATTTATGTATTCTCATTTTTATGTCACTCACTCACTCTCTTTCTAAAAGAGAGAAAAAAAAATGGTGGGGGAGGGGTTCGTGCGTCTTATTGGTTTTATTATGTCACAAAGTGTAGAATTGTGAAAATTTATTTAGCTGATATTTTTTATCATAAATGGTTTGGTATATCTCTATTGTATACACAATACACATTTCTCTATATTTTTTTATTACATTGTTCAAATTTTATAAAAATGTGTGCAAGGAGATGTAAACGTGCATTAATTTAAATCACAAGTAATACTTTATTTCTTATTCTTAAAGAGGTGTTGTCTGTTAGTGTTCCTAACATTCAAAGCTTAACTGAGACTAGAGTAGTATCCACCAAATGGAAATAAACAGTATCTCAAAGTTGAAGAATGTCTAGAAGATGGTGATAATTTAGGAGTTCAAACTTCAAAGTTCTACTGGAAATGAATCCCACGAGACGTTTACGAAAAAAAAAGAAGAAGAAAAAAATCCCATGTGACAATCATGTCTAATAATTTATAATTAGAATAGAATCGATGATCCAAACTTAGAAAAAAATATTGATCATGTAGATTTAGGCTCTTAACTAAGAAAAAAAATAGAACAACACCAAATGCATGTCACGTGGATTCTTTTCCCAATGTTTTCGGATTGCCAGTTTGACTTGGCACTGATCACGATCCCCCGCATGGATCATAGTATGTACTTGAACTAATAAAGAAACAATAACAGCCAGTAAAGCTCATTGTTCTTCGCGTGGTTCATAAATGTTTCACTCTATAATTGTATAAATTTTGTTGGGTTTAGCTCGTCAAATAAACAAAGGTGTCAGCTTGAGGAAAACAGGTCAGGACGTAAGTTTCTTGCATGACAAATTAAGCAAGGAATGCTAAGAGAAAGCCAGTCAAGAAGGTTGGTTTCCTTGTAGCTCAAATATTTATCACTGTCGTCTTAGATTTCGTACATACAAATCAAATGGACAAGTACTTATACACTTTTTCGTGTTTTTTCGATCTTTTTCCTGTCGTGCTTGGATTTTAATGAAAGCATATGTATACTTTCAACTTATGATTAGAACTCATTGAAAAGCATATGTTATAAAAAAACTAACCCTAGGCTAAATCTAGGATTACAGTAGTTGCTTTTAGCAAAAAAAAAAGGATTACAGTAGTTGCACTACAAGTAGGTTTAGGATTTCTAGTACTGAGTGTGGATGTGAAATGGAGCCCGTGAAACAAATGTCAGCGATAGTGGCGAATATTGACTAGGATAACATAATGGGTTTGTGACTAGAAATCTTTAACATATTATACTCCAGTTAGAAATGGCAGACTAGCAGGCGGTTACTAAAGTATTAATTAACTTCATTTTTTGAGTGTTAGAAACATAGTTTTGTAGGAATGTTTTTTAATTTAATGATGAAAAACCATTTGTAATATATTAAGATAGAGTTGATAACTTGTTGAAATTCTTCACCTGTTTAATTTTTCTTTGTTAATGTTAGGCTCTCTATATCGGATTGCCTAACCACATAACTCGCCTTGTTTGAAGTTTCAACTCAGGGAAAATAGACATGGAAATTGGTTTCTGGACTGTATTCTGTGGGAATTGTGAGCGTTCAAGCGAAGTTGGAAAGAGATGCAGTTATGGTTTTCTATCCATAATGGATCCAAACACATGCATCAACAATTGTTTGGTAATTTCTGTTGATTTCCTACTTCTGCTCACGTTTGTATATATGGTCCTTTATAGATCATTCTCAAGGAAGATTATAGAACCATCACACTCTAAACACTTCTCACCAATTCTGATTTTGTCAGCCATTTTTAATGGTGGTCTGGGTTTGGCTTACTTGGGATCCGGGTTGTGGATATGTTATAAGGAACTCAATGTAACAGGAACAATTTTACCTCTGCATGGATGGCTAGTAATGCTATTCCAAGGATTCACATGGTTGCTGCTGGATTTTGCAGTAATTATTGACAATCTACACTTTGGACAGATCAGAACTTCAAAGCTTTGTTCAATTGTCGCCTTCTTATTTGCAGGATTCCTCTGTTTTTCATCTATTTTGGTCATTATTGTGGACAAAATGGCATATCTTGAGATGGTTTTGGATATCTTGTCCTTTCCAGGGGCATTCCTGCTGCTCTTGTGTGTTTTTTGGGGACATAAGGATGTGGAAACTGATCCAGACTTCAGTCATGATACTCCCTATGCACCTTTACAAGGCGAAGAACACAATGCCACAGGTGAAAATTATACTAATGAAAATGTTACTCCTTTTGCTAAAGCTGGATTTCTTAGTACTATTGACATTTTGGTGGTTGAATCCATTAATGAAGCAGGGTAAGGAGAAAATTCTTGAGGAAAATGATATTCCACAGTTAAGGCAGGCAGACCGAGCTCAAACATGCTACTTAGTGTTTAAGGAGCAACTAAGCAAACAGAAACAAAAAGCAACATATGAACCCCCTTCAATGTTCTCAGTAATTATTTCATGCCAGAAAAAAGAAATTGTACTTTCTGGATTCTTTGCATTGATCAAGGTCCTCACAGTGTCCACTAGTCCATTGTTTCTTAAAGCCTTCATTGAGGTCGCAGAAGGCAATGCAACTTTTGAATATGAGGGTTATGCATTGGCAGGAGGGCTCTTCTTGGCAAAGTGTTTGGAGTCATTCTCTGAGAGGCAATGGTTCTTCCAAACTAGATTGATTGGGCTCCAGGTAAGATCATTTCTGTCTGCAGCTATTTATCAGAAGCAACTGCAACTCTCAAGTGCTGCTAAGGTTACTCATTCTCCTGGCCAGATAGTGAACCATGTCACAGTAGATGCCTATAAAATAGGTGAATTCCCATATTGGTTTCATCAGATATGGTCCACAATCCTTCAACTGTGTATTGTATTAGCTATTGTTTACTATTCTATGGGTTTAGCAACTGTTGGAGCTTTAATTGTAATCATACTGACGATGGTTGCAAGTTCTCCATTAGCCAAATTGCAGCTTAAGTATCAGACCAAGCTCATGGTGGCACAAGATAAGAGGCTGAAGCCATTACAGAAGCACTCGCAAATATGAAGGTCTTGAAGTTGTACGCCTGGGAGAAACATTTTAAGAATGTCGTAGAAGGGTTAGGAAAGAAGAATCTGAGTGGATACTCTCAGTTTTATCACAGAGGGGGCACTATTTGACTTTGTTTTGGTCGTCTCACATTTTAGTATCAATTGCCACCTTTTGGTCATGCTACTTCCTTGGAATTCAACTCTCTATTAGTAACGTATTCATGTTCCTAGCAAGTCTGCGCATTGTTCAGGAGCCTATTAGGATGATCCCTGATGTTGTTGGAGTGTTCATTGAAGCAAAGGTTTCCTTAACTCGGATTGTGAAGTTTCTTGAGGCGCCAGAGTTAGAGAACAGAAATACAAGGTAAAAGTGCAATGGGAAAGAGCTCGAGCACTCCATATTTATCAGGGCCACTGAAATATCATGGGAGACTAATTTAGAAAATGCCACTCTAAGAAATATAAATTTGGTGGTGAAACAAGGAGAAAAGGTAGCTATTTGTGGAGAGGTTGGAACAGGTAAATCTACCCTTTTAGCTGCAATTCTTGGAGAGGTGCCAAACATCAAGGGCATAGTAAGTAATCATTTCATTGCTTGTCCATGCTTGATATTCCAGAAAGAACAGATATTTCTGGAAGATATAATTTACAAGCTGAACTATGTGCATCGATCACACTGTAGATTTCTAAGTTTTTAAATGAAAAAAACTGTTAATAGTGATTCGTGGTATATGTTTTCAGGTTAATGTTTATGGAAAGATAGCATATGTTTCTCAGACATCCTGGATCCAGACAGGGTCTATACAAGAAAACATTCTGTTTGGTTCCCCCATGGATCCACTTAGATACCAAGAAGTGCTTAGAAGGTGTTCCCTAATAGAGGACCTTGAGATGCTTCCATTTGGTGATCTAACAGAAATAGGAGAAAGAGGTGTTACTCTGAGTGGTGGACAAAAACAGCGCGTTCAACTTGCACGTGCGCTTTATCAGGATTCAGATGTATATCTCTTGGATGATCCATTCAGTGCTGTTGATGCAAATACTGCGACCAGCCTATTTAATGTAATCATCTTTGCTATCAATTGGGTTTTTTCTACCGGAGTTGTGGATTTTTTTTTTTTGAGGGAAAAATGTAATATGCTTTGTTGCCAGGAATATGTGATGGGAGCTCTATCTAGGAAGACAGTCTTGCTGGTGACTCACCAAGTCGACTTCCTTCCTGCATTTGATTCTGTTTTGGTTGGTATATAGTGTGCTATTTGGTATGTAGTGCTGTGTAGAACACTAACACTGCATAAACTTAATTTCATTGGCAGTTTATGACTGAAGGGAAAATACTAAGAGCTTCTACATATGTTCAGTTGCTGGCTTCTAGTCAAGAATTTCAAAATCTTGTCAATGCACACCGTGACAGTTTTGGTTCTGAGACCCAAGCCAAGTATGCTTCTTCTGGAAAATCAAAACCCTCCAAAAGTGAGATCCACAGAAATTATAATGAGAAGCAGTTAGTGTCATCTTTAGGAGATCAATTGATTAAACAAGAAGAAAGAGAAACAGGAAACACTGGTCTCAAGCCTTACATACAATATCTGAATCAGAACAAGGGCTTTTTGTACTTCTCCTTGGCAACCGTATGCCAGACCTTACTTATAGTTGGGCAATATATTCAAAGCTACTGGTTGGCTGCTCACATCCAGGATTCTGATATAAATATAGTTAAACTGAACACAGTTTACTCAGTGATTGGGTGTATCCTTGTACTTTTTTTGTTTGTTAGATCCTTTTACGTAGTTACTTTAAGTTTTGGGGCATCGAGGTTAATTTTTTCTACACTGCTGACCTCTCTTTTCCGGGCCCCAATCTCCTTTTATGACTCAACTCCTCTGGGAAGGATTCTCAACTGGGTAGGAGTTCAAAACTAAAAGTTATGTGCTTTGCTTTTGAAAAACACAATTGGACTTACACTAATGTTTACTTTTATAGGTATCATCTGATTTGACTGTCATCGACCTTGATCTGGCTTTCAGATTAAGTAGTTCCCTTGGGACAGTTATAGTCTCGTACTCTGGCTATGCAATATTAGCTATTCTAACCTGGCCAATCTTGTTCATCATAATTCCCATGGTTTATCTGACTATACTCTTACAGGTAATACATACATCAATATCAATGAACATAATGATTCTTTCACAAAAATTTTATGTTATTGAAAGGGAATATTCCCTTGCCCCCCCTCTGATAAGTATTTTGACATTTTGCATGACCTATGTGGCTATGTATTTACTTGGGTTGTGGCATTAGTGCATCCACAATTCTCCAGTTAAGATAGTAATCTTTTCTGATACACTGGTTGTCAATTGACATACGTTAAATTCTGGATTTTCTATGGTTCTGAAAGGTCATAGTCTGCTTACCACATTCTTTGATGTCATAATGAAATAACTGCAAAGTAGATATACACACAATCCACATCGTGATGTTAGCAGGGAAGCTACCTCCTTCCACATCCAGAGGTGTCTTCCTTTTCTGATTATCTGCAGCCTTCTCAACAAATAAAAACTGAACTTTTTTTTTGTTTGGAAACATAGAGATACTATTTTGCCTCTGCGAAAGAGTTGATGCAGACAGATGGTACAACCAAGTCTTTCATTGCAAGCCACCTTGCTGAATCCATTGCTGGAGCCATGACAATTAGAGCTTTTAGAGAGGAAGAGCGGTTCTTTTTAAAGAACTTGAACCTTATTGACAGAAATGTGAGTCCATACTTTCATAATTTTTCAGCAAATCAGTGGTTGATCCAACGTCTGGAAATCCTATGTGCAATTGTTCTCTCATCCTCAGCACTTCCCATGACTTTGCTTCGTCTTGGAGCTTCTTCCTTCGGTTAGTAATAGCAGCTCAACCCAATTGTATTCTTATAATCTTATATGGTTCAATTACATTCTTGTGGTGCTACTGCATATCATGATTATCAATTCTCTAAGGTTCACATTGAACATAAGCATTTCTTACAAGCAACATGTAACGGGAAATAAATTCAAAGTATAAACAGTTTAAAGAAAGACCTCTCCTGGTGAGGTTGCCAAGACCACCTTCTGAATAAAAGACAGATCCTGCACAGAAAGGAACAAATGAGAAGGGACGATCCCCAGTTTGGGGACTGATCACCCTCCGATGGTAAAGTCAGTGAGAGAGAATTGTTTCAAAGCAATAGAGTAGTGAGTTCTAGTTTTTATCGGTCTGTATTCGCGTACCTGGCCTCTACCAAGCTTGCCTTTTTATAGTCTTGCTCTTGACAGCTCATCTGCTAGCTGAATGATTACCTTGTCCCCTGAGAGGGGTGTGCCGGCCCTGGATGGGACATAAAGGCGCCTGGCCGTCCTTGCTTGCGTGGCCTACCCGAACGCATTTATGACTTTGTGTGCTACCCCCCACGTGGGGTATCTCCAGGCAGGTCACCTCACCGTATTTTAATTAATGCTCTCAACCACCCGTCTGATGGGCATTAAATGCTGAGATCCCCTGAGTCCGTTCAGGGGGTTAGCATGATCTGTGAAGGATGGTCCGGTCAGGGCTTTATCGGATCCGTGCATTTATGATCTGTGCCGGTCTCCACTTTGGCAAGCAATGCCTTACAGGCTTTCTGGTCCTTTATAACTTTTCCCCTCACACAACATTTAAAAACAACTCCTCCAACAAGCAACACAACCCATGCCTTTACACTCTGACCTATTACAAGCGAAGCCACCACTAAAAATACAACTATTCCATTCTCTTTTTATTTCAAGCATGTCAGGTTTCACCTCTCTCTCTCTCCCTATAATAGAAGTAGTCTGCTTCTACAGTGAGCATGTAGGAACCATCTTAACTGAAGATCCTTCATTTTTTATCATTTGGGGATTCCCTAGGATTCCTCACATGACATATTGATTCCAAAAGTTGACTTCTTTTCAGTCTAGCCTCATGTCCTTGAGCTTCATCAGCCAAAGCCACGCAGGGTGGCAATATTTTGGTTTTGCATCAGCAACTTGCCTGTCTTGCTAGAAAATTTGTGTAGTACAAGATGAAATTTAACTTTTTTCTTTGAAAATGTAACTGAGCATGCTATATTGGACTAGTTAATAAAACATAGCTATCTATCGTGCACTTTCTAACGAACATTTTCTATGTGATGGCAGGATTTATTGGAATGGCACTGTCATATGGTCTTTCATTGAATGTATATGTTGTTTTTAGTGTCCAAAGCTGGTGCTTGCTAGAAAATTTAATTACTTCTGTTGAAAGGATAGAACAATACATGCATATTCCTGGTGAAGCTGCAGAAGTAATAGAAAGTCAGCGACCCATGCACAATTGGCCTGTGGTTGGTAAAGTGAAGATATGTGATTTAAAGGTAAACCGAAAAAATCAAAGAAGTATTACTCTATACATCAAGAAGTTCTTGAATTATGGAATGTATTTATTATTATTTTGCATCAATCAGGTCAGGTATCGGCCCAATGCTCCGCTAGTTCTATAGGGGATAAGTTGCATATTTGAAGGAGGGCACAAAATTGGGATTGTTGGCCGAACTGGTAGTGGAAAGACAACTCTTATTAGTGCTTTGTTTCATCTGGTGGAGCCAACTGAGGGAATGATCATTATAGATGGCATTGACATTTCTTCAGTTGGGCTTCATGATCTACGATCACGTTTAGGAATCATACCACAAGATCCAACACTCTTTAGCGGGTGTGTGAGATACAATCTAGACCCCCTTTCAGAGCATACTGATCAGGAAATATGGGAGGTAAGGATTTTATTAACCTGTTCTAATTATTAGGATGGATTCAGAAATGTGCATATAAATCTTCCATGTTAAGTTTCTTTTATGGATTTAATATTTATACTCAAATGGCAGGTTCCTGAAAATGTTACTCAATTTTGATGTTATGTCAACTTGCAGTGGTTAAAGGAAACTAATTGCCATCACATCAACATCCAAGAACTAATAAAAATTGTACATTAATTACTCTTCCTAATTAACTCGAGTGTTTCTTATTGTGTTACAGGTTCTAAGAAAATGTCAGCTTCGAGAGGCTATTTGTGAAAAAGAGGAGGGCCTGAATTCCTTAGGTAAGAAATTGTGTATGTAGGTTGTTCTTTCCTTTGGTTTAGAAAATCACACCTAATAATCTTTGTTGCAGTTATGCAAGATGGATCAAATTGGAGCCTTGGACAGCGACAATTGTTTTGTTTGGGACGTGCATTACTTAAGAGAAGTCAAATACTAGTGCTTGATGAAGCCACTGCATCAATTGACAACGCAACAGACTCTCTTATCCAGAAAACTATACGAACAGAATTCACAGGCTGCACTGTAATAACTGTGGCTCATCGGATGCCAACTGTAATGGATTGCACTAAGGTGCTTACTATTAGTGATGGTGAGTGATATATCCTTAAGCTTTAGTAAAAGAACTATGCCATTTTATCCATGATAGGGGCAGTGATAGATTATGTCGCATTTACAGGGAAAATAGTAGAGTATGATGAGCCCTTACAGCTGATGAATAAGGAGGGGTCGCTTTTTGGTCAGCTCGTCAAGGAATATTGGTCTCATTCTGCAAGTGGAAACATTCACTCGGAAAATTGCTAGTGAAACTTACATCATGCAAAAACTGTAAAGGGTCTTCTTAATTTCCTAGCAAGACTATGCCTGACATCATATGATTGGAATTTGGAAATACAACTTGATTAGGCTGTTGCTAGGAAATGCCCACATGCTTTTTCTTCAAGCCTTGTTAGTAATTGGGCTGAAATATACCTTTGGTTCCTAAACCGATAAATGTTAGTTTCATTTTCAATAAATCTTTTACATCAAGTTAGACCTTATATGTTTCAAAATTAATCGTTTTATCGTTTAGAATGAATGAAATTATTGATGTTTCCCTTATGATGATGTATCTCCTTCCTATCATTCTTCCTAGGTTTGAAAATTTTCCTAAACCTTTTAGCAAACAAAGTCAAATCCTCACCAGAGGAGTCACTTGCCTCGTCCTTCACAGTTTTCCAAAGCAATGGACTTTTTCTTTTTAGGCTGGGGCAAGGGCCAAGGTGAGTTCATAGGTTTGAAGTGAGCCAACTAATTCTTCTATCTTGACACAGTCAAGATCCTTACTTTCCTCAATGGCAAACCTTTCATGGAGAGACCTCATTACCTTCCTAAATCCTTTGTTCAGGGATTTTCTCTCCTATGTTGAAATTACAATTCACTATATAATTCAATTTAGCATAGAATTCATTAAAAGTTTCATCATCCTTCATCCTGATTTCCTCAGATCTATAATTCAACATCTAAAGTTTTGATATTCTTTACAATTTTGGTACCCTCATAAGTTACTTCTAAGAAGTTCCAAGCTTTCTTGGCAGTTTCACACTGAATATCCTCTTAAACTCTTTTTGTGAAACCTCCATGAAGATAGCATTCAACCCCCTTGCTATTCCAAGAATAGAACTAAACCTAGGCTTCACCACCTCGAGTAGTCTGAACCCTAAACTTTATCATCTAAAGTTGTTTGGAATCAACACGTAGCCATGGAAAATATTTCCAATACGATTTCACTCATTAAATCAAAAGCGTCCCCATAATGTTTCCTTTGGGACCTATAAGTAAGACTCTCAAATTACCTCAAGGAAATGAAATAACTCATAATTAAAATTACAATCAAATCCCAAAAGAAAATAAAATCCCATAATAACTCAGCATCAGATCAGCAACAATCTGGTCCAATGAAATTCATCAGTACCAGTCTAGTGTCTGTCACAACACCATTAGACATAGTCTTACTAGGACATTGTGAAGACCCTAGTCCCTAGTTGTTCCATACAGTAAGCTTCACTAGCAATGTTCCGAGTAAATGCTTCCACTTGCAGAATGAGACCAATATTCCTTGACAAGTTGACCAAATAGCGACCCCTCCTTATTCATCAGCTTTAATGGCTCATCATACTCTACTATTTTCCCTGTTAATGAAAAATAATTTATCACTTCCCCCTATCATTGATAAGATGGCATAGTTCTTTTACTAGAGCTTAATTAGGAATATATCACTCACCATCGCTTATAGCAAGCACCTTAGTGCAGTCCATTACAGTTGGTATCCTATGGGCCACAGTTATGACAGTGCAGCTTGTGAATTCTGTCTGTATCGTTTTCTGGATAACAGAGTCTGTTGCATTATCAATTGATGCAGTGGCTTCATCAAGCACTAGTATCTGACTTCTCTTAAGTAATGCACGTCCCAAGCAAAATAATTGGCGTTGTCCCAGGCTCCAATTCGATCCATCTTGCATAACTGCAATTCAGATGAATTATTAATAGTGATTTTCTAAACCAATGAAAAGGAAAATCTATGTACACAATTTCTTGCCTAAGGAATTCAGGCCCTCCTCTTTTTCGCGAATAGCCTCTCGAAGTTGACATTTTCCTAGAACCTGTTACACAAGTAAGTATAATATTTATTGTTTCTTAGATATTGATGTGAAGCCAATTAGTTTTCTTTATACTAGTTGACAGAACATAAAAATTGAGTGACATTTTCAGGAGCGTGTCCGGTGCAGACACAAGATATAAGCCTCCAATTACACAGACTTATGGGTGTAGATGTAAAAAGAAGACTATCCAACTTGTGGCCTTATGGATGGAGCCTGTTAATAATTAAGCCTAAAGACCCACTAAGGCCAATCATTTAATAATTAGGATTTCTTTGATGTAATTTGTTATTTTCTATTCCTATTTGGTTTTGGAGTTATGATTAATTTCTTGCAACAAAGGAAAGTTTTGGAAGTCTATTTAAGAACTTATGGGTTCAGTTTTGTACGACACAGTTTGATTGATAATAAATTTCTCATGGAATCATTCCAATGGTCTGGAGCCGACTCCAGCCAACCCTCGGTACTCCTAGGTCACCTATACGTCACTTGACATAGCAAGAAACAGATGGTGATTGCCCGTTCTAGCATTGAGGCTGAGTACTGCACCTTTACTGATGCCACCTCAGTGCTTCTTTGATTACGATGGCTACCACATGACATAGGTATTTCTCTACCTTACGCCACTAATCTCCTTTGTGATAATAGGAGCAATGTTCAAATCATCTATAATGATATTTTTCATGGGCGGACCAAGCACATTGAGAATAATTGTCATTTCATCCAGTACCATCTCCTTTGGGGAATGCTATAACTTCATTGTCTTCTCTCAGGATCAGCTTGTCTAACATCTTCACCAAATCTCATCCACCAAGCCGCTTCCATGATCTTGTATCAAAACTCAAGTTGGCTTCTCAAAATCCATCTTGAGTTTGAGGGGGCTGTCAAAATTATATTGGCCCAAGCCCAAGTGTGGGCATAGACCCGTTGTACTATTATTATTATTGTATTGTTGTACTAGCAGTACTGGTCCAATTAGTCTTAGGATTACTAGTACTAGTTCTATTAGTCCTAGGGTAATGTACCTATATATAGACGTCTCTCTATCTACAACATAGATGCTCAATATGTACAAATACATACTTTTCAATTCTCCTTTACAAAAACAGCTTTACATGTAGATTACTATGCATATTTCTCAAGCCATCCTAATAATTAAAACTGGTAAATAAAAACCTTACCTCCCATATTTCCTGATCAGTATGCTCTGACAGAGGGTCTAGATTGTATCTCACAGACCCACTAAAGAGTGTTGGATCTTGTGGTATGATTCCTAAACGTGATCTTAGATCATGAAGCCCAACTGAAGAAATGTCAATGCCATCTATAATGATCATTCCCTCAGTTGGCTCCACCAGACGAAACAAAGCACTAATAAGAGTTGTCTTTCCACTACCAGTCCTGCCAACGATCCCAATTTTGTGCCCTCCTTCAAATATGCAACTTATCCCCTGAAGAACTAGCGGGGCATTGGGCCGATACCTGACCTGATTGATGCCATATAATAATAAATAGATATGCATAATTCAAGAACTTGTTGAAGTAATACTTCTTTGCAATTCTTTCGGATTACCTTTAAATCACATATCTTCACTTTACCAACCATAGGCCAATTGTGCATGGGTCGCTGACTTTCTATTACTTCTGCAGCTTCACCAGGAATATGCATGTATTGTTCTAGCCTTTCTACAGAAGTAATTAAATTTTCTAGGAAGCACCAGTTTTGGACAGCAAAAACAACGAATACATTTAATGAAAGACCATATGACAGTGCCAATCCAATAAATCCTGCCATCAAATTATTGACATAGAAAATGTTGGTCAGAAAATACACTATATAGATGGGTATATTTCATAAACTAGTCTCCAATATCAGCAATATATCATGCTCAGTAACGTTGTAGAAGGAAAAATAAATTTCATGTGAGGAAGGCAGGGAAAATTGCTGAAGCAGAACAAACATATTGCCACCATGCATGGCTTTGGCTGATGAAGCTCAAGGATGTGAGGCTAGAACTGTAAAGAATCCAAATTCTGAAATGAATATTTCATGTGAGGAATCCTAGGGAATTCCCACATGATGATAAATGAAGGAGTGTAAAAAGAGAATAGAAGTTGTAAAGGCATGGGCTGTGTTGCTGGTTGGAGGAGTTGGATTTACATGTTGCTTATAAGAAATGCATAGGTTCAATTTATAGCTTAGATAATTGATAATCATGACATGCAGTAGCACCACAAGAATGTAACTGAACCAGGATTATTACAATACAATTGCATTTATGAAGGTGATATTACTAACCAGAGGCAGAAGCTCCAAGATGAAACAAAGTCATGGCAAGTGCTGAGGATGAGAGAACAATTGCACACATAATTTCCAGACGTTGGATCAACCACTCATTTGCTGAAAAACTATGAAAGTTTTGACTCGTGTTTCTGTCAATAAGGTTCAAGTTCTTTAAAAAGAACCGCTCTTCCTCTCCAAAAGCTCTAATTGTCATGGCTCCAGCAATGGATTCAGAGAGGTGGCTTGCAATTAATGACTTAGTTGTACCATTTGTTCGCATCAACTCTTTTGCAGAAGCAAAGTAATATCTCTATATTTCCAAACAAAAGCAAGTTCAGTATTTATTTGTTGAGAAGGTTGTAGATAATCAGAAAAGGAAGAGACCTCTAGATAAGGAAGGACGTAGCTTCCCTGCTAACATCACATAGTTTTGTAGTTATCTCATATGACATCAAAGAATGCTGTAACCAGAATATGACTACAGTCTTAAATTTCAACCTATTGGAGAACTGAGCACTAAAGCCACCTAAAAGATTATTGATAATGCACTGATAACACACCCCAAGTAAATACATAGGTCATGCAATATGTCAAAAAAGTTCTCAGAGGTAGGGACAAGGAAACACTCTGTTTCAATCAAATCAAACTTCTGAAAGAATCATTCTGTTTGTTTTATTGGTGTGTGTATTACCTGCAAGAGCATAGTCAGATAAACCATGGGAATTAAGAGAAACAAGATTGGCCACGTCAGAATAGATAATATTGCATAGCCAGAGTAAGAGACCATAAATGCCCCAAGTGTAGTATTTAATTTGAAAACCACATCAAGGTCAATTACGGTCAAATCAGATGATACCTACAAAAGTAAACACCAGTGTAAGTTTAATTGCGATTTTTTTTTTTTTTGCAAAGCACATAATTTTTACTTTTGAACTCTTACCCGGTTGAGAATCCTTCCCAAAGGCGTTGAGTCATAAAAGGACATTGGCGCCCGGAAAAGAGAGGTCAGCAGTGTAGAAAAAATCAATTGTGAGGCCCCAAAACTTAAAACAACTATGTAAAAGGATCTAAGAAGCAGAATGAGTACTAGGATACACCCAATCACTGAGTAAACTGTGATAAGTTTTACTCTATTAACATGAGAATCCTGGATGTGAGCAGCCAACCAGTAGTTTTGAAAAATTTGCCCAGCTAGGAATATGAGATGGCATATGGTTGCCAAGGAGAAGTACAAAAAGCCCTTGTCCTGTTTCAGATACTGTATGTAAGGCTTGAGACCAGTATCTCCTGTTTCTCTTTCTTCTTGTTTAATCAATTGATCTCCTAAAGATGACATTAACTGCTTCTCGTTACAATTCTTCTCGATCTCACTTTTGGAATTGGAGGATGCAGATTTTACAGAAGAAGCATACTTGGCTTGTCTCTCAAGAACCAACAGTGTCATGGTGTGCATTGACAAGATTTTGAAATTCTTGACTAGAAGCCAGCAACTCATCATAAGTGAAACCTCTTAGTATTTCCCCTTCATTCATAAACTGCAAACAAAATGAAGTTTATTTAGTCCAAGTGTTTTTCACAACATTGCTAGCAGATAATTGAAAATGTGTAATAAAATTGGAAAATAAAATCTATCAACAGTTTTTTAGGTATCAAGACCATAGTTAAGAAGATCGGTGGAGAAAGCAGCATAGTTTCACTGGTATACCTACCAAAACAGAATCAAATGCAGGAAGAAAGTCAACTTGATGAGTCACCAGCAAGACTGTCTTCCTAGATAGAGCTCCCATTACATATTCCTGGACACAAGGCATATTAGATTTTTCCCTCCAAACACAAAAGAATACTAGTAGTAAAAACCTGTTAGATAGAAAAAAAGAAAAGAAAAAAGAATTACATTGAACAGACTGGTTGCAGTATGTGCATCAACAGCACTGAATGGATCATCTAGGAGATATACATCTGCATCCTGATAAAGCGCACGTGCAAGTTGAACCCGCTGCTTTTGTCCACCACTCAGAGTAACACCTCTTTCTCCTATTTCCGTGAGATCACCAAATGGAAGCATCTCAAGGTCCTTTATTAGGGAACACCTTCTAAGCACTTCTTGGTATCTAAGTGGATCCATGGCGGACCCAAACAGAATGTTTTCTCTAATAGACCCTGTCTGGATCCAGGATGTCTGAGAAACATATGCTATCTTTCCATAAACATTGACCTGAAAACATAGCACAGAAGCGCAATTAAAACTTGATAGGATTTTAATTGGTTAACATCCATGACAAGGTATTTATATTAAGGATCAAAATTCCTGGTTCAAAAAATCATGTCTTGTTACTGCTCAAAAAGTTCACATCTGCAGAATCTCGCTTGAGTGTGCCCAGCGTGAACAGTTTTTCCCATCAACCAGACATCCTGCTTGTCTCCCTGCCCAAGACTCGCTCAATCGAGAGGATCTATTGTTCAACTAGAGATCCTGCTCGTTCCCTTGCCTAAGGCCAGCTCAAGCGACAAGCCCGCTCAAGTGAGTCATTAATGCCTGCTCAACATGCTCCAGATTGAATCGTGTAGAGGAAGATGCAGGAAGCTTTTTCTTATTTTGTGTGCCATGCATTTAATGCATGCACTGTGAATGAAGGGGGATGGCAAAGCTTTAAGAGAAGAGAGGCTTGGGAATTTTTTGTAGGGTTGCTTCTTACACACAGAGAACCAAGAAAGAGAGAGCAAGAAATTCCTTTTGCTCGTCATTTTAGAAGCAGACCCGAGAGAGTGTAAGTGAGCTACTCAGAGAAAACAGTTCCCCTCTCCCTCATTTTTGTTGTTGATCTTGCTTGGCTTAAACATGTCAATGATTAAGCCAAGATCATAGAATCATTTTATTTACCTTACATATATTTCAATCCCATTGTGAGCTAGTGTGAGGTGGAACCACAGAGCCAAAGTCTAGTGAGGTTCACTAAGAAAATTTTCAGGGAGGTTCTTTGGAGTCTAAACTAAATCGTTTAGGTTTCTTCAACATGTTTTTTTATTTAAGAACTTAGATATCTTCATGTGATGCATATAGTGAAGCAAGAAATTATTGTATCTTCCAGAAATTTAGGAGGGGAAACAAGATTTACTAAAGGAAAACATCATATTCTTCCCGGACAATTTGCCACCTAAGTCTCATGAAAAAACTTAAAATATACAATGCTCCAATTGAGAGTCTATTCTACTCCATGACAAGGAATGAAATGATTACTTACTATGCCCTTGATGTTTGGCACCTCTCCAAGAATTGCAGCTAAAAGGGTAGATTTACCTGACCCAACCTCTCCACAAATTGCTACCTTTTCTCCTCGCTTCACCACCAAATTTATGTTTCTTAGTGCAGCATTTTCCGAATTAGTATCCCATGATATTTCAGTGGTCCTGATAAATATGGAGTGCTTGAGCTCTTTCTCGTTGCGCTTTTTCCTTGTATTTCTGTTCTCTAACTCTGGTGCCTCAAGAAACCTCGCAATCCGAGTTAACGAAACCTTTGCTTCAATGAACACTCCAGCAACATCAGGGATCGACTTAATAGGCTCCTGAACCATGCGCAGACTTGCTACAAACATGAATACGTTACTAGTAGAGAGTGGAATTCCAAGGAAGTAGCATGACCAAAAGGTGGCAATTGATACTAAAATGGGAGACGACCAATACAAAATCATATAGCGCCCCTTTTGTGATAAAACTGCTAGTATCCACTCGGATTCTTCTTTCCTTAACCGTTCTATGAAATTCTTAAAATGTTTCTCCCAGGCGTACAACTTCAAGACCTTCATATTTGCAAGAGCTTCCGTAATGGCCTTCAACCTCTTATCTTGTGCCACCATGAGCTTTGTCTGATACTTATGCTGCAATTTGGCTAATGGAGAAGTTGCAACCATAGTCAGTATGATTGCAATTAAAGCTGCAACAGTTGCTAGCCCCACAGAATACCAGACAATAATTAATGCAAGACACAGTTGAAAGCTTGTTGACCATATCTGATGAAACCAATATGGGAATTCACCTATTCTATAGGCATCTACTGTGACATAGTTCATTATCTGGCCAGGAGAATGAGTCACCTTAGCAGCATTTGAAAGTTTCAGTTGCTTCTGATAGATAGCTGCAGACAGGAAGGATCTTACTTGTAGCCCAACCAATCTGGTTCGAAAGAACCACTGTCTCTCGGAGAATGACTCCAAACACTTCACCAAGAAGAGCCCTCCAGCCAGTGCATAACCCTCATATTCAAAAGCTGCTTTGCCATCTGCAACCTCAATGAAGGCTTTAAGAAACAATGGACTAGTGGACACTGTGAGGACCTTGATCAATGCAAAGAATCCAGAAATTAAAACTGCTTTTTTCTGGCAGGAAAAAATAACTGAGAACATTGAAGGAGATTCATTTGTTGCTTTTTGCCTCTGTTTGTTTAGTTGTGCCATGAACATTACGTAGCATGTTTGAGCTCGGTCTGCCTCCCGTAACTGTGGAATATCAATATCCTCAAGAATTTTCTCCTTACCCTGCTTCATTAATGGATTCAACCAGGAAAATGACATAGTACTAAGAAATCCAGCTTTGGCAAAAGGAGTAACATTTTCATTAGAATTAATTTCACCTTTGGCATTGGCTTCTTCACCTTGCAACGGTGCATAGGAAGTATCAAGGCTGAAGTCTGGATCAGTTTCCACATTCTTGTGTCCCCTAAAAACACACAAGAGAAGCAGGACTGCTCCTAGAAAGGATAAAATATCCAATACCATGACAACAGATGCCATTTTCTCCACTATAATGAACCAAAGAGATGAAAAGCATAGGAATCCTGCAAACAAGAAGACGACCATTGAACAAAGCTTCGCGGTGATGATTTGTTGAAGGCGTAGATTGTCAATAATTACTATAAAATCCAGGAGCAACCATGTGAACCCTTGGAATAGCATTACTAGCCATCCATGCAGAGGCAAAATGGTTCCTGTTGCATTCAGGTCCTTATAACATATCCAAATCCCAAACCCCAAGTAAGCCAAAGCCAGACCACCATTAAAAATGGCTGAGAAAATCAGAATTGGAGAGAAGTGTATAGACTGTAATGGTTCTATAATCTTCCTTGAGAATGGTCTATAAATGACCATATATACAACAAACATGAGAAGAAGCAGAAAATCAACAGAAATAACCATAGAATTGTTGATGCATGTATTTGGATCGATTATGGATAGAAAACCGTAACTGCATCTCTTTTCAACATCTCTTGAACACTCAGAATTCCCACAGAATACAGTCCAGAAACCCGTGGTCATGCCTAGTCTCCGTGAGCTGCAACTTCAAACAAGATGCTTTATGTGGTTGAGCAGCAATCAGATAGAGCCTAATAAGAAAGAACAATTAAACAAGTAATTGGGATGCACACGAAGAATGTCAACAAGTTAACAACTATATATCTTCATATATTCCAAATGGGTTTTCACCGTTCATTTTATAATCTCTCTGTGGCTTAATAGAAACAATCATTGCTACATTTCCTACAGAACTATGTTATTTTCATGTGGGATAGAAATGCAATTTGAAAGAGTACTTTTCCATCTACACAACCACAATAGCAGCCCTACAACAATCTACTGCCCAGCTAGCATTTCCTAGAGTATTTGACATGTAAGATATTATTTTTTGCATTACAAAATTTACATTTCTAACAATACTTTCAGTTCCAAAGCTACAAACGCTGAACAAACTTAATTAAGTTTTCAGATTCAGATAAATTGGAAGTTATTATAAACAAAACTTGTAATAAACAAATATATACATAGGAATTTAAAAAATGAAGCTGAAAATGTTAGCATCAATGACAAGACAGAAAAACAAAAACAAAAACATAGTAACACCTACATGTAGATTCGTCAGCCAGCCGAAAACAGAAACCTCATAGATTCCAAAGAAGATGTTCTATATATTTATTCTACTAGAACTCACTGAGGAAGCATGAACTTAAGTTGAGAGTATATTTTAGAACACCTCTATATTCACATAAGCTTTCATTACAATACAAGCAGGGAAAGAAAAGAGCAAATTTCTGTTTGATTTGTTGATTTATACTTGAGTTCCAAGAAAACAAGTAACTCACTCTACCCTATAGCAAATCAATCTTCTTGGCTGGCATGCTCTTGGACTAACACTCCTTGCTTTGTCATGCAAAGAAACTAATCTTCTTTTCATAATATAATAAAGCTAACATCGAGACAAAAACTCACAACAATTTCTCAACACCACCCAATTTGCCTATCATATCACACATGGGCTATTAAAAAAAAAGTAATTCCAGATTGTTGTTGAGGATATTATGAATTTTTGTTGTGACTCTACCTCTATTGTTTATAATATTACTACGTGACAACTTCCTTCCAATTTTCCTTAAGTTGACACCTTTTATTAGGGTTTAGATTCAAGTTGGCCACTTGACTTAATGTGCCAAAAAGGGAAAGAAAAAAAATTCAGTACTCTCGGAACACAATAAATTCATACTTCCAGAACACAAGAATTTGATTAAATAATATAGCCAAAAAAAAAATAAAAAATAAAAATCTCCTATAGGATATGGGAATTTCAATGTATTTTTTAATAAGAAATAGCCTTTCTTCTTACTCCAAGAAAAATAAAAATTAAGTCAAATTAAAAATTTAAGGATATCACTTAATTTATAAACTTAAATCTATAAATTTAGTCACAATTACATTATATTAATTAAATAAATAAAATTGCCACTTGGGTATTCGGTCCAGTGGTAATCCCCTCCCCAAAAAGCCCCCCTCTATGAGGGTGTGGGTTCGATCCCCGGAATCTTTAAAATATACATGTGTGTGAGTTTAGATTAGAATTTCTATCATATCTCAAAAAAAAAAAAAAAAAAAAAAAAAAACACCAAGAATTCCACTCACATGTGGAAAAAGAAAGAACGAAAATTTTATGAAGCATGCGTATAGTGACTAGCATAAAGGGAGTTGTCATTATAATCATTAATTTGTGCCTTTATAGTGACTTGCATAAAGGGAGTTGTCATTATAATCATTAATTTGTGCCTGCCAAACGTTGGCGAATCCACGTGACTTGCATTACAAGTATTTTTTATTTTTATTTTTTTATTTTTTGAGTCAATATTTTTTTATTTTTTTAAAAGAACATAGGTTACATTACATGATAAATACTTTTTAAAAGTTTACTTCTTTTTATTAGTACCATTCTTTTACTTATAATATATATATATATATATATATATTAGTACCATTCTTTTGGAAAAGTTACAAAACATGTAATTGTCTCGTGGGTTCTGTTCTTTGAACTTTGAACTCTTAAATAATTATCAATCTTCTAGACTTAATTAATGATGTGGATATAGCCAATTGCCACCTCAGTCAGTCCTTATGATTGTTACAGATTTGTCCCCTCTCATCCCAAGGTCTTAAAAGCAAAATAAAAATGATTTAAATCTTTCACTTTGTATTATTTTAAAATTCTTTCCATAAAAATACAACAGTCCTTCTACATGTTACATTTGGATTTAAGATTGAATCAATGGATTTGAAGAATAAATTCCTAGAACCAATTATTTTCTAGAAATATTAACAGATGAGATGATGGGATGGTTGGTTTTTAAATTATTTAAATTTATTATATTGTCATATTAGATAGTAATAACTTTATATATGATGATAACTATATTACATTTCTTAATAATTTTATTATTATTTTTAAAATTTCTTATATAGTCGTATTGGATAATACTAATATCACGTTGGATAGTACCTTGTTAGTAGCCTTTTTTCTTTTCTTTTTTTGATACCTTGTATAAAATCACATTGAATAGTAACAAAATTGCAGATGACCATAACTACATCACATTTGTTGATACAAGTCTATGTTATAATTATTTAAATTTCTTATATAGTCAATATGGATAGTATCAACGCTACATTGAATAGTAACAATATCACATACGCATTGTCTTCAATTGAGAAATTTCACCAAACTAGATGGGATTTGAAGGCATAATTTGTGATCCCCAAAATCCAGCTACAAAATCCCACCCAAAAAATTGGAATTCTCGTTTTTATTATACTAAACAAATGAAATCTCCCATCAAATAACAGCTCCCCCAAATTCCACCTCAAATTTGAGAACATCACATTTTAGGTTTTATGATGATTAGCATCAGACATGGACATGCACTACCCTAGGCTGTCCCTAGAGCTATTCCTACTTTTCTAAAGGCTCTTTATCAGAAAGGTGAACTGCTGGTATCAAATATTTCAGCTCATTGTCCATAAGATTCCTTTTAAGTTGAGTAATTGACTAATTCCAATTTTATAGTAACAAGAGACACTCATCCACATGCACTACTTATTAGTTGGCTACCATGTGCAAATGAAGAGTGATTGAATCAATCACACCTGATTCAGACTTGGACCACTCTTGCACTTGTCTTCATAAGTAACTATCAAATAATTACATGCATAGAAAGAGTTCAAACATAGGATCCTTTTGTTTTTCGGCTAAAATTTACATCCTTTTTTAGCTGTATGATTTATGAGGTTGTTTTTATTTCTATAACTACTTTCTTCATAAGTAACTTTCTTCAGACGCCTAGATTCAGACTAGGATCACTCATACACTTTTTTTGGCTGAAATTTGCACCCTTTTTTGAACTATCAAATGAATAGTTTCGACACCAAATTAAGATACTGGGAAAATGATCCACTCCATTTAAAATGGAAACCATTTAATGGTTCACCACCACTGTTGAGAATAAAGAAAGAGAGAGAAGAGAGGGGTTGAGATTAAGCATAATAGCTTCTGTGTATTATATTCAGTAAGTAAAATAGTATAGAGTATTGACTTTATATAGACAGAGATGAGAGTGCAGTACAAGTAAAGAGAGTGTACGACAAGTATGTGTACTCTACAAGTAAGTGTGTTGGACAAGTAATGTAATGGACCTAAAGTCCTAATGGGCCTATATAATATATAAGCTAACATCCCCGTTAAACACAAGGTGGTGAGGAAGAAGCCATCTTGAGTTTGGAGACGAGATCATGTAAATGGCCTAGTGGATGGGACTTGGTAAATACATCAGCAAGCTGGTCTTCAGAGGAGATGGAAAGTAAGTGAAGAGTATGCTGTTGAAGATGATGACGGATGAAGTGACAATTGATCTCAATGTGCTTGGTGCGCTCATGAAAAACATCATTATGAGAAATGTGAATAGCATTACGGTTGTCACAGTGAATAGGAGTGCTGGTGGTCTGAGGAGCACTCATGTCAGTCAGAAGCCAAGCAAAGCCAGAGGAGATCGATTAAGAGGACCCTTATAAGGAGCCAACCACCATGACTCAAATTTATGATACACTGATACTCAGCAGCAAAATCACACAATCACCTAATTTAAATAGTCAAATAATCACAGATTAATTAAGAGGACCCTTATAACCAGTTGTTGCATCTGGTAAGCTTCACTAGTAATTTTCCAAGTAAATGCTTCAACTTGCAGAATGAGACCAATATTCCTTGACAAGCTGACCAAAAAGTGACCCCTCCTCGTTCATCAGCTTTAATGGTCCTCATACTCTTACCATGTTCCCTGTTAATGCAAAGTAATCTATCACTTCCCCTATCATTGATAAAACTAGCATAATTCTTTTACTAAAGCTTAAGGATATATCACTCACCATCACTAATAGCAAGCACTTTAGTGCAGTCCATAACGGTTGGTATCCGATGAGCCACAGTTATTACAGTGCAGCTTGTGAATTCTGTTCGTATAGTTTTCTGGATAAGAGAGTCTATTGCATTGTCAATTGATGCAGTGGCTTCATCAAGCAATTAGTATCTGACTTCTCTTAAGTAATGCACATCCCAAACAAAACAATTGTCGCTGTCCTAGGCTCCAATTTGATCCATCTTGCATAACTCCAATATAGATTATCCGCAGCCTTCTCAACAAATAGATACTGAACTTGTTTTTGTTTGGAAATACAGAGATACTACTTTGCCTCCGCAAAAGAGTTGATGCGAACAGATGGTACAACCAAGTCTTTCATTGCAAGCCACCTTGCTGAATCCATTGCTGGAGCCATGACAATTTGAGCTTTTAGAGAGGAAGAGTGCTTCTTTTTAAAGAACTTGAACCTTATTGACAGAAATGGGAGTCCATACTATCATAATTTTTCAGCAAATGAGTAATTGATCCCATGTCTGGAATCTTATATGCAGTTGTTCTCTCATCCTCAGGACTTGCCATGACTTTGCTTTATCTTGGAGCTTCTTCCTCTGGTTAGTAATATCAGCTTAACCTAGTTGTATTCTTATAATCTTATATGGTTCAATTACATTCTTGTGGTGCTTCTTCATATCATGATTATCAATTCTCTAATCTTCACATAAAAGCAACATTTAAATCCAACTCCTCCAACCAGCAACACAACCCATGCCTTTACGCTCCTACCTATTACAAGCCAGGCCAGCACTAAATACACAACTATTACATTCTCTTTTTTATTTCAAGCCATATCAGGTTTTTCCTCTCTCTCCCTATAACAGAAGTGGTCTGCTTCTTCTGTGAGCATGTATGAACCATCTTATTGATTTTTTGCTTTTAAAATGTCACTGAGCATGCTATATCACTGTATAGCCATCTATAGTTTAATTTCTGACCAACATTTTCATTGTGATGGCAGGATTTATTGGAATGGCACTGTCATATGGTCTTTCATTAAATGTATATGTTGTTTTTGGTGTCCAAAACTGGTGCTTGCTAGAAGATTTAATTAGTTCTGTAGAACGACTAGAAGAATACATGCATATTCCTGGTGAAGATACAGGAGTAATAGAAGGTCACCAACCCATGCATAATTGCCCTGCGGTTGGTAAAGTGAAGATATGTGATTTAAAGGTAAACCAAAAAAATGCAAAGAAGTATTACTCTATACATCAACCAGTTCTTGAACTATGGAAATGTATTTATTATTATTTGGCGCATCAATCAGGTCAGGTATCGGCACAATGCTCCCCTAGTTCTTCAGGGGATAAGTTGCATATTTGAAGGAGGGCACAAAATTGGGATCGTTGGCCGGACTGGTAGTGGAAAGACAACTCACAGACCCACTAAAGAGTGTTGGATCTTGTGGTATGATTCCTAAACGTGATCTTAGATCATGAAGCCCAAGTGAGGAAATGTCAATGCCATCTATGATGATCATTCCCTCAATTGGCTCCACCAGACGAAACAAAGCACTAACAAGAGTTGTCTTTCCACTACCAGTCCGGCCAACGATCCCAATTTTGTGCCCTCCTTCAAATATGCAACTTATCCCCTGAAGGACTAGGGGAGCATTGGGCCGATACCTGACCTGATTGATATTAAAATTGGCAAGTAGAAAGCAGAAATGAAAGATAACAGAGATATGAATTTAGAATACTTGCTTAATTTTATTAACTGAATAATGCAGTATTTATATACAGAGGAGGAGAAGCAGAGGAGGAGAAGCTTCTGCTATTCAATGATAATAACAACTTAAACAGGCTGTACTAATAACAGAATTACAGGCTGTACTAATAACAGAATTAGTAACAGAACCAGTAACACCTAGACACATGTGTTATTAGTCCTAACTAACATTCATTAGCTAAGCTACAAGCAGTCCTACACTATACAGATTGAACTACATGTCGTTGACTTGCTCCTCAATAATGCAGCAGTAATAGCAGATAGCACAGAACAAGGAGCTTGATCTTCAGACAATGCTGCTTGATCTTTAGACAATGCTGCATCAGATATCAACTTTAATACTCTGCCTTTCTCTGCTTTGACCGAAACTCTAGAGAGTTCTCTGACTTGTCCACACACTGAAGAGCTTCTGCAGAAAAAAGACTTGAGCAGCTTAATTGATTCTGCAGATAGAGAGACTTGACATTTGAGCAGCAGACTTGAGCAGCACATTTGAGCAGCTGAATGTGTTTACTGTTAATACCCCCCCTCAAGTGGGAGAGTGAATGTTCACAATGCCCAACTTGGAAAGCAAAAAACTAAACTGAGCAAACCCAAGAGGTTTAGTAAAAATGTCTGCCAGTTGATGAGTTGTGGAAACATGCAAAGTTTTCAATAAACCAGCTTGGATTTTGTCACGAAGGAAGTGGCAATCCAATTCAATGTGCTTGGTCCTCTCATGAAAAACAGGATTAGCTGCAATGTGGAGGGCAGCCTGATTATCACAGAAAAGGACTGAAGCACTGGGATGGGGAATGCAGAAATCTTGAAGAAGAGACAAAAGCCAAGTGAGCTCACAAGTGGCTATAGACATGGCTCGGTATTCAGCTTCAGCAGAGGAACGAGAGACTACTGTTTGTTTCTTGGACCTCCAAGAAATCAAGGAATCCCCCAAAAAAATACAAAAACCAGTGAGGGATCTTCTGGTATCTGGGCAACCAGCCCAATCTGAATCACAGAAACCCTTCAAAGTTAAGGCAGTAGCTGAGGGAAAAAACAACCCTTGACCTGGAGAGCCTTTAAGATATTGAAGAACCCTATGTGCAGCTTGCAAATGAGGGATCCGAGGAGCTGACATAAATTGACTCAAACAGCTGATGGAGTAAGCAATATCAGGCCTGGTGAGAGTAAGGTAAAGCAGTCTGCCAATGAGCCTTCTGTATGCACTGGGATCAGGTAATAAAGGACCTTGATCTCTGCTGAGTTTAAGATGCTGCTCCATAGGAATCTTAACTGGTTTGGAACCAAGAAAGCCTGAATCTTGCAAAATATCCAAGGCATACTTTCTCTGACAAAGAGAAATACCCTTCTGTGATCTAGCAAGTTCAAGTCCAAGGAAATACTTGGCTGGTCCAAGATCCTTTAGTTTGAAATGTGTATCCAAAAAGGTAGTGAGCAAGGTGACTGAAGCAGGGTCATTGCTGGCAATCAAGATATCATCCACGTATACAAGGAGTCCAATGAAAATAGAACCATCAATCTTGGTGAATAAGGAGTAATCACACTTGGACTGCTTGAAACCATGAGCTAAAATAGTAGAGGAAAACTTGGAGAACCACTGCCGAGATGCTTGCTTCAAACCATACAAGGATTTGGTTAATTTGCAAACCAAATTGGGAGAGGAGCCTTGAGATTTCTTAAAACCAGGAGGAAGAGACATAAAAACTTCCTCTTCTAATTCACCATGTAGGAAGGCATTATTAACATCAAGTTGTGTTAAAAACCAACCCTTGGCAGCTGCTAAAGCTACAAAACACCTGACTGTCACCAACTTAGCCACTGGAGAGAAAGTTTCTGCATAATCAATTCCTTCTAATTGATTGTACCCCTTTGCTACTAACCGAGCCTTATACCTCTCTATGCTCCCATCAGATTTGAACTTGATTTTATACACCCATTTGCAGCCAATGGGATGCTTTCCAGCAGGTAGAGTGGTTAAATCCCAAGTGTGATTAGCCTCAAGGGCTTCAAGTTCCTTCTCCATTGCTTGACACCAATGGGAAGAAGTGACTGCCTCATGATAAAACCTTGGCTCAACAGGAGCTGTTATGGCTATGGTATAGGCTTTGTGAGTAGGAGACAAGTGTGAATAGGATAGTGTCTCAGCAATAGGGTACAAAACAGTGGGTTTTGGTGGTGTGGTAGTTGATGCCAAGTGGCAATGGTAGTCTTGAAGGTAAGATGGGATTGTAGTAGATCGAGTAGACTTTCTAGTAGGTTGGAGTGGTGGTGGTGAAATCTCTGGTGTTGGGGAAATATCAAGGTGAGGTAAAGCTGCAGAATCATGGGGACAAGGAGGCATATCTGCAGAATCATGGGGACAAGGAGGTATATCTGCAGAATCACGGGGACAAGGAGGCATATCTGCAGAATCATGGGGACAAGGAGGTATATGTATGTGTGCTTGAGCTGGTGACACAGAATCTGGTGTGAATATAGTAGTGGGAGGGTTGTGTGAATTATGAGAAGGTTCAATGTCCATACAGAAGGGAAATGAGGGTTTAGGAGTACTAAGGTCAGAATCTGAGGGAGGTGGTTGTGTAAATGAATGAGGTGAAAAGAAAGGAAACACATGCTCATGAAAAACAACATCCCTAGAAAGAAAAAAGTTGTTCTGTATGAAGATTAAACAATTTGTAACCTTTAGTCCCAAAGGGATAACCCATAAACACACAAGGAACAGCTCTAGCATCAAATTTTGTCCTATGAGATGGCAAGGTTGATGCATAGGCAAGACAACCAAAGACTTTGAGATGGGAGTAAGTAGGAGGTTTATGCATAAGAAGCTCAAAAGGAGTCTTATGTTGAAGAAGAGGACTAGGCAGCCTATTTATGATATAGGCAGCTGTGAGAATGCATTCTCCCCAAAATTTATAAGGAAGATGAGACTGGAACCTAATTGCTCTGGCTACATTCAAAAGATGTTGGTGTTTTCTCTCAACTACTGAATTTTGTTGTGGAGTATCTCTACAAGAAGTCTGGTGTATGATGCCCTTGGTATTGAAGAAATCAATCATTTCAAATTCAAGACCATTATCACTCCTAATAGACTTGATTTTAACATGGAATTGAGTTTCAACCATATTAAAGAAAGAAATGAGCAGAGGCCTAGTGTCACTTTTGGAGTGCATAAGGTAAACCCAAGTACTTCTTGAATGATCATCTACAATAGTGAGAAAGTATTTATGACCATCCAAAGTAGGAACAAAATAAGGACCCCAAATGTCACAATGTATAAGATCAAAATTATTAAGACACATGTGACCTTTATTTGGAAAGGGCAATCTTTTCTGTTTAGCTAGAGGACAAATATCACAGAAAGAAGCATTTTTATTCATTGAAGGCAGGTTCTGTACACAACCATGCAAAAAATGCAACTTGTCAAAAGAAGAATGTCCTAATCTATAATGCCATAGTTGCATTGGTGTAAACTGCACAGGAGCAGATACTGAAGCAACTTTATTGAAGGAAGAAACAGAAGTTTGATGCAATTTGGCAGCACTAGAAGGATCGAATGAAGTCTGCAACAAATAAAGACCAGCTTGCAATTTACCCAGTCCAATCATCCTCCAAGGGGTGAAGGCCTGGATAAGACAATAATTGGACATAAAAATCAGACAACATGGTGAGGAATGAACCAATTTACTGACTGAAATCAAATTCAGATGGAAAGTGGGAACACACAAGACATTAGTTAATGTCAAAGAAGAGGACAAAATAACAGTGCCTATGTGAGTTACTGATACTAACTCTCCATTAGGCAACTCAACAGATGTATTAACCATGGATGTGATTGTGCTTAAGCAGGACAATGAATGGACCATATGGTCAGTAGCTCCTGTATCGATAACCCATGAATTGGCTGACATAGATGTAGGTAAAACCACATTGGAAGCAAAAATTGAATGTGACAGATTAGGTGTAAAAGTTTGTGAATTATAAACTGAAGGGTAAAGAGAAGCACCTGATATGGAATGTGTGGGTAAAGGAGAAGACAATGTGGTATTGGCCATAGCTTGATATGATGTATTGGGAGTAGGCTCTGGTTTGGTATTGAGTGCTGCAAGCAATTGCTGACATTGGGACTGGATCTGAGAAATTTGGAAAGATGACATCTCATCTGTCCGAGCAGCACTGGTTCCAAAATTGTTGAGAGAAACCTGATGGACCATTGGACTCTTCCCTTTAGGTTTGTATCCAGGTGGATATCCATGCAACTTGTAGCACTTGTCCATAGTGTGGCCAATGTAACCACAGTGTGTGCAGGTAGGCTTATCTTTCTTCTGATAACCTTGTTTAGGCTGGTAGGGTCTGGCTGAATCACTCTTACACAGCAGTGCAGTAGACTCTACACGAGGGAGAGAGATTTGACCAATGGATCTTTGCCTTTCCTCTTGCCTCAGCAAAGAGAAAACCTTATCAATATGAGGCATAGGATCCATAAGTAGAATCTGACCCCTGACTGGAGTGAAAGTCTCATTCAAACCCATTAGAAACTGCATAAGGCACGCTTGTTGGTAATTGTCAAAGACCTGTCTCATTGCACCACAAGAGCAACTCGGAATGCAGGTACAAATAGGGATTGGTCTATAGTTTAACAATTCCTCCCAAAGGCCTTGCAACTTTGTATAGTAATCACTGACAGAAACATGAGACTGATTTGAGGAGCCAATAGCTTGCTCAACCTGAAATATTTGAGGTCCATTACTCTGAGAGAATCTATTTCTCAGAATGGCCCAAATTTCAGAAGCAGTCTGCTTGTAGAGCATAGTAGCGTGGATCTCCTTGGAAACACAATTCAAAATCCATGTAATGACTACAATGTTACATCTATTCCAAAGAGAATAGAGAGGAGAAGAGATACCTTCCTGAGGTGGACCAATGCTTCCATCCACAAATCCAAGCTTGTTTTTGATGCTGAGGCCCATTGCCATAGACCTGAACCAAGAATGGTAGTTGTCACCCGTAAGTGGTTGATTCACCAGTATTAAGCTTGAATTATCACTGGCATGGAGGTAATATGGACTCGAAGGAGGAGGATCATCTAAAAAATGGGTAGCGGAAGCATTTTCTTGTCTAGAAGAATATTCAGAATCCATTGTAAGCTTTGAGATGAAACTCAGATAAAGCTTTTCAATAGCTCTGATACCATATGAAAAATAGCAAGTAGAAAGCAGAAATGAAAGATAACAGAGATATGAATTTAGAATACTTGCTTAATTTTATTAACTGAATAATGCAGTATTTATATACAGAGGAGGAGAAGCAGAGGAGGAGAAGCTTCTGCTATTCAATGATAATAACAACTTAAACAGGCTGTACTAATAACAGAATTACAGGCTGTACTAATAACAGAATTAGTAACAGAACCAGTAACACCTAGACACATGTGTTATTAGTCCTAACTAACATTCATTAGCTAAGCTACAAGCAGTCCTACACTATACAGATTGAACTACATGTCGTTGACTTGCTCCTCAATAATGCAGCAGTAATAGCAGATAGCACAGAACAAGGAGCTTGATCTTCAGACAATGCTGCTTGATCTTTAGACAATGCTGCATCAGATATCAACTTTAATACTCTGCCTTTCTCTGCTTCTGACCGGTCCAAACTCTAGAGAGTTCTCTGACTTGTCCACACACTGAAGAGCTTCTGCAGAAAAAAGACTTGAGCAGCTTAATTGATTCTGCAGATAGAGAGACTTGACATTTGAGCAGCAGACTTGAGCAGCACATTTGAGCAACTGAATGTGTTTACTGGTAATAATTGATGCCATGCAATAATGAGTACATTTCCATAATCTTAGAACTTTTGGATTTGCAAAGTAATACTATTTTTTTTCCTTCTTACATGGCACTTTTTCATGTTTACCTTCAAATCACATATCTTCACTTCACCAAACGAAGGCCAATTGTCCAAGGGTCGCTGACTTTCTATTACTTCTGCAGCTTCACCAGGAATATGCATGTATTGTTCTAGCCTTTCTACAGAAGTAATTAAATTTTCTAGGAAGCACCAGCTTTGGACACCAAAAACAACAAATACATTTAATGAAAGACCATATGACAGTGCCAATCCAATAAATCCTGCCATCAAATTATTGACATAGAGAATTTTGGTCAGAAAATACACTATAGATAGCTATGTTTTATAAACTAGTCTCCAATATCAGCAATATAGCATCCTCAGTAGTCGGTAACGTTGTAGAAGAAAAAATAAATTTCATGTTAGGAAGGCGGGCCAAATTGCTGAAGCAGAACAAACATATTGCCACCCAGCATGGCTTTGGCTGATGAAGCTCAAGAATGTGAGGCTAGAACTGTAAAGATTCCAAATTTTGGAATGAATATTTCAAGGGAGGAATCCTAGGGAATGCCCACATGATGATAAATGAAGGAGTGTAAAAAGAGAATAGAAGTTGTAAAGACATGGGTTGTGTTGCTGGTTGGAAGAGTTGGATTTACATGTTGCTTATAAGAAATGCATAGGTTCAATTTGAAGCTTAGATAATCGATAATCATGACCTGCACTAGCACCACAAGAATGTAACTGAACCATGATTATTACAATACAATTGCGTTTATGAAGCTGATATTACTAACCAGAGGCAGAAGCTCCAAGACGAAGCAAAGTCATGCCAAGCGCTGAGGATGAGAGTACAATTGCACACAGAATTTCCAGACGTTGGATCAACCACTCATTTGCTGAAAAACTATGAAAGTTTTGACTTGCATTTCTGTCAATAAGGTTCAAGTTCTTTAAAAAGAATTGTTCTTCGTCTCCAAAAGCTCTAATTGTCATGGCTCCAGCAATGGATTCAGAGAGGTGGCTTGCAATTAACGACTTGGTTGTACCTTCTGTTCGCATCAATTCTTTTGCGGAAGCAAAGTAGTATCTCTATATTTGCAAACAAAAACAAGTTCAGTAGTTGAGATTTCTGTAGATAATCAAAAAAGGAAGACACCTCTGGCTATGGAAGGAGGTAGATTCCTTACTAACATCACATAGTGTTGTGGTTATCTCAATACGACATCAAAGAATGTGTAACCAGACTATGACCCTTTCAGAACCATAAAATCCAGAATTTCACGAAAGTCAATTAGCAACAAGCCAACAAGTTTATTAAAAATCTACCATCTTAAATGTAAGCCTATTGGAGAACCGGGCACTAAAAATTGCACAACCCAAGAACACTTGGCCAATGTGGGACAAGACTCTCACTTTAATATGCCCCCTCACGTGTGGCGGATCAACCAAACACGTGGACCATAATAGGGGGGGAGGTCTGCCCAACACCCAAGGGGTGGCTCTGATACCATGTTAAAGTCCAATGGGCCTAACTCAATCTCAAAAGACGCCTTGAGAGATGAGGATTGTCCATGGCTTATTAATTGCACAACCCAAGAACACTTGGCCAATGTGGGACAAGACTCTCACTTTAATAAAAGTAAACACTAGTGTAAGTCCAACTGAGTTTTTTTAAAAGCAAAGCACATAACTTTTACTTCTAAACTCTTACCCGGTTGAGAATCCTTCCCAAAGGCGTTGAGTCGTAAAAGGACATTGGTGCTTGAAAAAGAGAGGTCAGCAGGGTAGAAAAAATCAATTTTGATGCCCCAAAACTTAAAATAATAATGTAAAAGGATCTAAGAAGAAGAAGGAGTACTAGGATACACCCAATCACTGAGTAAACTATGATCAGTTTTACTCTATTATTGTGAGAATCCTGGATGTTAGCAGCCAACCAGTAGTTTTGAATAATTTGCCCAACTATGAATATGAGATGGCATATGGTTGCCAAGGAGAAGTACAAAAAGCCCTTGTCCTGTTTCAGATACTGTATGTAAGGCTTGAGACCAGTATCTCCTGTTTCTCTTTCTTCTTGTTGAATCAATTGATCTCCTAAAGATGACATTAGCTGCTTCTCGTTATGATTCTTCTCAATCTCACTTTTGGAGGATTCAGATTTTACAGAAGAAGCATACTCGGCTTGTCTCTCAGAACCAACAGTGTCATGGTGAGCTTTGACAAGATTTTGAAATTCTTGACTAGAAGCCAGCAACTCATCATAACTGAAAGCTCTTAGTATTTCCCCTTCAGCCATAAACTGCAAACAAAAAGAAGTTTATCTAGTCCAAGTGTTTTTCACAACATTGTCAGCAGATAATTGAAAATGTGTAATAAAATTAGAAAATAAAACCTATCAACTATTTTTTATGTAACAAAACCATATTTAAGAAGAACAGTGGAGAAAGCAGCATAGTTTCACTGGTTTACCAACCAAAACAGAATCAAATGCAGGAAGAAAGTCGACTTGGTGAGTCACCAGCAAGACAGTCTTCCTAGATAGAGCTCCCATTACATATTCCTGGCCACAAGGAATATTAGATTTTTTCCTCCAAAAACAAAAGAATACTAGAACCAAAAACCCAGTAGATAGAAGAAAATAAATGATTACATTAAACAGACTGGTTGCAGTTTGTGCATCAACAGCACTGAATGGATCATCCAAGAGATATACATCTGCATTTTGATAGAGCGCACGTGCAAGTTGAACCCTCTGCTTTTGTCCACCACTCAGAGTAACACCTCTTTCTCCAATTTCCGTATGATCACCAAATGGAAGCATCTCAAGGTCCTTCATTAGGGAACACCTTCTAAGCACTTCCTGGTATCTAAGAGGATCCATAGAGGACCCAAACAGAATGTTCTCTCGAATAGACCCTGTCTGGATCCAGGATGTCTGAGAAACATATGCTATCTTTCCATAAACATTAACCTGAATACATAGCCCAGAAGCACTATTAACACTTTTTCATTTAAGAACTTAGTTATTGATGCATATTAGTGAAGCAGGAAAATATTTTATGTTCCAGAAATTTAGAAGGGTATACCAAAAAAACTGAAGGAAAATATCATATTCTTCTTGGAAACATTGCCACCTAACTTAAAATATACAATACCATGAGAAGGAATGAAATGATTACTTACTATGCCCTTGATGTTTGGCACCTCTCCTAGAATTGCAGCTAAAAGGGTAGATTTTCCTGATCCAACCGCTCCACAAATAGCAACCTTTTCTCCAGGTTTCACCACCAAATTTATGTTTCTTAGTGTGGAGTTTGCGGAATTATTCTCCCATTATATCTCAGTGGCCCTGATAAATATGGATTGATCGAGTCCTTTCCCATCGCACTTTTTCCTTGTACCTCCATTCTCTAACTCTGGCGCCTCAAGAAACTTCACAATCCGAGTTAATGAAACCTTTGCTTCAATGAACGCTCCAGCAACATCAGGGATCATCCTAATGGGATCCTGAACAATGCGCAGACTTGCTAGGAAAATGAATACATTACTAATAGAAAGTGGAATTCCAAGGAAGTAGCATGACCAAAAGGTGATAGTTGATACTAAAATGGGAGAAAACCATAACAAAATCAGATAGTACCCTTTTTGTAATAGAACAGCTAATATCCACTCTAGTTCTTCTTTCCTTAGGACTTGTATAACATTTTTAAAATGTTTCTCCCAGGCATACAACTTCAAGACCTTCATATTTGCAAGAGCTTCTGTAATGGCCTTCAGCCTCTTATCTTGTACCACCATGAGTTTTGTCTGATACTTATGCTGAAATTTGGCTAATGGAGAAGTTGCAACCACTGTCAGTATGAATGCAATTAAAGCTCCAACAGTTGCTAACCCCACAGAATACCAGAAAATAATTAATGCAAGACACAACTGAAGGCCTGTTGACCACATTTGATGAAACCAAAACGGCAATTCACCTATTCTATAGGCATCTACTGTGACGTAGTTCAGTATCTGACCAGGAGAATGATTCACCTTTGCATCGTTTGAGAGTCGTAGTTGCTTCTGATAGATAGCTGCAGACAGGAAGGATCTTACTTGGAGCCCAACCAATCTGGTTCGAAAGAACCACTGCCTCTCAGAGAATGACTCCAAACACTTTGCCAAGAAGAGCCCTCCGGCGAGTGCATAACCCTCATATTCAAAAGCTGCATTGCCATCCGCGACCTCAATGAAGGCTTTTAGAAACAATGGACCAGTGGACACAGTGAGGACCTTGATCAATGCAAAGAATCCAGAAATTAAAATTGCTTTTTTCTGGCAAGAAAAAATAACTGAAAAAAATTGAAGGAGATTCATTTGTTGCTTTTTGTCTCTGTTTGCTTAGTTGCTCGTTGAACATTAAGCAGCATGTTTGAGCTCGGTCTGCCTCCCGTAACTGTGGAATATCAATATCCTCAAGAATCTTCTCCTTACCCAGCTTCATTAATGGATCCAACCAGGAAAATGACATGATACTAAGAAATCCTGCTTTGGCAAAAGGAGTAACATCTTCATTAGAATTATTTTCACCTTTGGCATTGGCTTCTTCACCTTGCAAAGGTGCATAGGAAGTATCAAGGCTGAAGTCAGGATCAGTTTGCACATTCTTGTGTCCCCCAAAAACACACAAGAGAAGCAGGACTGATCCTAGAAAGGATAAAATATCCAAAACCATCTCAACAGATGCCATTTTCTCCACTATAATGAACCAAAGAGATGAAAAGCATAGGAATCCTGCAAATAACAAGACAACAATTGAACAAACCTTCGCGGTGGTGATTTTTTGAAGGCGTTGAGTGTCAATAATTACTGTAAAATCCAGGAGCAACCATGTAAACCCTTGGAATAGCATCACTAGCCATCCATGCAGAGGCAAAATGGTTCCTGTTGCATTCAGGTGCTTATAAGTTATAACATATCCAAATCCCAAATCCCAAGTAAGCCAAAGCCAAACCACCATTAAAAATGGCTGAGAAAATCAGAATTGGTGAGAAGTGTTTGGACTGTAATGGTTCTATAATCTTCCTTGAGAATGGTCTATAAATGACCATATATACAACAAACATGAGCAGAAGCAGAAAATCAACAGAAATAACCAAAGAATTGTTGATGCATGAATTTGGATCAATTATGGATAGAAAACCATAACTGCATCTCTTTCCAACATCGCTTGAACACTCAGAATTCCCACAGAATACAGTCCAGAACCCCATCATCATGCCTAATCTCAGTGAGCTGTAACTTCAAACAAGATGCTTTATGCGGTTGAGCAGCAATAAGATAGATCCTAATAAGAAAGAACAATTAAACAAGTAATTACGATGCACACAAAGAATGTCGACAAGTTAACAACTATATCTTCATATATTCCAAATGGGTTTTCACCGTTCATCTTATAATCTTTCTGTGGCCTAATAGAAACAATTGTTTCTACATTTCCTACAGAACTATGTTGGTTTCATGTGGAATACAAATGCAATCTAAACGAGTACTGTTCCGTCTACTGCCCAGATAGCATTTCCTAGAGCGTTTGACATGCAAGATATTATGTTTTGCATTACAAAATTTACATTGCTAATAGTAGTTTCAGTTCTGAAGCTACAAACACTGAACAAACTCATATTACAAACGAAACTTGTATGCTTTCCTATTGACCAAAATTTACTTTACAAAAGAACAATATCTAAGAAGATACTGAATATTACTTAAGTTCCAAGAAAACGAGTAACTCACTCTACCCTTTAGTAAATCAACCTTCTTGACTGCCTTGCTCTTGCACTAACATTCCTTCCTTTTTCATGCAAAGAAACTAATCTTCCTTTTATGATACAATAAAGCTAACATCAACAAAAAAAAATTCACAACAATTTCACAACACCACCCAATTTGCTACCACCTCACAGCCTGTGGAGTGGTAGTAAATTTGGGAATGTGAATTTTTGTTGTGATGTGACAACTTACTAGCAGTTTTCATTATCATAAATGCATACTCTTGGAACACAAGAATTTGATTAATTAATATAAATTAAAAAAAAAAACACTTTTGGGATATCAATTTATTTTTTAACAAGGAATAGACTTTCTTTTTAGTTCAATAAAAAAAATTTCAAGTCAAATTTAAATAGAAGGATACCACTTTTAAATCTATAAATTTAGGCACAACTATGTTATATTAATTAATCAAATTCTTTTTTTCTTTTTTTTTTCTCCACGTAGAATTTTAGTGACATGTGAAAAAAGATAGTGGAGGTGGGGAAATCTAAATCTAAAATAGGCCCATAAATGAATAGCCCATATCAAGGGATAAAGTATGAAGGTCGGCCCAAACCCACGAGAGAGGCTAAAGTATCAAGGTCGGCCCAAGCCTGTATCAGAAGCCAAAGTATGAAGCTCGGCCCAAACCTATTGCAGAGGCCAAAGCACAAAACTCGGCCCAAGCCTGTATCAGAAGCCAAAGTATGAAGCTCGGCCCAAACCTATTGCAGAGGCCAAAGCACAAAACTCGGCCCAGGCCGTATCAAAAGTCAAAGTGTAAAGCTCGGCCCAAAGCCTAAAGCACATAGAATATAGTACTTGTCAATAGAATCTTTGTACTTTATTGTACTTTATTGAATAAAGAATTGTCCCACATTGGGGAAAGGGAACAAAGTACAAAGTACTGTGTACTATAAATTCAAAAGTAAACATTAATAAAGGAGGTGGTTGTTTTTGGAAAGTCTGACTAAAGTACTTTTTACTACTTTAAGAAATTAATTGTAGCACTAAAACTTACCCACTACAATTGGCGCCGTCTGTGGGAAAGTACTTTTACAGAAACAAAATTCCGAAGAAAATGACTAGCCGAATAAAAAAAGCGACCGAGTACTCAGACCGAGGAAAGGAAACAATGATCCCAGAAGAGGAAGATCCCTTAGTAGAAACGGACCTCTCCTCTAATAATGAAAAAAGGTGGCCTGAAGGTTCTCCTTCTGAAAAAGCACTCCGAGGCCGAAGAATCATCATCAGATCAGAGGTCAGGAGAGAACAGAAACCTGAACCATCACACCGATATCGTGAACCCTCCAAAATGGACAGAAGATCAAGGCTAACCGAAGAACCACGAACGGGTAGTTCGACTAGTGACCGAACCTGGGATGAATATAATGAAGACACAGTGGAGGCACTACAACAACAGGTTCTTGACCTAAAAAAGAAGTTGAAGAAAAATAAGCGGTCCAGAAGACCACAACATTCTAGCCGATCGAAGATTAGAACCAGACATACAAAATGTCTGTCATCTGAAAGCTCCAGCAGGTCCACCGCGGAAACTGATGAAGAAGAAAGCTCTGACGGGAGAAATAAAGGGGGGAGAACTTTGAACAGAGGGTCAAGGGGCAACTGGTCCGAATCCCCCTCAGCCGTAAGACAACCATACGGAGAAAGAATAGGGCGGGAAACGGTGTGGAAAGCCCTTCATCAGATATCACACTCTCCATTTTCTAAAGAAATAGAAAGCGCCCGTCTGCCAAGAAACTTTTCAGCACCGACCTATGTAATGTACGACGGCAAGGCCGACCCTGTCGGGCATATTAGCCATTATAGACAAAGCATGGCTATACACCTCGGCAACAATGCTCTGATGTGCCGAATGTTCCCATCAAGCTTGGGACCGATGTCCCTTCGATGGTTCAACCGCCTTCCACATTCCTCGATTTTTTCTTGGAATGAATTAGCCGAGGCATTTGTCTCCCGATTCATAACAAACAGTCGGAAACCTAAGGAGTTTGCCTCCCTAATGTCTATGAGAATGAAGGACTCAGAGTCACTAAAAAACTATTCGGCCAGATACTGGGAAGTCTATAACGAGGTAGACGGTGGTACAGAAGATATGGCCATGAAAACCTTTAAAGAGGGTTTGCACCCCGAATCCGAGTTAAGACACAGTCTCTCCAAAAGATCGGCGAGAAACATGCGAGATCTTATGTCGCGAATTGAACAGTACGTACGTGTGGAGGAAGACAGAGCTAGAACTGGGGCATTATCCGCACAAAATCGACCCCAAAGAAGGCCCAACAATACGGAGCAAAAAAGGGCCGAAATACCGCCGAGGAATCCTACCCGTTTTCCACGACCGAAAGAAGCAGTCGGGGTATATACAGTTTTTAATCAACCAATTTATCGTATTATGGGCGACATAAAAAATGAACCTTTCTTCATGTGGCCTGCGCCCCTGGGTGGAGATCCAACTAAGAGGGATCCCAATAAATACTGTTCCTATCACAGAGAAAAGGGCCATATGACCGAGAAATGTTTCACATTGAAAAAGCACCTAGATGATCTGGCCAAAGCCGGACACCTACGATGCTACATAAGTGATGGCCAGAGACAACATTACCATGAAGGGCCAACGATCGTTCACAACACCAAACCAGCTGCAAGGATCATAGAAACAATCCATACTTCTCGGTCGAATGGGCATTCATACGATCGACTAAAATCCGACTTAAAGAAAGCTCAACACCTTCGAGAGGTTTTTCAAATACATGAAGGATCAGTTATGTCCAAAAAACCGAGGATGGATTATCCAGAAAATGAACAGCAGATTTTCTTCTCCGACGAGGATTTGAGAGATGTCCAGACCCCACACGACGATCCGTTAGTGATCAAATTGAGAATTGGGGACTCGGATGTCAAACGGGTACTAGTAGACCAAGGCAGTTGTTCTGAAATAATGTACCCAGACTTGTTTCACGGATTAGGTCTCAAACAGACCGACCTGCAACCTTACGACGCACCTCTAGTTGGATTTTCAGGAGAAAGCATTCGGCCGATGGGACGGATCACATTGAACGTCCATACCGGACCAATCAGTTTGGAAACCGAATTTGTGGTAATAGACGTGCCGTCCCCCTACACAGCAATTATGGGACGAAGATGGCTGCACAGGTTGAAAGCCGTGCCTTCCTCTTTCCATCAAAAACTCCGTTTCCCAACAGATTTCGGTATAATGGAGATTAAGGGCGACCAAGTTGCCTCCAAGCAGTGCATCATGGCGGCGGTCAAACAGAATCCCCCAGAATCAAAACAAAAAGGGAAAATGGTGTCACAATGCTCCAAGGGTTTATAGCAGTTAGAGAAGGCGAGGGATACCCACACAGAGACATACTCGTCCTGTGAAGAACTAGATACGGTGATTTTCTCTTCTGATCCAGAGAAGTATTTCAAAATCGGCCGAGAGCTCAGTCAAGGCAACCGAACCGAACTCATAGACTTCCTCGTAGGCAACGTGGACGTATTCGCTTGGGATCCCTACGAAGTACCAGGTGTAGATCCCAATTACATCGAACATCGGCTGAACACAGATCCTCACTCCAAACCAGTGCAACAGAAGGCGAGGAGATCAGCTCCAGTGCATGCAGAAGCAGTACAAAAGGAAGTAGAGAAGCTATTGCAGGCTGGAGCAATACGGGAAATCCAATATCCTACTTGGCTCTCTAACACAGTGGTAGTAAAAAAGAAAAACGGGAAGTGGAGAGTATGTGTAGACTTCACAAACCTCAACCAAGCATGCCCAAAGGACCCCTTCCCCTTACCCAAGATCGATCAGTTGGTAGACGCAACAGCCGGGCACGACCGAATGAGTTTTCTGGACGCCTTCCAAGGGTACCATCAGATTGCCCTATCAGCCGAAGACAGAGAAAAAACCGCATTCATCACCCCACTGGGGATATACTGCTACAAAGTAATGCCGTTCGGTCTAAAAAACGCCGGCGCGACATATCAACGGATGGTCACTAAGATGTTCAAAGATCAAATAGGGAAGACAATGGAGATATACATTGATGATATGGTTGTAAAAAGCAGGTTGTCTCAAGACCACTTAAAGGATTTGACGGAGACATTCCGGGTATTAAGACTGCACAAACTACGATTGAACGCTTCAAAATGCGTATTTGGGGTCGGCTCTGGAAAGTTCCTAGGGTTCATGGTATCACATAGAGGTATTGAGGTAAACCCAGATCAAATCAAGGTCATCCAAGAACTAAAAGCACCACGAACTCACAAAGAAGTCCAACGCCTAACAGGTATGACCGCAGCCTTGAGCCGATTCATTTCAAGATCCGCTGACAGATGCCAGCCCTTCTTTCAACTCCTGAAAAAGAGCACTACTTTCAAATGGGACGACAAATGCGTTTCGGCCTTTGAAGATCTGAAGAGTTATCTTTCTTCCTCCTTGCTCTTGTCCAACCCCACACCAGGTGAACCACTTTTTCTGTATTTGGCCGTATCTGACCGAGCTGTAAGTGCCGTATTGATTCGAATCAAAGATACCGTTCAGTGTCCAGTATATTATGCAAGCAAAACTATGACGGAGGCAGAAACGCACTATCCCCCTTTAGAGAAGGTCGGCCTAGCATTGATCACTGCGGCCGACAAGCTACCACAATATTTTCAAGCACACACCGTTTACTTGGTAACGCAATACCCAGTGCAAGCCATGTTTAACAAGGCCGACTTCACGGGACGGATTTGGAAATGGGGAGCAAAGATTAGTGCGTTAGGCGTAAAATATCTGCCGAGGACTGCCATAAAGGGGCAAGTGCTAGCCGATTTCGTTGCAGAATTCGCACCAACCTCGGAACCAAATAACTTAGGCGAATCAACACCCCAAGAAGACTCGCCCGACCATACAGGGTGGTGGAAGGTGTATGTAGATGGAGCTTCCAATTCCAAAGGATCAGGAACCGGGGTGGTCATAATAACGCCGGATGAAACCGTGATTGAACAATCGATTCGTCTTAATTTTAAAACTTCTAACAATGAGGCCGAATATGAAGCAGTCCTGGCTGGATTGAAATCGGCAAAAACGTTGGGAGCCAGACGTCTGATCGTCTACTGCGATTCGTTGTTAGTAGCAAGTCAAATCAACGGGGAGTACATGGCTCGGGATGAGCGTATGTCGGCCTATCTGTTGAAAGTTCAGACGGCCATGACCGATTTCGAAACAGTAAGAATCGAACAGATCGGTCGAAACTTGAACAATCACGCGGATGCATTGGCAACGTTGGCATCTGTTCTGAGTGCAGATTTTAAACGTTTTATACCAATTGAGACCCTCACAACGCCCAGCACCGATCAACCTGCGAACTACATAAATGCTATTACAGTTGGGCCGTGTTGGATGGATCCCTATGTCACCTACCTTAAAGAGGGCGTTCTACCGGAACAGAAAAAGGAAGCCGAAATTATCAGAAGGAAAACCGCGAGGTTCTGGTTGTCAAAGGACTTGAAACTCTACCGACGGTCCTTCTCGGGACCCTATCTTTTATGCGTTCACCCTGACGTTATCGAGGATTTGCTATACGAGATACATGAAGGCATCTGTGGAAGTCATACTGGGGGCAGATCTCTGGCACACCGAGCTCTTACCCAGGGATATTGGTGGCCCTACATGCAGAAAGACGCAGTGGATTATGTCAGAAAGTGCGATAAATGTCAAAGATTCTCACATTCGCTTCATCAACCAGCCGGAGAACTGCAGCCATTAGTAAGTCCTTGGCCATTCGCACAGTGGGGCATGGACCTGGTCGGACCCTTACCTAAAGCAACAGGTAATAGACGATGGTTGATTGTGGCAACAGACTATTTCACAAAATGGGTCGAGGCCGAACCCTTGGCAAACATCAGAGACAGAGATTCGATCAAGTTCGTCTGGAAGAATATTATAACCAGGTTCGGAATACCCAAAACTATCATCTCTGATAATGGGACACAATTCACCAGTAAACCTTTCACGAAGTATTGCTCAGAACTCGGTATAAAAAACGTGTACAGTTCACCGGCATACCCTCAGAGTAATGGACAAGCCGAGGCCTCGAACAAAACCGTGTTAGACGGAATCAAGAAAAGGCTGGAAGATGCCAAGGGAAGATGGGTGGAAGAATTACCTAATGTCTTGTGGACTTTCAGAACCACTCCACGGAGGTCAACAGGGGAGACCCCATTCTCATTAGCGTATGGATCGGAAGCAGTCATCCCATTAGAAATCGGACTCCCCACTCTCAGAACATCGGAATGGGAACCAACAAGGAATGATCTGGCTCAATCCCAAGCTCTAGACTTACTAGAAGAAAGAAGAGAACAAGCAATGATCAGGTTAGCCTCCTACCAGCAGCAACTGAAAAAGGGATACAACAAGAACATTCGACCAAGGTCCTTTCAACAAGGAGATCTGGTCCTCAGAAAAGTTTTGGGCAACACTAAAGAACCCGACCGACGGTAAGCTGGGGCCAAACTGGGAAGGACCGTACAGGGTGCGATTTGTCACAGGAACAGGAGCCTATCACCTAGAAGACTTGAATTCTTTACCCTTGCCTCGGCCATGGAATGTCAGCAATCTTCGGAAGTATTTCCATTAGTTCATATCCTTTTCCTCCCGTCAAAAAAAAAAAAAAAAAAAAAAAAAAAAAAAAAAAAAAAAAGGGTAGTTTGGTATGGATGTTTAGCACAAGTTGTAAACTAATAATGAATAAGAAAAACAAAAGGTGGACGTAGGCCCCATTGGCCGAACCACGGTAAATCTGGTGTCCCTACCACTTCACTATCCTTGTTCATAAACAGTTAAAAGTTAAAAGCTTAAAAATAACTTGACTTAGGCTTTGGTCAACCGAAGAGGTTTCCAAGCACTGAGGTCCAGGGGGACTGGCAAGTTACAAGTTAAAAACTTAAAAATAACTTGACTTAGGCTTCGGTCAACCGAAAAGGTTCCCAAGCACTGAGGTCCAGGGGGACTGGCAAGTTACAAGTTAAAAGCTTAAAAATAACTTGACTTAGGCTTCGGTCAACCGAAGAGGTTTCCAAGCACTGAGGTCCAGGGGGACTGGCAAGTTAACAAGTTAAAAGCTTAAAAATAACTTGACTTAGGCTTCGGTCAACCGAAAAGGTTTCCAAGCACTGAGGTCCAGGGGGACTGGCAAGTTACAAGTTAAAAACTTAAAAATAACTTGACTTAGGCTTCGGTCAACCGAAAAGGTTCCCAAGCACTGAGGTCCAGGGGGACTGGCAAGTTACAAGTTAAAAACTTAAACATAACTTGACTTAGGCTTCGGTCAACCGAAAAGGTTCCCAAGCACTGAGGTCCAGGGGGACTGGCAAGTTAAAAGTTAAAAGCTTAAAAATAACTTGACTTAGGCTTCGGTCAACCGAAAAGGTTTCCCAAGCACTGAGGTCCAGGGGGACTGGCAAGTTACAAGTTAAAAGCTTAAAAATAACTTGACTTAGGCTTCGGTCAACCGAAAAGGTTCCCAAGCACTGAGGTCCAGGGGGACTGGCAAGTTAAAAGTTAAAAGCTTAAAAATAACTTGACTTAGGCTTCGGTCAACCGAAAAGGTTCCCAAGCACTGAGGTCCAGGGGGACTGGCAAGTTAAAAACTTAAAAATAACTTGACTTAGGCTTTGGCCAACCGAAAAGGTTTCCAAGCACTGAGGTCCAGGGGGACTGGCAAGTTACAAGTTAAAAACTTAAACATAACTTGACTTAGGCTTCGGTCAACCGAAGAGGTTTCCAAGCACTGAGGTCCAGGGGGACTGGCAAGTTACAAGTTAAAAGCTTAAAATATAATTAGGCTTCAATCAACCCGAAGGTTCCTAAATGCAAAACCCCAAGAAGACCAGTAGGATAAAAGTTGGAACGACCGACCCGGTTTTGGCCTCGGTCGAAACCAAATTTTCCAAATACTGAGCTCCTTAAAGAAAAGAAAGTTGAAAAAACTAACTCGACTTTGGCTTTCCTCAACCTAAGGGATTCCAAGTGCTATAGTCCGAGAAAACTAACAAGTCAAAAATAGAAACCAACTCAAAATTCAGTAAAAGTTAAACAAACACATTCGGCATACAAGGATATAAGTAGAAAACATGCTCAAGCAAAAATGAGATTCACATAAAAGGCATTAGTTATAAAAACACAAAGGTTAGCTGTACCATTCCCCCCTTCTTATGAAGGAAACAGGGAACACAAAAACAAATTGTATCATTCCCCCCTTCTTATGAAGGAAACAGGGAATACAAGCGTAATAAAAAAGTGAAATATTAAAACTAATCTACCACGTCAATGGTCTCATCAACGTCCGAACCCTCTTCTCCTTCTTGAGATTCAGCAGCAGGGATTTGATCATCAGGCCTATCCTCGGCCGCCTTAGTGTCATCAACCAGCACGGGCTCACTTAAGGCTTCAGGGGACCCAAGAACTGTCGGATCTCCAGCGACACCCTCACCAGCCTCCAACTCGTTTCCCTCCTCTGACACAGGAACCTCATAAGGTTGACGTGAATACGCCAAATCATATAGGTCAGAGTCGTCATCAACCCCGGCATTATCTAGGGCCTGATGCCATCCTTGGACGAAATACTTGTTGCACTCGCCTCTGAGTTGATATCTTAGATCCTGGGATGCCTGGTTAACACCTTGGTCATAATAAGCCTGAGCCCCCTTATCAGCCCTCACTTCGGCCTCAGCCAGCGCCTCTTTAAGCTGGCTATTCTCAATTCGAACTTGAGAGGCAGATTTATGTTCAGTGTCCAGCTTTCTCTGAAGCTCGGCCACTTGATTCTGCAAATTTAGCAGACCAGCTTCGGCACTCTTTTGGGCACTCTCAGCAGCACGAATTCTTACAGATGCCGAGCTCTCAAGATCCTTAAGGCGCTTGATCTCATCGGTAGACAAGTTAAGGCGACGCTCGGTCTCCAAAAGTCTGTTGCCAGCTTCAAATATACCTTGAACGGCCTAAGAAAGAAGCAAAGAATAAGATAAAGTAAAAAGGAGTGTGTGTCTAAATAGGATAAAGAGCACATGTAACATGCATAATGAAACATTGAAGTACTAAACTTACCAGGATAGAATCACGCTTGAGATTCTCCAACATATATTTGGATCTCTTCTCCTGCCAGACCTTCATGTCCTCCGGAAGGAGGAGAGCTTTTCCAACTGCTTCGGCCACTTGTCCTCCTCGAACTCCTCTACCGCTCTTGAGGACCGAGTCTCCCTTATCGACCGATCGATTCTCAAGAAGGAAAGAGCAACTCCACGGTTGTTGCAAGTCATCTTGACCCACACGACCTTGAGGAATTTGACCCGTGGCTTTTTGAAGAGCTCGGTTATTCTTACTCTTAGCCTTCTTTGGAGACTTGGCCTTTGAAGGTTGGGGTGGAGACGACCCCTCCTGAACGCAGCCTTCATCATCCTGCGCCGTCCCTCTCTTCCTTTTCTTCCTCATAACACCTTCTCCTTGAGAAAATCCAGGGGGAAGAGGTAGGGGAGAGGCAGATAGTGAAGTCCGCGACGTCTCTGGAGCCGACGTCCCAAGCACATCCGCTATGCTGACGGTTCTTGGTTGGACCGGCATCTCTTCGGTCGGATTAGGATCGGGGTCAAAAATAGACGGAAACCGAATGATCGGAAGACCGGCTTCCGAAGATTCAATAGAAGGAATGAAGTTAGGATCGCTGAGAGGTGGTACGAGCCGAGGTACTTGTACTCCTTTTCTAGCCGTTAAGGGGACCGCTTGGATGATGTCCTCTTGATCCTTCCCAGGCCGCACGACCGAAACCTCTTCCTGTCTGGAATGTTTTACAATAGGACCTTTCTGGAAAGATTTGTATGAAGGCACGTAGTCCAGTAAGACGGATGCCGCCCGAGGCCGACCACCCGAATCAATAAAACAGGGTTTTTGTAGGAGGTGTTCGACTGTTCTCCTTTCCACAAGTTCTACTTTCTTAGCTGTGAATTCCTTGTCTGACAAGAAAAAAGAAACATTCGGTCAAGACAAACGAAAATAGATAAAAATGCATTGCATAAAAGACGCGTAACAGTTAGACATGAAACAGTTAAAACCTGGTACACCGGGCCTCAAAGAGCAATTAATATGGGGGTTTTGCCAGTTCCCCGTGAACACCAAGAAATCTTCATCTCGGCCCTTGCTAGAGTCCGGAAGCCCGGTCACCAGTTTTCTATAAGCGTTACGGGCAAAAAGGGTATATTGGTCCCTACCGGTCGCTTGGAGACTATATACATATGTTATATCATGTACAGTGAGGTCAAGGCCCAATTTCTCCATAAGAACGGCCGTCCCCATTACTATCCTAAAAACATTAGGGGCACACTGAAGGGGGGCTAGTCTAAAATGAGCTAAAAACTGTAGTAAGAAAGTATGCATGGGTATTCTAACCCCTCCTTCGATTATTGCTACCATGGGAAGCACAAGGTCTTGATTCAAGACAAGTGCAAGATCACCGTAAGGAACGTACCGAATGTGTACGTCCTCAGGAATCCCATAACGTTTTTTAAACTCTACGATTTTCTCTTCGGTATCTACGAGTTTGGCAAATTTACCCATAACGTAAAAAAAAAAAAAAAGTTTTTTGGACCGAAGAATACTACTAGGACGACGGAAGGAAAATACAAGAGTAGAAAAAGACTTACTGACGTGAAGACGGCACAGAAGAGTTAAGAAAGGTAGACTCAAAGGACTGAAGGAGATGTTTTTTATCTCTAGAAGTGAAAGTAAAGAGTAAAAATGAAGTGGGGTCTTCCCCCTTTTATACAAGAGTTGAAGGACTAAGGAGACCGGGACTTAGCCGGTCATGGGCCGGTAAAAATCAGAGAGCCAGTGAAATAGCTTCTCTCGGCCCCCAAAAAGCCTTCATAATGATTCTGATGGCCTAGGGAACACAGAACGGCGTAATAAATGACGCCAGCCGTCATTCATTTAATAGCCAAAAATCGAAAAGACCCCAACGTCAGATCTCCATTAATAAAAGCACTCCTATACACCGAAAAGGTGAAACTCTGCCTTCTCATTAATCACTTCAAAAGCTGACCGATCTAGTGATTAACTCTACGGTCTGTGGATTACATTAGTTGAAGCATTCTGATCAGACCGAACGTTTCCACCGAGGACCTTAAGATCGGTATGAGGCATGTATTGATCCATTTATCTCAATTCTATCAAAAAACAAACAAACAAACAAACAAAACACTCATATATAACTCAATTCAGATCTATGACAAAGTAAAGGCAGTTGTCCATAAACAAAACGGGGCAATCAATTACATCGTAGCACTTCTCCCCCTTTCTAAAAAAAAAAAAAATAAAAAAAAAATAAAAAAAAAAAAAAAAGGGAATAGGGGACAATTACATAGACAAACCCCCTTAGTCACCCATTTTTACATTATCTTCTTTATCAGAGACACCTTTCTTGAACCCCTTCGGTCAACGTTCATTTCCCCTCGTTAGTAACAAACTTTCCAAAAGTTCTGTCGTTGGTGTACATGGAAACCTTTATGCTGATCACAACAAACATTCCTACGAATCCAAGACCGAGAACCCCAAATGAATGGGATAATATGTCTGTTTGGTGCGATTTGCTTCAATGGAGAAATGAAATGTATAATGCAGTCATAGATGCATTCAAGGATCATAGGCAGATCCCCCTTGATCATCCACATCTACATTATCTTCTTTATCAGAGACACCTCTCTCCATATCTTGAACCTCTTCAGTCTGGGCCCGCTCTTGATGATCAAAAACTTCGGCGTTTTCCATGACCGTAGGACCGTCAAAGGCTTCACGATCTCCCAAAACCTCAACATTTGTTTCTTCAAGATTCTCAGGGGTTCCTGAATCATAGGGTCGATAACGTCGGCCCAAGACGTAAAGCTCAGACTCATCATCAACCGCAGCTTGTTCAAGAGCCAACGCCCACCCCTTCAGGAAATTAATATTACACTCCCTACGCATTTGAAATCTCAAAGACCCTGCAGCATCTGCAAAACCCCGGTCGTAGGTCGCCTGAGCTTCATTCTCAGCATCATTTGACACCTGCCGAGCTTCAGCCAACTCGGCCTTAAGTTTATCAATTTCCGCTTGTAATCCACTGGAACGTTCACATTCTCGTTCCAGCTTAGCCGACATCTCCACCAGTTGGCATTCGGCCTTCTGAAGCCCTTCTTCGGCAGATTTGTGTTGACTCTCGACCTCCCGAATTCTAGCAGACGCCGCCTTCTCGACTTCACGCAACCTATCGTTTTCAGCGAGAGATTCGTTAAGAAGACGTTCGGCTTCTATTAGTCGATACCCGGCCTCGAAAACCCCTTGGACGACCTATATAAAAAAAAAAAATCGTCATAATGAGTAAATAATAATGACGGATTATCGTAACAAAAGAAAGGATGTAAAACGAAACTCACCACGACCGAGTCACGCTTCAGATTTTCGATCATATGTGTTGAGTCATTTCCTTTCCAATTTTTCATGTCTTTGGGAAGGAGAAGGGCGCTCCCAAGGGCATCAGCTATTTGCCCACCGCGGACGTCTTTACTTTTCCAGACCGAATCATCTTCATTCACCGGTCGGCCATCCACATAGAATTCACACTGCCAGGGCGCTGGTTGTTCTTTTTGGTGTTTGCGTTTATGAGAAACATGACCGACGGCCTTTTGGAGAGTTCGGCTGTCTTTACTTTTACCCTTTTTCGATGAGGGCTTGGTCGTGGGTTCGATGTTGATAGGTACCTGCTGCTTTTCGGCTACTTCGGCTTCCTCTTCCCCCTTCTTTCTCTTTTTTACAACAGATTCTCCCTCGGGGAATCCGGAAGCACGGGGAGCATTAGGAACTCGCGGCAACTCTGGGGCACGCTCTTCAAGCACCGATCGTATGTCTACGATCCTCTTTTGGATAGGCATGTTTTTACTTGTGCTTTGAGTACAAGTGAGCTGGAAAGAAGAAACCAAAGTCAAAACAGTAAAAAAGCTCACGACTGGAGGCAAAGAATAGTGTTTTAAAAGGTAAAAGTGTAATGTGGGGTCTCGCTCTCTTATATACTGCCAAAGTGACGACAGGCAACCGGAAGTCAACCAGTCACGGGCCGGTAAGAAACCTGCAAGAAAAAGAAAAATAAACAAAAAATAATAGCGAGGAAAAATGATTCTTCCGGTTTGCACTACATCCTTGGAGACAAAGCATCCTCGGGAAATCCAAACGTCGTCCTAATCGCAATAAAGCATTAAAAACGAGATAACTTAGGGAACGCCAAACGTCCTTCCTTAATTATGGCTTACGGATGCTGTCGAGATAATATCGAATTAATTTATCCCTATCCCTTGTCCTCATCCAATAAACGCAACATCGATTTGGAAGTCACTGCTTCCTTATCATAAATGTTCCGGACCGAACCGTCCAGGGATAACAACCGAGTTATGAATCCGTAAACCAAACCCTATTCCTGACCGAACTTCGTTTAAAGCTGTGAATAAGTACTGTATATTTCTCCACTGTTTCGGTCAAATCCTTCTCTTCAATAAAGAGTAAAGATTTGAGGGGCAATTGGAGGTGGGGAAATCTAAATCTAAAATAGGCCCATAAATGAATAGCCCATATCAAGGGATAAAGTATGAAGGTCGGCCCAAACCCACGAGAGAGGCTAAAGTATCAAGGTCGGCCCAAGCCTGTATCAGAAGCCAAAGTATGAAGCTCGGCCCAAACCTATGCAGAGGCCAAAGCACAAAACTCGGCCCAAGCCTGTATCAGAAGCCAAAGTATGAAGCTCGGCCCAAACCTATTGCAGAGGCCAAAGCACAAAACTCGGCCCAGGCCGTATCAAAAGTCAAAGTGTAAAGCTCGGCCCAAAGCCTAAAGCACATAGAATATAGTACTTGTCAATAGAATCTTTGTACTTTATTGTACTTTATTGAATAAATAATTGTCCCATATTGGGGAAAGGGAACAAAGTACAAAGTACTGTGTACTATAAATTCAAAAGTAAACATTAATAAAGGAGGTGGTTGTTTTTGGAAAGTCTGACTAAAGTACTTTTTACTACTTTAAGAAATTAATTGTAACACTAAAACTTACCCACTACAGATAGAATGAAAATTTTATGAATCAGGCGTCCGTATGAATGTATGTTGATCAGCAGACATGCATAAAGTTGGTTGTCATTATACTCATTAATTTTTACCTGTCAAACGTGGGTGAATGCATTCCAAGTATTATTATTTTTTATTAAAGAACCTAGATTACATTACATGACAAAATACTTTTTAAAAGTTTGGTCCACCTTTACATCAAAAAAATAAAAATAGATTTGGTCCACCTTATCTTTTTGGAAAAGTTATAAGACATGTTTGTCATGTTGGTCCTGTCCGTTGAACTTTGAGCTCTTAAATAATAATCAATCTTTTGGACATATTTTCTTGGAGAGACTTTCTAACGAATTATGTGGACAGAGCCAATTGCCACTTCAGAGTGATTGAATCAATCACACACCTGATTCAGACTTGGGCCACTCTACACTTGTCTTCATAAGTAACTTCAAATAATTACATGATAGAGAGAGTTCAAACATAGGGTCCTTTTTTTAATGGCTAAAATTTGCACCTTTTTTAGCAGAATGATTTATGAGGCTGTTTTTATTTCTATAATATTACTTTATTCAGAAACAAATAGTTTTTTACACCAAAATATTGGAAAAATGATCCTCTTTGTTCGAAATGGTTCATATTAAATATTACAAATCTAAAGGTAGAACTGCATTGGACTGCTAACGACTGATTTAAGTGCCACATTTCAATTTCTTTCAGGAACCATTTGTTTAGACATAAAACTTTTTCCAACTGAAAATATTTTCAGGGAAAACTAGTTATTTTCCAGTGTTTGGTTGAGAGTGAAAATACTTGAAAAACACCACCATGACCCAAATTCATCATACAAAGCAACAAAATCACACGATCACCTAATTTAAATAGCCAAATAATCACAGTTTTATTGAGAGGACCCTTATAACCAGTTGTTGCATCTGGTAAGCTTCACTAGTAATTTTCCAAGTAAATGTTTCAACTTGCAGAATGAGACGAAGCAGAGAGAGTTTTTTTAGCCTCCTTCAAACACCGCCACGTCAGACTTCCTCTTCCCACAAAATTTCACATCATTCTTCTATTTCTTCCAATTATTTCTCTCTTTTTTTTATTTAAATTTGATTTTTTTTTTTTTTTTTTTAACTTCCCCTCTTTTCTCTCTCCCACGTTTTTTTCTTATCTCTTCCAATTATTTCTCTCCTCATTTATTCCAATTAATTCCTATTATTATTTTTTGCCTTCCCTCTTTTCCCTCTCTCCCACGTTCTTCTCACTCTTCCAATTATTTTCCAATTGATTTTTTTTTTTTTGCCTTCCCCCATTTTCTGTCTCCCACTTTTTCTTCTCCTCTCTTCCAATTAATTCCCACCTCATTTATTCCAATTGATTTTTTTCATTTCTCATTTAATAATTTTCCTCTCACCTATTCATAATGCATGTAAATATCCCATAAATTATTCTTCCAATTCGATGCCACATTTTATTTCCCTTCTTAAAATTTCCTTTTCCACTCCACCATTTAATTATTCCCCTTCCACCAATTAATTACTTATTTCCTTTTCCTATCAATGCCTATAATCTATAAAATTATTCCCTCTCTCCCACGTTCTTCTCACTCTTCCAATTATTTTCCAATTGATTTTTTTTTTTCCTTCCCCCATTTTCTCTCTCCCACGTTTTCTTCTCCTCCCTTCCAATTAATTCTCACCTCATTTATTCCAATTGATTTTTTTCATTTCTCATTTAATAATTCTCCTCTCACTTATTCATAATGCATGTAAATATTCCATAAAATATTCTACCGATTCAATGCCACATTTTATTTCCCTTCTTAAAATCTCCTTTTTTTCCACTCCCCCATTTAATTATTCCTCTTCCACCTATTAATTACTTATTTCCTTTTCCTATAAATGCCTATAATCTATACAATTATTCCTCTCCATAAAATTTGGAAACGCCCCTTTCTCTCTCTTTCTATGTGATGCCCCTCCCTTTTTTTCCTTCTTAGCAACCCATAATATTCTCCATTATCAGTTACACTTAGGACACGTTTGGTATACTATAATAGGTCCTGTAATGTAATAGGCTAATAGCTATTCCTAAAAAATAACTATTCAGTTGTTTGGTTACGCTTTCATTATAGGGAATAATTATTCTTTAGGAATGGCTATTCTTCAAAATGAGGAATAGCTATTCTTTACAAAAATTAGCGTAATAGCTATTTCTTAGATCACGTAATAGCTCAAAAAATTAAAAAATTCGAAAAACCATAGTTAACTACAACTTTAAAAAAAAAATTCTCTCTCTCTCTCTCTCTCTCTCTCTCTCTCTCTCTATATATATATATATATATATATATATATATACTCAAGTCTCTATTTCTTTTTTAAAAAATTGTCTCCCTCTTTCTTTCTCTACACACAAGTCTCTATTTCTTTTTTTAAAAAATTGCCTCTCTCTCTCTCTCTCTACACACACACACACACACACATATATATATATATCAAGTCTCTATTTCTTTTCTTTTTTTTTAAATTGTCTCCTCTTTCTTTCTCTCTACACACAAGTCTCTATTTCTTTTTTTTTTAAATTGCCTCTCTCTCTCTCTCTCTACACACACACACACACACACACACATATATATATATCAAGTCTCTATTTCTTTTTTTCTTTTTTTTTTTTAAATTGCCTCTCTCTCTCTCTCTCTACACACACACACACACACACACACACACACACACACATATATATATAACATTCAAAATCCAAATCTCCAAAATATTTTAAAATTATTAATACTCGTATAATAAGCAATACTTGTATATTAATCATGTTGTAGTAAAATATAAAATATATATTCAGGGTTTTATTCATGTGTTGTCACCAAACAAATGAATGGTAATAGTTATTACATTACAGCTTCTTTTATTCCTTGTAATACTGATTCCTATTACAATGTAATAACCATTACAGCGTACCAAACGTGCCCTTAAAGAAGATGTCCAACCCCACCCCTTCAGCACTCACTTTTCTGATGTCTCATCTTCCTCTTCCTAAAACAGTAGAACCCCCCACACCTTCTCGACTATAAATCAATAGAAACAACACCAGCAGTCCTTCACCTTCTCAACTAAGCAACGAAAACCACACATCCACTTTCTCGACTAAAATCAATGGCTTTTCATGTACTTCCCCTACACAATCAATAATTTCTTCATCTTAATCCGTAGGGAGCATCCCCTTTTGCGGCATCCCCATTCCATCACATGACCTGAATTGGCCCGTATCTCGACCTTCACTGTGTGCCGCAAACCAAGCTATATCACCATACTCAACTGGTCGGTGACTATCTTTCACTACTCATGCATGGTCTATTTTTGGCTATTGAAATTAGCATGTAAATTTTTTTTTGGTATATCCATACAAAAAAAATATATCTTTTAGGGTTCGATCTTTGGGTGATATCTCAAAATTGATGTGCTATTTGATATTTAATTTGATATTTAATTTGTTAGATTTTTTAAGGATTGCCACTTTCACGGATAAGGATTATTGGAAATTTATTTGTACATGGTTAGATTCACTATAATTGTCATTTAAAATTTTTAGATTTTTTAGGATATTTAATCTAGATTGACTCTCCATTTTATTTCAAATGGAGAGGATCCTATTCCCTTGATCACAATCATGTGTTTAAGTTTTCAATTAATTTTTATAGGGAAAGAAGTCTGACTTTTTTATTAGCTTGATGTGCTATTTGTGATATTTAATTTGTTTTTTTTTATTATTATTTATACATAGATTCACTATAATTGTTAGATTTTTTAGGGATTGCCACTTGATCACAATCATGTGTTTAAGTTTTTAATTAATTTTTAGAGGGAAAGAAGTCTAACTTTTTTATTAGCTTAAGGAATTTTTAATTTTTTTTCCCTTTTATATATATATCTGTCAAGGTGTTTTGGGGGTTATTTTGTGATTTTTTTTATTGGTTAATCATGCTGGATAATTATCAGAAGTTTACTCATTTTATTTGTTTTGAGCCAGATGGTGAAGCCGTGAAGCCTGTGGCCATTCTTGCAGCAGTGAAGGTGTTTGTGGCACTACCTACTTCACCTAGGAAGTAGATGCTAACTTAAAATTCGTGTATAATTTATAGGAAACATAAATTGCTTTTTTCCTATTTTCCAAGCCCAACTACACTAACTGGAAATATTTCTGGCCTTAGGATTTCCCTTAAACGTGAACTATTGATTGTATGTGTTGTACTTAACTCTGCAGTCATCAAGTTGTTTATTGGCCGCTTGAAGTTCCATTAGATTCTATATTATATATTTGTACTGGGCTATTGATTTTGCTATTAATTAATTGATAAGAAGGTTTGAGATAGGAATGTATTTTAGTATCTCATTTGGGGTACCAACACTCTCAATGTGGAACAAGCACAGTCAATTTCACAATAATTGACAAGCATAGGGTTATGATTTGGAAGACCCATTTGTGTGATTGTTTACTACCTTTTTCAAGTTTCTGCTCATATGCTTTCTTTTAAAGCATTGTGTAATTCAATTTAATGTTTTATGCTAATTAATTGTGTTGTATGATTTAGAGAAATCCCGAAGTACTACGAAGAGTACCAAACTCCTAACTAGGCAGCTCCAATTTCAAAGGCTCGACAATAAACATACAAATCTTAATGCATTTTGGAAAAATCTTGATGGAGATGGTTGAATTTTGATGGAATTTATTTATTTATGCGGTTTGAATAAGTTGTGACCATTAGAAGAACTAATGATATATTTCGTGAACCGTACAAAATTTCTTGCGTAAATGAATTTTTTTTTTTTTTTTTTGACATTTGGAATAATAGTTAGCTTTTTGTATTGGTCACGTCTACTATTAGATAAATAAATTGATTCTCTTGATCCAACATTTTATGGTTCTTCAAGCTTAATTACTTTTAAATGGTTTTATAGATTTTTGTGATGCCTACAAGTAATGTTTTTTTTGTAATGCAAATACTAACAAGGAACATAAAATAAAGTCTTGAGACATTTTGTTTTTTTGTTTTTGGTGAATGATGGAAAACCTATAGAAAATGCTTATGAATATGCTCAAATTAAAGGTGAAGTTTTACTTTTTGCAATAAATAAATATTATAAACGTTTTGATCATACACACATCATACCCGTGCATCGCACAGGTTTGCGACTAATATATCTTAATAAATGATGCTCTTCCTCTAATCAAGTTGCTTGGAACAAGATAAAGAAGACATTTTTATTTTATTTTTTTTGAAAATGTATGAAAAGTAATAGAAAGCAGCTGTAAAAAGTTTAAAAATGATCTGATATTTACACGACAATTGGGATAGAAATAGAATCCTCCTATTAAAACTATGGACGTGACCAATGTTGACTTAAAATCGATACTATCTATACTATAAACTAATAGGCACTTATTGAGACATGTCTCTATCTCTTCAGAATTTGTCTCTCAAATTTGCTTTATAATTTTGATGTGGGCATAACTACAAAAACTTTTCATTTCATGCACACCATATGTTTGATAAAATTACTGAGTGTTTTGTTGTCATTCTTGAATATGGGTTACTATAATGTTCATTTTGCAGGTCTAATAAATGTATATAGTTCTTCCTTATAGTACTTACACGGTCTGGCTGCAGAATGATTTCATTATCTACATTTTCTATGGTCAGTATTTCAATGAGAAAAAACTTACACCAGTGATGGAACTATAATACACGAAAAAAAAAATTTTGATGGGTTCTATATGTTTATTTGTGTTTGCAGTTAAGTAGAGGTATATCGTTACGCTAGATGTGAATGGTGGTATTGGGGACTCAGATGAAAATGATGAGCTACAAATCTTCAATCTTAAGGTTTCTGTTTTTCCTTTTACATCAAGTTGCAATATTTACATTGAAATCTTATATAGATTCTATTTATAATCCTAGGGTTAGCATAAGTATATTCAAAGAAACCTCTATCAATTCATTGTTTTACCCTGAGTTATTGAATTTTCTTGGGCTGTTGAGATTTTTGACTAATTTTTTTGTGATTTTCTAGTGCATGTTATGTTTATGGTGAACATAGTCCTATTAAAGCTAGATCAAATGTTGTATATACAGAATGTGTGTTTGAAGTGTAGCAATTGGAAATAATTGCTGATCTTTTAGTTCCTTTGAATAATGATGATCTATGTGTTTGGTTTGATAAAACAGGGATGGCTTAAGAAGAATTTGAGGTTTCTTTTGCAAAAAGTGTAGAAACAATTTGATATGTCATATGGGTAATCTTGGAATAGTTGTACTAGCAAAAGTGCTCTCTCTTTTTTTTCTTTCTAGGTAATGTAGCTGTTCCGTTAATACAAAATTCTTTTCTTTTGTTTCTTATAAAAAATTTCATGAATATTCTTTCAACAGATTTTATAGAGCCCGATGGACTTAGGTTGACTTCATAAGTCATAATATTCAAGATGATGTTGTTATTCTTTAACTTATATATTGCTTATTTTTAAAACTTCATCATACACAGCAACAAAATCACACAATCACTTAATTTGAATAGTCAAATGATCACAGCTTAAATGAGAGGACCCTTATAACCAGTTGTTGCATCTGGTAAGCTTCACTAGTAATTTTCCAAGTAAATGCTTCAACTTGCAGAATGAGACCAATATTCCTTGACAAGCTGACCAAAAAGCGACCCCTCCTTGTTCATCAGCTTTAATGGCTCATCATACTCCACAATTTTCCCTGTTAATGCAATATAATTTATCACTTCCCCTATCATTGATAAAATTGGCATAATTCTTTTACTAAAGCTTAAGGATATATCACTCACCATCGCTAATAGCAAGCACTTTAGTGCAGTCCATAACGGTTGGTATCCGATGAGCCACAGTTATTACAGTGCAGTTTGCGAATTCTGTTTGTATAGTTTTCTGGATAAGAGAGTCTGTTGCATTGTCAATTGATGCAGTGGCTTCATCAAGCACTAATATCTGACTTCTCTTGAGTAATGCACGTCCCAAACAAAACAATTGTCGCTGTCCAAGGCTCCAATTTGATCCATCTTGCATAACTGCAATTAAGATTATTAGTTGTGATTTTCTAAACCAAGGAAAGGACAACCTGCATACACAATTTCTTACCTAAGGAATTCAAGCCCTCCTCTTTTTCGCAAATAGCCTCTCGAAGCTGACATTTTCCTAGAACCTGTTACTCAATAAGAAATACTCTTAAGTTAATTAGGAAGCATGAGTAAAGTACAATTGTTATTATTTCTTGAATGTTGTTGAATAATATTTTCAGGAACCTACCATATGACTCTTATAAGAGTGCTATAATACATAAAAATCAACTTAACATGGTAGATTGCTATGCACATTTCTCAGTCAGTCCTAATAATTAGAATAGATTAATAAAAACCTTACCTCCCATATTTCCTGATCAGTATGCTCTGACTGGGGGTCTAGATTGTATCTCACTGACCCACTAAATAGTGTTGGATCTTGTGGTATGATTCCTAAACGTGATCTTAGATCATGAAGCCCAACTGTAGAAATGTCAATGCCATCTATAATGATCATTCCATCGGTTGGCTCCACCAGACGAAACAAAGCACTAATAAGAGTTGTCTTTCCACTACCAGTCCGGCCAACGATCCCAATTTTGTGCCCTCCTTCAAATATGCAACTTATTCCTTGAAGAACTAGGGGGGCATTGGGCCGATACCTGACCTGATTGATTCCATGTAATAATAAGTACATTTCCATAATTCTAGAACTTGTTGATGCATAGAGTAATACTCTTTTTGTAATTTGTTCATGATTACCTTTAAATCATATATCTTCACTTCACCAACAACAGGCCAATTGTTCATGGGTCGGTGACCTTCTATTACTTCTGCAGCTTCACTAGGAATATGCATGTATTGTTCTAGCCTTTCTACAGAAGTAATTAAATTTTCTAGCAAGCACCAGTTTTGAATAGAAAAAACAACATGTACATTTAATGAAAGGCCATATGACAGTGCCATTCCAATAAATCCTGCAATCAAATTATTGACATTGAGAATATTGGTCAGAAATTAGTCTCCAATAGCATTTTATATAGCATGCTCAATAACATTGTATAAGCAAAAATGGATTTCAGTGCCATTCCCTAATTTTTCTAGCAAGGCAGGGAGGGTTCTCAAGCAAAACCAGCCTATTGCCACCCTCAGTGGCTTTGGCTGACAAAGCTAAAAAATGTGAGACTAGAACTGTAGAGTCCAACTTCTGGAATGAATATATCATGTGAGGAATCCTAGGGAATGCCCAAATGATGATAAATGAAGGAGCTTCAGTTAGTATGGAGTATAAAAGCTCACAGAAGCAGATCACTTTTATTGTAAGGTTTTGGTTACTCCAAGTCTGAGATGATGACAAAAAGGAGAGGGAGAGAGATCAAACCTGACATGGATTGAAATAATAAGAAGAGAATGGAAAAGTTGTGTTTTTAGTGACTCCTTGGTTTGTAATAGGTCAAAGTGTCAAGGATGCTTGTGTTGCTTGATTGCTTCTAATAGATGCATATGTGCAGTGTGAAGTATTGAAAATGGATAATCATGATATGCAACCATATATGATTATTTTTTTTTTTTTTTTGATTATAAATAAGAAATTTTATATGCAAAAGAGAACACAATGAGGTTAATGAAGCTGATATTACTAACCAGAGGTGGAAGCTCCAAGTTGAAGCAAAGTCATGGCAAGTGCTGAGGATGATAGAACAATTGCACATAGAATTTCAAGACGCTGGATCAACCACTCATTTGCTGAAAAACTTTGAAAGTATGGACTCGCGTTTCTGTCAATAAGGTTTAAGGTCTTTAAAAAGAACCTCTCTTCCTCCCCAAAAGCTCTAATCGTCATGGCTCCAGCAATGGATTCAGCAAGGTGGCTTGCAATCAAAGACCTGGTTGTGCCATCCGTTCGCATCAACTCCTTAGCAGAAGCAAAGTAGTACCTCTATAATTCCAAACAATAACAAGTTTAGTACTTATTTGTTGAGAAGAGAAAATCAGAAAAGAAAAAACCTCTAGATGTAGAAGGAAGTAGCTTCCCTGCTAATATCACGTAGTGAGAGTTTTGTATATATCTATTTTGCAGTTTTTTCATTATGACATCAAAGAATATGGTAACCAAATCTGACCCATTTAGAACCACAGAAAATCCAGACTTTCACAAACTTCAATTGACAACCAGTGTATTAGAAAAGACTACCATCTTAAATGTCAAACTATCGGAGAACCAGCCACAGCATTGACAATGCACTGATGCAACACCCCAAGTAAATACTAAATACATATGCATGCAATATGTTAAAATAGTTATCAGAGGCAGGAACAAGGGAATGTTCCCTTTCAATTATATAAAAATTTTGTGAAAAAAAAGAAATCATTCTGTTCACTGTTATTGGTGTATGTATTACCTGTAAGAGTATAGTAAGATAAACCATTGGAATTATGAGAAACAAGATTGGCCAGGTTAGAATAGCTAATATTGCATAGCCAGAGTATGAGATCATAAATGACCCAAGGGCAGTACTTAATCTGAAAGCCAGATCAAGGTCCACGACAGTCAAATCAGATGACACCTATAAAAGTAAACATTAGTGTAAGTCTAATTGAATTTTTCTAAAGCATAGCACATAGCTTTTAGTTTAGTTTTGAACTCTTACCCGGTTAAGAATCCTTCCCAGAGGAGTTGAGTCATAAAATGACATTGGCGCCCGAAAAAGAGAGGTCAGCAGTGTAGAAAATATCAATTTTGATACCCCAAAACCTAACATAACTACGTAAATGGATCTAAAAAGCAAAAAAATAGCTAGGATACACCCAATCACTGTGTAAACTGTGATCAGTTCTACTTTATTTACATGAGAATCCTGGAGGTTAGCAGCCAACCAGTAGTTTTGAATAATTTGCCCAACTATGAATATGATATGGCATATGGTTGCCAAGGAGAAGTACAAAAAGCCCTTGTCTTGCTTTAGATACTGTATGTAAGGCTTGAGACCAGTATCTCCTGATTCTCTTTCTTCTTGTTTAATCAATTGATCTCCTAAAGATGACATTACCAGTTCCTCATTATAATTTCCTTGGATCTCACTTTTGGAGGTTTTAGATTTTCCAGAAGAAACATATTTGGCTTGTCTCTCAGAACCAACTGTATCATGGTGTGCATTGACAAGGTTTTGAAATTCTTGACTAGAAGCCAATAACTCATCATATGCTGAAGCTCTTAATAGTTTCTCTTCTGTCATGAACTGCAAACAAAATGATATTAATTTAGTCCAAGTGTTTTTCACCACACTCCCAAACAAAAAATAAATATTTTCTATCAACTTAATGTTGTGTTTCCCTTCTATCAACAATTTGTTATGTATCAGGACAATAGTTAAGAAGAACGGTGGAGAAAACAGCATAGTTTCACTGGTATACCAACCAAAACAGAATCAAATGCTGGAAGGAAGTCAACTTGGTGAGTCACCAGCAAGACTGTCTTCCTAGATAGAGCTCCCATCACATATTCCTGGCCACAAGGCATATTAGTTTTTTCTCTCCAAAAAAAGAGAGAGTACTATTAGCAAAAGCCATTAGATAGAAAAAAACAATGAGTACATTAAATAGGCTGGTTGCAGTCTGTGCATCAACTGCACTGAATGGATCATCCAAGAGATATACATCTGCATCCTGATAGAGCGCACGTGCAAGTTGTACCCGCTGCTTTTGTCCACCACTCAGAGTAACACCTCTTTCTCCTATTTCCGTGAGATCACCAAATGGAAGCATCTCAAGGTCCTTTATTAGGGAACACCTTCTAAGCACTTCTTGGTATCTAAGTGGATCCATGGGGGACCCAAACAGAATGTTTTCTCGTATAGACCCTGTCTGGATCCAGGATGTCTGAGAAACATATGCTATCTTTCCATAAACATTAACCTGAAAACATAGAACCCGAAGCACTGTTAACAATTTTTTTTCATATAAGAACCTAGATATCTACACTGTGAGTGATGCATATAGTAAAGCAGAAAAATATCATATTCTTCCTGGAATATCAAGCATGGCGAAGGAATGAAATGATTACTTACTATGCCCTTGATGCTTGGAACCTCTCCAAGAATTGCAGCTAAAAGGGTAGATTTACCTGATCCAACCTCTCCACAAATAGCTACCTTTTCTCCTTGTTTCACCTCCAAATTTATGTTTCTTAGTGTGGCATTTGCAGGATTAGTCTCCCACGATATTTCAGTGGCCTTGATAAATATGGACTGCTCAACCTCTTTCTCATTGCAATTTTGCCTTGTATTTCTGTTCTCTAACTCTGGAGCCTCAAGAAACTTCACTATCCGTGTTAAAGAAACCTTTGCTTCAATGAACACTCCAGCGACATCAGGGATCATCCTAATGGGCTCCTGAACAATGCGCAGACTTGCTAGGAACATGAATACATTACTAGTAGAAAGTGGAATTCCAAGGAAGTAGCATGACCAAAAGGTGGCAATTGATACTAAAATGGGAGACGACCAAAACAAAATCAGATAGTACCCTTTTTGTGATAAAACTGCTAGTATCCACTCAGATTCTTCTTTCCTTAACCCTTCTATGGCATTCTTAAAATGTTTCTCCCAGGCATACAACTTCAAGACCTTCATATTTGCAAGAGCTTCTGTAATGGCCTTCAGCCTTTTATCTTGTGCCACCATGAGCTTTGTCTGATACTTATGCTGCAATTTGGCTAATGGAGAAGTTGCAACCATAGTCAGTATGATTACAATCAAAGCTGCAACAGTCGCTAGCCCCACAGAATACCAGACAATAATTAATGCAAGACACAGTTGAAGGGTTGTTGACCATATCTGATGAAACCAATATGGGAATTCACCTATTCTATAGGCATCTACTGTGACATAGTTCATTATCTGGCCAGGAGAGTGAGTCACCTTAGCAGCATTTGAGAGTCTTAGTTGCTTCTGATAGATAGCTGCAGATAGGAAGGATCTTACTTGGAGCCCAATTATTCTGGTTTGAAAGAACCATTGCCTCTCGGAGAATGACTCCAAACACTTCGCCAAGAAGAGCCCTCCAGCCAGTGCATAACCCTCATATTCAAAAGCTGCATTTCCATCCGCGACCTCAATGAAGCCTTTAAGAAACAATGGACCAGTGGACACTGTGAGGACCTTTATCAATGCATAAAATCCAGAAACTAAAATTGCTTTTTTCTGGCATGAAAAAATTACTGAGAACATTGAAGGGGATGCATATGTTGCTTTTTTTTTCTGTTTGCTCAGTTGCTCCTTAAACATGAAGTAGCATGTTTGAGCTCGATCTGCCTGCCTTAACTTTGGAATATCATTTTCCTCAAGAATTTTCTCTTTACCCTGCTTCATTAATGGATTCAACCACCAAAATGTCATAGTACTAAGAAATCCAGCTTTGGCAAAAGGAGTAACATTTTCATTAGAATATTTTTCACCTGTGGCATTGTCTTCTTCACCTTGTAAAGGTGCATAAGAAGTATCATGACTGAAGTCTGGATCAGTTTCCTCATACTTGTGTCCAAGAAAAACACACAAGAGTAAAAGGACTGCCCCTGGAAAGGACAAAATATCCAAAACTATCTCAACAGATACCATTTTGTCCACAATAATGACCCAAAGAGATGCAAAGCATAGGAAACCTGCATATAAGAAGGCGACAATTGAACAAAGCTTTGAAATTGTGATGTGTCGAAAATGTAGATTGTCAATAATTATTGCAAAATCCAGCAGCAACCATGTGAACCCTTTGAATAGCATTACTAGCCATCCATGCAGAGGTAAAATGCTTCCTGTCGCATTCCGTTCCTTATAACATATCCAAATCCCGGATCCCAAGTAAGCCAAACCCAGAGCACCATTAAAAATGGCTGAGAAAATCAGAATTGGAGAGAATTTTTTAGTGTGTGATGGTTCTATAATCTTCCTTGAGAGTGATCTATAAATGACCATACATACAAACATGACCATAATAAGGACATCAACAGAAATAACCAAACAATTGTTGATGCATGTATTTGGATCGAGTACGGATAGAAAACCATAACTGCATCCCTTTCCAACTTCACTTGAACACTCAGAATTCCCACAGAATACAGTCCAGAAACCCTTAGCCATGCCTGATGCCTAATCTCCGTGAGCTGCAACTTCAAACAAGATGCTTTTTGTGATTGAGTTGCAATCAGATAGAGCCTAATGAGAAAGAATAATTAAGCTGATAGGGAGGCACACAAAGAATTTCTACAAAGTCAACAACTATATCTAAATTACAAATGGATTTTCACCATTCATTTCACAAACATTCCTATTTCTTTCATGTGGGATACTGCTTTTTCTTTTTGATCCTCTCAAGCTAAGCTAACACTCAAATATGGAGTTTGCACTTTAGCCTACAGGTCTGCCACCCTTCTAACAGACCTCAAGAGTACAAATCCAATTTTAACTTCTCCATCAACAAAGTGACATTACAAGCCGCACAACAATATATTGCCCAGCTTGCATTTCCTCTATCATTTGATCACTTAGAACATATAATTATTTGGGTTTACAAAAAAAAAAAAAATTACATTGTGACAGTGAAAGAGAGAGGGAGAGGTGGAGAAGTGAATTTTCAGATGCAGACAAATTGAAAACTTATTACAAACAAACCTTTTAAGGAATTCCAAAAGATTTATCTGAAAATGTTACCATCAATGACCAGACAGAACAATAAAACCACATATTATAACACCTAGATACATATAGATTCATCTGCCTGCCAAAAACAGAAACCTCACATATTCCTAGGATGTTCTACACTCGAACTAATTGAAGCATGCATATAAGTCTAAAGTAATAAAAGAAAATACAAAAAAACAATTGAACATGTGATTGTCTATTTGATTTGTATGTACGAAATTTAAGAAGACAATGATAATACTTGAGCTCCAAGAAAACCAGAAACTGACTCTACCTTTAGCAAAGCAACCTTCTTGACTGGATTGCACTTGAACCAACAACATTCCTTGCTTTGTCATTGAAAGAAACTTACTCTTCTTGTCATATTACAACAAAGCCACGTCCACTTTTCCTCAAGCTGACACCTTTGTTTCGCAATGTATATATAAGTGGTGTATATAGCTAGCTAGCTCCAACCAAGATAAATATGCTGCCAATAAGTCCAAAGTACTTAACTTTTTTCACAACATTGACATAGCATATCAATAACCAACATATATATGCTGCCAATTAGTCCAAAGTGCTTAACTTTTTTCACAACATTGACATAACATATCATATTGATGCGTAATAAAAATAGTATTAGTGATAGAAAGTGAAACTGCTCCAATCACAAAGACTATATCAACAGTCATGAAAAAAGAATTGTGAAAAATGTTATGTCCCTAATATTATTCTATATCCAACCCCATTTAATTAGTGTGAAAGGAAAATAATAGTAAGTTCCAATTAGCTTAATTGTTAAAGTCTCTTGTCGTAGAATAATTAATATTCGAATCATGCCTACACCTTGGTGTCTTAATCTTTTGAGAAATAATCGTAACTTACAAAGCAGACTTTATAAGTTTCAAATCTTATCGTGTCTGTCTCTCTCTATATATATATATGAAAGGAAAATAACGTAGCACATAATGATGAGCTATTGAGCTGACTAGCTGTTGTACTAGTTCAACAGTTATTAACACAAACCACGCGGAGGATCGTATACCAGACTACCAGTGCCTCTCTAAGTGAATTGGCAATCTGAAAACGATGAATCCAGGTGACTTGCAATTCAATTTTTACAATAAAAAAAATCCTTGAGATCCTAAATTTACGTGACCAATACCTTTTTTTTTTTTCAAGTTGGGATGGTCGACCTATTTTTTTAACATGCTATTGGAAAGGGATATGTTATGTTTTTCAACATGCTTTGATAAAGGGATATGTTAAATCTTTGGTTGAACTTTGAACTCTTAGATTTTATCAAATCTTCAAGACGCATTGACTCTAATGCTGTGGTTTCCAATATTTCATGACTCACAAGATTCTTCTTTTGATTACTTTAATGAGTTTAATCCACACATCTGTCAAAGCCTATTATGAGATATTGCCTTCTTTTGGTTTTATTCATGAATCAACAGGCACATTAAGATTACAGAGTACATATGTCTTGATTATGGCAACACTTTGGGCTCCTCCCATGATTACTAATTATGATATATACTACGCACATCCGGGGACTAGTTAGTGCTCCAAGCAGGGCCGTCCCAATCATTTTGGAGGTCTCAAGCCAAATCTCAATTTGTAGCTTTTAACCTATTTTATATTATATTAAATTAATATTTATTAAATTTTTTTTATTGGAATTTTATTCTTGCTAATTATTGATCACACTTGCATTTTGGCACCTAAGGAATTTGTAAATCTGAGGATAAAAAAATATAATAAATTTTTTTTTGTTCTTTTTAAAAAGTGAGATTTAGAAAGAAAAAAAAAATTATACGGCTTGGAGAAAGAAAAATTATATTATAACATCATATCTTAATCACTCATTGACCCAATAAATTAGTCCAATAATAATAATAGAGTTAAGGGGAAAAAAAGCAATGTCATTAAAAAAAGAAAAAATATAAGGACAATAATTAGTCACGTGGGTGGCTTGGTAGGTGAGAATTGAAAATATCTTACTAAGGTTAAATTTGGTTAGTAGCACAGCTCACGTGGGCACCAAAAAAGAACAAAAAAATTAAAAGAGAGAAAGAGAGAGAAAAAGAAGAAGAAGAATTGGAGAACCACTGCAAGTGTAGTCGTGAGAAGTTGAGAAGAAAGAAAAAAATGGAGAAAAAGAGGCCAATCAAGAAGAAAACTAAAGCCACTTGACTTCAACGATTTTTCTTTTTCTTTTTTCTTTTCTCTTTATTCCAAAATTCCTTTAAATTGGGACATGTGGGTATTTTTTTTTCTTAAATTTGGGGCCTTTTTTAGTAGTGAGTTTTTTTTAATTTTTTGGGGGCCTCAAGCAAGTGCTTAACTTGCTTATAGGATGGGCCGGCCCTGAGAGGATTGAAGTGTATGTTAGAAGAAAAAATAATAATAATCTAGTTACACAAAAAAAAAAATATATATATATATATATATATTTTTAACAACTATCCAAGTTTCTTGTTGCGATGGATATATAATAAAAACTGTGTTAGTGCAATCACAACTTACAATTTAACAAGTCGTGATTTATATGAAAATGGTATTATTACACTCACACCTTACAAGTCCCGCAATTTGTCCATCCGAAAATTGCGGGACGGCACGTTGTATGGAATAAAATAACATACTACTTCTATACGTAACTAAAACATTATGGAATAAAATAACATACTACTTTTATACGTAACTAAAACAAACATACTCCTTCTATACGTAACTAAAACATTTGGCTACCTATCAAATCAGTGAGTGTTATAATTATGACTTATCAAATCAGTGAGTGTTATAATTATGTTAGCAAGAAGAATCGATGAACTACTAACTCAATTGGTTTTCAGAGATGAGCCGATGGCTGTTTAAGAAGAAGAAAATGGTGTGCTAGTATATTGTTAAAGGAGAAAAATATATATCTTAAATCTTAATGAATGATGCCCCCTCTATAGTCATGTTGCTACTTGCTACGAGCAAGATAAAGATGAAAGATTTTTCTTTTTTCTTTTTTGAAATGTAAGAAAAGTAATTATTGAAAGCAGCTGTAAAGGTTTAAAAATGATCTAATGTTTACACGACAAGGACCAGCATGAGTTAAGGCAGCATGTATAATATATAATATAAACTAAAAACTGAAGCTAAGAAAAAAATTTTAGGTCTTTCCAAATACCGTCACGTTAGATTTGCTACTCCCACACACTTCCACTTTCACATTCCCTCTATTTAATTCTCTCACACTTTTATTCAAAAAAAAAAAATTCTCTCTCATGGCTATTCCTTTACCTCACCTTTTCATCTACCTCTCACCTCTTGAACTCTCTGACCTCTTTATCTCCTCAATTAATTACCTCACATTTTCATCTATCTTTCTCTCCCTCTCACCTCTTGAACTCCCTAACCTCTTTATCTCCCCAATTAATTGCACCCCCGATTTCCTATTCAAATCTTGTCCTATAATTTTTTTTTAGTCTCCCTGTGGTCTCTATGACTCTATTGTTGTTTGAGTCTCAAAAGTGCGTTTTTTTCCCTTTGATTTCTGATTGGTTTTGCCGGGTTTCATGTTTTTATTTATTTCTTTATTTGGTTTTTATGTAATGCTCAATTTTTTTTTTTTTGGCTTTTGATTATCAATTTTATGTGGAATGTCACCTAGGAGCTTTTGGTTATCAATTTTATCAATTTCTTTATTTGGTTTTTCTGTTCTACTCAATTTTCGTTCTTTCACCTAGGAGTTTTAAGTTGTAAGTTATTGTGAATAAAATTTGTATATGGTCATAGTTATGTTTGTAGTTCATTCTGAAAACATAACATGTCATTGGGAGTTTTCCACCCATCGCGCAGATTTGCGACTAGTTGTTTTAAATAGTGAAACTATGAAAGTTTTGACTAGACTAGATCTTGGGATTTTTCATTTCTGATTGGTGGATTTTCCACATATAATGTTGGTTTCTTACATTAGGGTTTGCTTGATAATATGCCATTATTTTTATGTATTGTGATTTATTGGTACTTAGAAATTAGAATTATTATTGTTTATTTAGTTTTGAAAAGGATAGAAGAACATTATTGTGCATCACTAATTGGTGTTGACTCTATCAAGTAAGTCATATGTCTCAGTCCTTTTAGAAGCATGAGCTTAACATCTAGCAGCAAAATGTATATGAGATTCTCCATACTTTATTTATGTGGACCATTATGGGCTCATGAAAAATACGTGACGTTTACAATAATATAAATGTTTCCCTTTCATGATAAATAATGATAATCGGCAATTTTGTCTTTCTCCAATCAGGATCACATAGTGTAAGGTTCCTGTTAGTTGATGATTCATCTAGGTTGTGAAATGGATTTCAATTGAGGTGGGCAATTTTCCGTCTAAAACGTGATGATAACAGCTCAAGATTCCTTTGCTTCATTTAGGTAAATATAGGTGTTGGTTCAATACATCTTTCTCATTTTTAAATGGTGACACTAACATGCTTTACCCACAAAATTATGTTCTTCCTTTTCTAACACTCTGAATTGAGTCCTTGCGGATATTAAAGAGTCATTTGACAATTGGATTCAAGATTTTTGCCGAGACATGCGCTCATGATAAAATTAATTTGTGATTTCAAAAATATTAGAGGGTAAAATTTATGGTAGCTTAGAAATAAAAGGAGAAGTCCCATCTTGTTTGTAATATATCATCTCTTCATAGATATCCGGGCCCTCACTAGTTGTCATAGAAGTAGAATCTCCTATTAAAGCTATGTAAATTACTGGACTTGTGGAAGTGACCAAGGTTGACTTAAAAAAGTCCCTATAGTAGTGTTCTATATTATTGAAGATGAAGAAAATCTAAAAAGCAATGCCCATTCCTCAAGTCAAGTTGTAAGGACACATGCATTTTCCATCAATAAACACATAACACATCAACAATTTGTGTCAAAAGTTGTGAAAAATGTTGTAGTCCCAAACTTTTCATTTTCGGAATTTGATATGGTGGACTACGTCTGATAATACTTAACAAGTTAAAAGTAGCTAACCACCAAGTGGTTGTCAATTTTAGTGGCCTCATTGATAAGCTATGGTTTCAGTAGATGAGACCAGTTAGGTTAATGATATTGACCATTATAAAGGAAGAAAATATCTCATCAGATATCTTATAGTGTGAAAGTAATTGTACTATCTTAAAAGTATGAGGCAAGTCTCTAGCTATTGTGTCATTAGAATTATTATTGTGTCATATGCAAATAAACTATCAAGTAGAAGTAGTTAATTCCCTAAAATCGGAAGTTGTGCTCAGGCCCAGTGAGTGCATTTGGAATGTGCATATGCATGAATAATAGAAATTATATTTTACTTGTTGGATGAATAAATGATGTATTATAAAAGAATACAACCTTTTCATATGCAATTAAAATTGTAAATTAAATGAATCAATTCCTCTTTGTTGATGTTTTGATCTAGTAACCTTCGAGTTTCACTATTGTACAACAAAATTTATATCAAATCCCAAATATTTTGCCATGACCTTCCAAAATTGTCCTACATAAATAAACCTTAGCCACTCTAAAGCATGGAGTATTTGGGCAGGACCATCAGTTGTAAAATCACTGAAAATGCCCTGCAGCAAGTCCAGGTATTGATCCTGATGTTACAAAAATTTGCTTGTCATCAAGCAGAGATGCAAGGGAAAAAAGTTAAGAGTAAAAAATAAAGGAGTATCTAGTGAAAGTACCATCAGCACTCAATTCGAACAGCACCACTCTCTGATGAAATGAACTTGGGCTTTCTTACGACTTGCTCCAAGCACTGGACGATGTCTCCAATCTGTAAATCATCCCAATCACTAATTACGAGTCCACACTCGTTTCCTTTCCTCACTGTCTCCACATCCTGCTTCTCGCGCTTAAGAGATGCACAGGATCCTTCAAACACAACTTCCCCACTCCTCAACAGCCTCAAGGTTGATGATTTACAGACAAAACCATCAATGACTCGGCAGCCAGCAATTCTTACATCATCTCCCTTAGACTTGCTCCTTCCTTTGAGCTCAAATATATTCAGCACCTCAGCCTCCCCAGCAACCTGAGTCTCAGAAGTCCCAGGGGCCTTGTCTACTATCAAATTTCCGATTTCTTCCAAAAGGTGATAGATCACACGGTGAGGCACTATCTACAGCCAACATAAGAAACAACAAAAATAATAAGGTTTTCAAGCTTCGTATGCTTGGTTTTTTCTTCTTCTTTTTTAAATAATATCAAGCATCAACTGCACATGCCAATAAATAATGTTAATATGTAGTTTTAAACTTGACAGGTTAAATGACTTTAACATTCTCATCCGAGCATTGAGATATAGAGCAACAGGTCAGTACCTTTATACCGGCTTGAGTCGCTGCCAGACTGAGAGAACTAGGTGGACTCTTAATATTGAACCCAACTATACAAGCACCACAGGCTTTTGCTAGATCAACATCTGAGTGAGAAATAGGTCCAACACCAACATGGACAACATTCACAAAAACCTGATAATCAAATTGAAGAACACATGAATTACGCCTAGTAATAAGTCCAGTAATCAGTAAAATACCATACAATATTTTTAAGTAACAAACCCATTGTTTTACTAAAAGCAGCACCTGCCCTGGGCCTAGGATCAAGTAAAGGAGTGGCATTGGGATATATTTTAGGTTAAATCTTACATGGTAAGAGATAAATAATACAATAGCATTCGAGGGGGGAAATTATAAGCTGCACCTTTTGTTTAGTATACTTAGCATGCCAAAGAGCATTCAAACTTGAGTATATTTCTAAACGAACCAGGTCAAACAGATGACTACTGCTAATCATATTATGAGGAAGACCAAACAATCATCATCAGTTAAAGCACCAAGTAATTATTAGAACATTGTTGACAACTACAAAGAGAGCACAAATTCAGGATATATGACCATTATGATCTTGCCATACCTGAGGACTATTTAAAGTCTTCAATGCATCTGTGACGGCTTGGACAGTGCCCTGAACGTCTGCTTTTACTATTATTGGCATTTCAACCCTCTTAAACTCCTCTTCTGATGGTTCCAAATTTTCTGTTGCCCCCTCATTGATCTTCCTAAGCCTGTCTTTCTCAAATTTCCTTTTCCTGCCCTCACTAAGCATTCTAGCTCGCTCATCAGAGTCCACAACAATAATATCATCACCAGCCATTGGGAGCCCCTTCAGCCCTTCAATTTCAACAGGCATTGCAGGTGTTGCCTTCTCTGTCAACTTCCCCACCGTATCCCTGATAGCCCTTATTCTGCCCCACTGTGAGCCCACAACCACATGCTTCCCACAAACCAAAGTCCCTGCCTTAACTATTGCAGTAGCCAATGGACCCCGTCCCCTGTCAAGTCTTGCCTCCACCACATAAGCTTGAGCAGGCCCATCAATACGTGCTTTCAGATCCATCATTTCAGCCTGGAGAAGCAAACACTCTTCCAAGCTATCCAATCCAGTCTTCTTTGTCGCTGAAACTTGAACCACCTGAACATCGCCACCTATCTCCTCCAGTAGCAAGCCCTCTGAAGCAAGCTGTTGTTTTACCCTTTCTGGGTCAGCAGCTGGTTTATCACATTTATTAATAGCAACAACAATTGGCACGTTAGCTGCTTTTGCATGAGACATAGCTTCAAGAGTTTGGGGCATCACCCCATCATCAGCAGCTACAACTAGCACTACTATATCTGTAACTGCTGCACCTCTTGCTCGCATTGCACTGAATGCAGCATGACCAGGGGTGTCTAAAAATGTGATTGCTGCCCCTGACGGCATACTCACAACAAAAGCACCAAGATGCTGAGTTATGCCACCAGCTTCCTTTGCTGCCACTGATGTTTGACGTAGAGCATCCAAAAGAGAAGTTTTACCATGATCAACATGACCCATGACCGTTACAACCGCAGGCCTTGGTAAAATTTCTGTGCCTTCATTGGAGTGTTGCCTCCTAACATTGATTCCAACTTCCTGAAGAAGTAATAAACTAACATTGAGTCCCAAAAGTTTCCAAGGCAACCAAAATTCAACAGATAGTGTACAATATGGATTTAAAATAAAAAGAGAAAAGACTACAGAGCAGCAAAGTAGTAATATATAATAATGAAAATAATAGTAATAATATTTTTTTATTAATAAAAGAAAAAGGTCTTTAAGGGGTGACGGGATATTGACTCACTACAGTAAAAAAAATAAATAAATAAAATAAAAATTAAAAAAAATCTCATTAATGTTCTCCGATATGGTGTTATACATTATGTGAGAGATTACTATGTAATATTTACAACTAAGAAGGGGAAATACCATTGTAACCAGCTCCGCAATGTCGATGCTGAGAGGGTCAAACTCAGATTCAACCTTTTCCCCAACATTTACAAGAATATCCTGCAGAGTGGATGTTGACTCACCAGTACGCTTGGCAAGCTCAACAATTGTCATGCCTTCAAATATGTCAATTGTTTTATCCGGCAAGGATTTGGTGGTTCTTTTTAGTCTAGGAGGCACATAAGGAGCTTCAACAGGTGGCTCGGTCCTGACTCTTTTCGCAAACTTCCCTCTATTGGAAGGCTTTTTCTTGGAATTCTGTTCAGAAACTGGCTCATTATTATTCCTTCTAGCCCACAGCTCCGGGGTGGAATGAAGATACCTAAGCAAGATGTACGAACAAATTATAATCTTTGGGAAGTCCAGGGGCAGAAAGATTAGAATTAAATTTCTGCATTCCAGACATGTTCTTCTGTGAACATTATAAATGTTAAACGGCAATTTATCATTTGTCATATGTAGCCAGCAAACTAAATTTATGATCAGTTACTTTTTCAGAAGTCCAACCTCATCCTCTCAATTTTAGCCATGAACATTTAGTCATGTACGTATTAACCCTATCAGAATATACTTATCAAAATTCTCACTAAGGTGAAGGATAAGGAGATCATGTGTTCAAAAACCCACAGGGTGAGTGCGTTACCAATAAAAAAATAAAATAAAATAACTTCAACCCTATCCCCCAACCTCCCTCCAGGGTAAGACTTTACCATTGCACCCAACGGTTGCCCCTAAAAACAATCACAAAATAACCACCACCACCCCTTCCTCCCCCCCAAAAAAAATAATAATAAATAAATAACTACTGCTACATGTAACTTTGGAAAGGTAGATTATACCATACCAAAGATAGAAGTCAAAAGTAGCATTCTTTGTACCAGAAAAACAAGTAAAAAAAGGAAAACAGACTAAGTAACCTCATAAGGGGCAATACTGCCGGAACCTTGTGACAAGCCGAGCCGCATAATGCTGAGCTGAAAGAGAACTCTGCAGCATAAATTTTGCAAAACGCTTTATGACAACACACAATTAAACTTGAAATTTTTTCGAAATAATAAATTTAAAGTATACATCTACAACTAAATGCTGCACATTATGTAGGAAAAAACATAATCACAAAAATTTCATTTGTAAGCCAAGGGCCTTAGCAGCCAAACATTCAGTACCATAGATTATAGCTAGCCTTATAGCAGTCTTATAAAAAATTTCTCTTTAACCTACGATCACACAATATTCCTAATGCGCTTCTCCACTTTATCCATCGTGCTCTTATCCTATGATTCACATCCTCTTCAATCTCTTCTCCATCCTTAATGAATTATTGATCCAAGATATCGAAAGTTCTCACTCTTTGGTATCTCTTGACCATCAAGTTCTTACAATACCCTCATCTTTGATACTACTTTTACTAAACTTACATACCATGTACTTTAATTTAGTCCTACTTAGCCGAAAGCCTTTAGATTTTATCTCTCCAAATTTCTAACTTGACATTTACTCCATGTATAATTTCTTCCACTAACACTATACCTTCTGCAAAAAGCATACACCAAATGACTTTATCTTGAATCGATCTAGTGAGCCCAACTATCACTAGTGCAAAGAGATATAGACTTAATGTTGATCCTTGAAGCAAACCTATACTGATAGGAAACTAACTTGTTATGCTCCATTTGTTCTCACACTAGTTATATATTTGTCATACATATCCTTAACAACTTAATTTATTCCTGAGGAATTCCTTTCCTATCTAAAACCCACCACATAACCTCTCTAGGTACCCTATCATATGCTTTCTCTAAGTCAATAAAAATTATATGGACATCTTTACGGGCTTCTCTATATTTTTCCATTAAACATCTAACTAAGAAAATAGCTTCCATGGTAGATTGCCCTAGCATAAAACCAAATTGATTCTCCGATATTGTGTCCTAACTGATGTTCAATTACTCTCTTCCAAAGTTTTATAGTGTGACTCATAAGCTTAATTCTACAAACTTATCAAAATTTAACAAAAGAAAATAAAGATCAATATGTTTCCATTAGATTATCTTCAATAAATAAGTATTAATATTTTGGTTACATCATAATACCACATGTCAAAAAAAAATCGGTAGTATTTTTTCTTTCCTCTTCTATCAATTGCATTTTCTTTTTATTCTCTAACAATCCTACTTGTATTAGAAAATTCATTTTAAGAGCTAATGGGAGAAACCCAAAAGAGAGAGAGAGATATATACATCGCATTATATTTAACTAAGCAATTAAATTATTTATTTAATCATCAATATTTTTTCTTTCTTGCCTTGAATTAACCAAGGTTTCTAGGTTCATCCAAGGAAAAACAAAAAGAGATATGTAATCCAAGTAAATGGATCAAGGCCCATATTATAACGCCGATATCTGAAAGTTGCTCGTTAAATTAAAAAAAATAAAAGGCCCATAAATTAATATGACATGTGGTACCAAAAAATTAATTAATTACAAAACTAAACAACAAGAGCACCCCAGGCAGTTAGTATTAAGGCCTTCTCATGTTGGTCTGAACAACAATAGTAAAAATAATAACAATAACTACAAAATCATGTATGAAACTTAAGAGAACCTGATATGCATCTTAATGAAGCAGGGATTGATGTTTTTATTGCATCCTTAAGGGAAGATGAAAAGTTTGATCCAACTGCAGGCCTTGGTGGCACAGAAGTCAAAGCTCTTGAAAGACCAGTGTGAGCACCCTGCATAAAAACAAGTTATAATGGTGAAAACATAGAGAACAGTGATAAATATCAAGACTGTGCAAATGAACCATAATGGATAAAAACAGGCCAAAATTTAGCCGCTTGGAAATGAGAGCCTTGATCATTAAACAAATAAACAAAAACAGAAATAAAGCGAAAAACAGGCCACTAGGAATTTGGATGGTTGTTTAGTCCAGTTTATTATACATCCATCCTTTTTTTTTTTTTTTTTTTGATAGGTAATCCATCCATCCATCCATGCAGAAAATAAAGACAATGTTGATCCAAATCTCTACTAGCTTTAGTACAAACATGCACCAAAACTACCATCATTACAACAGTTGAATGCACTACTATCTGCTGATTCAAATTTAAGCAGACAGAACGCGCTCATTTCCGTAAACATGATATATTTCTCATCCAGTGATCACACATAGAGCACAGCACTCTAAAGATTCTGCACTCCATTTGTGACCCCCCCCACCCCCCCCCCCCCCCAAAAAAAAAAAAAAAGGTGTTTTCTTTTTTTCTTTAATATGTTTTAAGATTAAACATTTTGAAAATATCATTGTGAATTTGCCAAGAGCCTTGTAGCTCAGTGGCATTGACTGGTCTCCTTTAGAAGGAGAACCAGGGTTCAAATCCCCCCTCCCCCACTTGTAACAATTCAATTATCAAAAAACTATCAGTATGAATTTAATACAAGATTGTAAGATACTAAGAGGGCAAGGTGCAATCACTTAGACATGTTTACATTGGTTAGTATAAAGTTAAGATAACTTCGAGAAGAACTAAAGTGAAAAAGAAACATGCTTGGGAGAGTAATAAATTAAAATACACATTTATAGTACCCAACGGCTTACCTTTTTGGTAAGCTCTCTCCAAGCCATTCATAAGTATGTCAAACTCTGCACAGTTGGGGAACAAAAGAAGCAAACAAAACAATAATCAGCTTAGAGGTCTAGTCAAAGAAACATTTACAAAATCAACCATAATGTACTAACAAAGTGAGATTGAAAGATACCAACTTTAACTCATTCCACATAAGCAAAAGTTCCAACATTCACATAGACACAAACACAAACACCTTGTGGGGTTTTGGCCAAGACAATCCAATCCCCAAGTCCAAGCCTTTAAATTTTCAATACCTTCAAAAGGGTATTACTAACTTCCAATTCTATTATATTATTCATCACCCATTACGTATAATCATGAACCAAACATTTTAGATTGAGTAAATTTAAGAATTACCTTAATTTTTCTATATGGGTTCCGAGCCTGGAGGGGCTAGCTCCAGTGAGCTCACCGGAATTTATTCGCCGGTGGAATTTGGCCGTCGATGGTGGTGTCTGTGATGTGTGTAAATTCGTCGTGGAAGAAGAAAGTAAAGGAGGAGAACGATGGAGTCTGTGGCGGTGATAGTGTGTGTGAATTGTGATACCGTGATAGGTTTTTTTTTTAATTAATTAAAAATATATATGTAACTTAAAGAAAATTTTTTATTAATATCATCAAATAAAAAATTATCTTAAATTGCATCACGAAATTTTATTGAAATAGAAAAGGGAATCACCTATTGTTGTCTTTAAATTTGTCCAGTTTTTTTAATTTGGTTACTATAATTTTAAAAATAAAAATCAAATCGTTAAAATTTATAAAATGATCCAATTCATGTAGATTAGAATTAAATTAACAATTTTAATGTATTTATAGTGTAATGAGTACTTTTTTAATTGTAGTAGTATTTTTTAAAACTTTTTGAAATTTAAGTAATAGAGTTTTACATTATTTTTAATGTATAATAACAAAAGTCTCCTTGATGCAACATAACATGTAAGACACAACTTTTATTATATAGTATATGATATGATTGATTTGACCATGACAGAAGTTTGTATAATATTAATTTTATTGTGAATATCTTGGTAACAATAATTAAATGACTGGTGGTGTACTTAAGAACTTATACTTTCACATGAAATGATTATTTGTGTTTGATAAGTTTTAAGTCAAAATTTATGTGAATCGGAAAGATTTAAAAAGTCATGGTTTTAATTAAAACTTTGTACAAGTTATGGTTCAATTTGAAACCACCGCAAATTATAGGAGAATTAAAGTTTAATCACTTGGAGCAATGAGAGTGTAGTCACTTGGGACAATCATAGCTTAGAGGATCTAATAAAATGTATAGTATAAGTATTATATATATATATATATATGATAATTCTCTTTATCATTAGACCAAGACACCACTTGGTTTTTTATGTACGCGGGATTTAAACTCACATCTCTTATTCAACAATAAAGAACTTTATATTGAGTTAACTAGAATCCATTTTATTATATAGTATATAATATGACACAAGGGAAGAGTATTCACTTGTCACAAACATGACTTCTAAAACTCAACTTTTATTATATAGGATAAGTATATGATAGTATATAATGTGCCAATTCATAGTATACATCAATGTTTAAAATTGAATCATTTTATAAACTTTAAGAATTCCTTTGCCACTTTTGAAATTCCAGAGACTAAATTAAAAAATCGGGTAAACCTTGAGCACATTTATGGTGTTTGCCTACACACACATAATATATATATGGTAGACTATTAAAATAAATAAATGAATTTCTTTTAAAAAAATTTGAAACTTTTGATAATAAACTTTTTGCTATTAGAGTATCACTTAGAGTAAATTACATTATAAATTTTAATATAATTGCAGTAAGACACATGACAAACAATTTTAAATAATAATGACCATTAATTTTTAAGTTAACAAGTTCAAAACTAGATCATTTTGCAGTTTGAGCTTTTAGACAAGCATTTATGGATAATGCTAAAATTGTGCAATGGAAAAGTCATTTTAGTCATTCTCTCTCAAAGTTGCAAATACTAGCAAGAACAATCCTATCAAGAATATTAAATTTATTGGCCACATCATTGTAAACCGAGAATCATGCTTATCGACAACAACTTTGTAGCTCAATTGGTTGGCACCCTATGATGTTCTTCAAATAAGACATCCAAGGTTCAAATCCCCCCTCCCCCAACTATCGAATTATCAAGAGAGAGAATCATGCTTATACACACTATATGGGAAAGTCACTCTTCCGAGTATAAATGTAGATCACATACCTAATAGGCATAAATGCCCTAAATTTTTTAAAAGGAGAGGGGGGTGGGTGGGGGTATTGGACAACTCATTGAGATAAGCACACTTCATACCATATTAGGACCATTCCAAATTTCCATAGAAGGCTCTTCTGCACAGTTGTATGTATGATATAAACCATTCGGCTTCAATAACGCTCAAGTGGACAAATAAGATAAATACTCAAGCCAGTAACATTTATTAATGTTATTACTATAAGTACTTTTTCATGCCCCAAACAACATGAGCACCAAATTGAAGAACATCTACACACTAATTTAAGCAGATAAAGTTATTCAGCAAACAAGAAAATGAAAGTACACAAACAAAGCAATTAGACAGCAGATCTTATCGTCCAAGACCCATCTCAGGACTTAAATAATCTGGGGGCAACAAAACATACAATCCACCCCATCATGCAGCAACCTGACCACATAGCCACTTGCGGATCTGCAATAAGAGAAACAGAAACTTAATTCAATCTAACTCCATAAGACATGATCGCTGCAGATCCAAAAAGAAGAATATAACAAGTACTGAAATTTGCATAGCATGACATATCTTTCGTTCTAACGGCATCATATGTAATAACGGCATCATATGTAATAATGTGATCACTGATGAAAATAACTTATACTTTACTTCTTCTAATTAAACAACACAGGCAGTATATGAATAGATACAAGTTGAATGTATTAATGTAATATAACCGTACATGTATATAGTTTATAATGGAAAATACCTCTGGCAGTTTTTTACGGAACACAACGTCCAATCGTGCATCAAGGGTGTTCTCAAAGACAATCTTCCCATCTCTAGAAGCCAACACTACACCTCCAGAGCTGAACAACAGTAAACATTATCAGAAAGCTTCTCCATCAACAGAATTTCAATAACAAAGAGGCTGTTGAGAACATAAAGATGTTAATAAGCCAATTTCACTCTTCCCTAATTGGCTGGCTGCCATACAATTACAACAAAAAGGGGAGGATGGTTCTGAAAATTTTCCAAAAGATGCTTTCGCAGCCCCAATAACTAGTTCAACAAGAACTTGGTTCAACTCAGGCAAACCAATTTGTAAAACCCCAAACAACCCAAACGAAGGGTAATTGGGCAAAACTTAATTACAGTTCCTTATATATAGTTACAGTTTCCAAGACCACATGGTTGAATACATAAAGTACAAAACCTAAGGAACAGTACCTAAGTTTGGAATCCGTCAATCTCTCAGTGTATTAATTTAAACAAAACAAAAAATTACCAGAAAGGACCATGAGCATTATGATGACTGGGTGCGGGTGGAAGATAGATATTCTCGTCGACTAAAATCTCGGGTTGATGAACTTTTGCTTTCTCGGAATATTCCTCTCCTGCTGAATCCAGCACAGACTGCACCAAATTAAGATCATCTTCCCGACAACGCAACAACACTGCAGGCTCTTTCAGTCTAAGCAAACTCTGCATCACAGAATTGTCGTCACATTAGAAACCCGTCTACCAATTGTTCCTAATCTTTTCGGCATACTTTAAAAATCACACCAATCCATTTCTCTTATTTCACAGTTCGATACTTAGCGATTGCATAAGAAGTATTTACTCTTACAATTCAGCATCTTCTTATTAAACAGTACTTCGACAAGTATTCATATGTCCTCTAAGCCATTCTCAATTTTTACAATTTTCACAAACACATAGCGAACTAGTTATATATCTTACGCCTATATTCAATTTCATCGTTTTATTAAACTTTATTCCGAATTAGTTAAACACAAAGCGAGGATTGAATTACTTACCTGAACAATTAGATCCTTAAGAAGCTTCTTATACACATGGTGATCGCGGCTCACATTCAAAAGCTCTTTCGCCGCAGCCTCTTTCATGGCATTAACGACGTCGTCTTGAGCTTGAAGAACTTTGATCCGAGACGCATTAAGCTGCATCGAGTACTCGCTGCAAGCCAGACAAAAAAAAAAAATTTTGAATTCTCTAATCTCACTGATTTTTCAAAACGATTCGTTTAGATCATGAAAATGAAGAAATGAAATTTGTACATCTTCTTTCGAACATCGACTTGCTTCTCTTTCCGCTCATACTCTTGCCTGATCTTCTTCTTCTCTGCCTCCACCAATTGCAACTTCTCTATATTGAATTCCTAACAAAATATATATATATATATATATATATATATATATATATATATATATATATATATATGACTAATTAGGCAAAATTCGAAGGGAAATGAAAGAAGAGAAGAGAATGGAAATTGAGATTACTTCCTCGGCGGAAACGGAGATCTCGTTGGCTTTTTCCTCGGCTTCTTGGCGGATGAACCTGACCATCTGCTGGATCTGCTTGGACACATCGGTGTCGTTCATTTTCGCTGGCCTCACAATCTCAACCGTAGAAAGATCGAGGAGTGATTTTGAGGGGAGAGGGGGTTTCCACAATGGGGAGAGAGACTCAACCGTAGAAAGATCGAGGAGTGATTTTGAGGGGAGAGGGGGTTTCCACGATCTTTGATTGGGGAGAGAGACTATACGACGAGAGAGCGGGGCTTCGTTTTATATGGCTTTCACAGTTGTATTATCACGAGTTGTTTGTTTTAACTCTTTTCTTACAGTTTTTTTTTTATTAACTTCTTGAAGGAAAAAAAAAAAAAAAAAGAGAGAGGGATGGTTTGCTAATAAAGGTGTATAAATTACTACACGACAAGGAAGAGAGTACCGTGGTCACATGGGGTCTCTCTATTCTCTACAAAATAAGGTGATCTCTTCTTATTGTTCAGATTTGCTTTACGTCATGTCAAATTCGGGTTTAAGTAGATTAGGATAATAAACACATTTGCAAGTCTCTTTTTTATTTATCAATAAATAATAAATAAATAAAAAAAGGCAATCCCTTCCCCATTAGCTTTCATGTTTGTTCGATGGAATTATTTTGAGTCGAGGTTACGAGTTTAAAATTAAATCTAGTTTGATGGATAGTGAGCATCTCCAACAATCTCTTCTCTTCTCTTAATGCTCTCTAAGAAAATAATTTTTTTTATTGACTCTCTACATCTAAAAAGTCATTGTAACTCTTTAAATTCTTATTTTAATATTTTTGTCTATCACCAACCAATGGTCACAAACACGGTGTTGGCATTGAAGGTGTCGGGGGCGTACACGAACTATAACCTGCGCATGGGGCCACCGACTTTAAATATGGGCTAGAGTGAGTTATGCTCAAAGTTGAGTCGGGGGAACGGGCGAGTCGAACACTGATTTGGAGTGATTGGGTAGTTGAACAAGAGGACGGGGAGCTTGAGTTTAGGGACTACAACGAAGGTTTTGGGGAAGGAGATGGAGGCAAGGTTGAAAGGGATACCGAGCTCAAGTGGGGAAGGGACACTAAGTTTGAGGAGCGAGTAGATCTCCAATGAAGATGAACAACATGATTATCAATAAAAATGGTTTACACATAAAATAAAAAATATTTTGAGAGAAAAAAAAATTGATTTAAAAGATTATTTGATTGAAATAAAAAGGGGGAATCATATTGGAAACATTTTTTTTTTTTTTAAGAAAATATTTCATTAAGGAAGTTAGGCATAAACTTATTTGTTGTATTTTATGAAGATCTTAAGGGGGGAGAATCATTTATATAAACATTTTGGAGAGCGTTATTTCGATAATCCTCAAATGAGGTCGATGTAATTTACCCTTTTAATTTTTTTGACTTTTACAATAAAAAAGTATTTCAATTAATTCCTTCTTACAATATATTATTAAAATAACATTCATCTTGTCAAGAACTATGTACCTCACCTAATTAATACTTCTTGATCTCCAAATGAGACATCTAGATTCAAATTCCCCTCTCTCAACTATCGAATTTTAAAAAAAAAAAAAAAAAAAAAAAAAAAAAAACTCTCTTTCCCCCATCAAAGCCTATGGTATATGGCTTTGAACAACCCAATTTGTGGGGTTCAGGCTTTGAATTTGGTTTTTGGTTCTTGGGTCGGGTTTTGCACCCCTACCACCTTTTTTTTGTTTAATGTTTGGTTGTGCCGATGGGGAAGGTGTTCACTATGGTGGTTTGTGACCATAATGTGGTTGTAGGCTTGGGGTTTGCTGAACAAGTTTATAAATGATGAATTTTTTATTTTTTTTGTAAATAATTTATTATATTTTAGACAATTATATTGGAAATAATTAGTAATCCTCAAAAGGTAGTTGTTTCAAGCTTAATTAACTTTTTAAAACTACTTCGTTCTAGGTTTAATGTTAGTTAATTTGACAAAAAGACCATAGTGGAAACAAATGTAAGTTAAATGAGTGAAATGAAAATATATAATTAGAAACAAAAACCAAATATGCCAACCTAATATTATGAACTAGTCGTAAACCCATGCAATGCACGGGAAAACTACTGAATATGATATTTATTAAAAAAAAAAATGGATCTAATTAAATTGAAAATCACTCAAAGAAGAATTACCTCCACAAGATTTCTTACACTACTTCAATGCTAATGTTGGCTATCAAGGAAAATACAACAAATAATACAATGTCACACAAATTTTTGTCAATATAAATCATAGTTCTTGCTTTGGTAACATGTCTTGATAAGCTTGATAAAAAAAAAAAAAATTTATAGGCTATGTTGTTTTATAATAGATTTATAGTCTTGGTAATAGTTCTTAATACGTCATTTTTTTTTTTCAATTAACTCTACGTTTTCCATTGGGTAGATAGAGGTAGAGGTGGATTAATAGATGGTAAAATTTTAGGTAAACTCTAGTATCAAATGTGGTATTAGTATATAAAATTAAGTAAAAATGGATTAATAGATAGTAGAGAATTATTGTTTAGTTAAACTCTAATAGCAAAGGCCACACTTTTTTTTCATCCTAATCTTTAACCCAATTTAAAAGTTTCCCGACCAAACTTTAAAAGTGCTCAGTTAATCCCCTAATTTGAGTGAATTGCTACAAAATCTTCATGCTGTTTAAATTGCTTTTAATTTGAATGGAAAGATTGAAATAAAAAACAACATTCTGAGCCTTGATTTAGTGTCAGCCATGGCTTTGGGTTGGTCAACTGACTTGTAGACTAAGATTGACCTATGACCAATTTCATGACCAAATTTTGGTAGCTCAATATATCTATGCTACATGGCTACACCACAGAAGCACCAAATTCTTCAAGTACCCTGCTACACCAATATGTTCAGCACAAAGAATACACAGGACCAACCACTCTAACACTAAAGGAGACTTTAAAAATTGTAAAAATACACTTGCTATTATCAAAAAACAAAAGAAAACCCATTTGAAATAGCCATGGGCATGGCGTAGAACCTTCTGCCACAAAAGGCTCATATGCAACAAAAATATTTGAAACAAACCATTATAAAAAGAAAACCCAAAATTTAAATACAATCTCTAATAAAAAAAAAAAATCAACCCACGATTTTGAATCCAAAAATAGGCCAACCCACTTTGCTAATCCAATGGTTGCACTCCACAACTGCCAAAGCCTGACCACCTCAAGTGCTTTAAGAGATCCACTAATGACGACCAAGGTTAGAAACCCATAATGAAATTGAAGCCCTAAACCCCGGTTTCAATAAAGAAGAAGAATTTCTGGCAAAATATATCCACCAAATTAAGCTTCCTTTGCGTCACAAAGTTCATTCTTTCTCTCATATGGCAGCGAAATTCAACTAAGTCTCAACTAAGTCTCTACTGGATTTTCCTTCTTCTCTTATACCCAATAAAGACCCTTATTGACCTAGCTCACTGATGGCCTCAATGCTGAATGCAAGAAGCTTGATGAGACAACGCTGCGGTGATTGAGCTTGACAATGACTGCGGTACTTGAGTTAACAGGGTACTTTGAGTTATGTAGGAGGCAAGTTTGAGAGGCAAGTTTGAGAAACAACAATGGATTTAGAATGATGGAAGACAAATAGTCAGGTTACTCGGGCATATAACAAACGTAAATAAACACTACAAAATAAAATATAAAAAATCAATGATGAAGTGTAAAATATTCAAGGCTTAAAAGCTGTTAAAATTTCAAGTAGTCAACAAAAAGCCAAAAAAAAAAAAATTTGGTTTTATATATATTATAATACATACTAAAAAAATCAACAATATATGATAGATCAAAGATGGAGTAATAAAAAAAAAACAAAAAATAATTATCTCAAAAAAAAAAAAACCGTTACAACGTCTCCTTGTCATCCACCAACAATAATTGCGAACAAAAGAAAATAAAAAATCACCAACAAACAGCTAACGCAACAACCTTCATCACGAAAACCAATTCTCTCAAAAACCTCACTACTTTTGCTTTCAGATTCAAAACTCACAGCTTCATCGAGCTTCCAAATCCTCCAGATCAAACGGCCAGAACACTTCAATCACATGTCAAAGTCAACGAATATATACTGAGGTCTCTCTCCCTACTCCGTAGGCGAAAAATGCATAGCCGGGCATCGCAGAATCGGCTATCCGGTTCGTCTTTCGGGTCTCGGATCTCGGCGCTCTTGCTCGCCATGTTCGCGACCATGGCCACAGTCTACGTCGCTGGACGGTTAGTTTTTTTTTTTTTTTTTTTGTGCTTTGTTGTAAATCTTAGTTCAGTGAGTGTTTATGAAGAATTTTTGTTTTTGATAGGCTATGGCAGGATGCTGAAAATAGAGTATATTTGATCGAAGAGCTCGATAAAAGAAATGGCCAGGTATTTATTTATTTATTCTCTGTATCAAATTTAGGTTTGTTGTTTAAATAAAGTAAAATTTATTTGGTGAAGGAAAATTGCTTGTAAAGTAATACTTGTATATCACTTTTGTAAAGTTAGAACACAGAATTGAAATGATTTCTACTATTATTATTTTTAATTGGTCTTAAATCTGTTGTAATTTGGTGATTGTGATTTGGCGTTACTCTGAGATAAAATGGCATCCGAGCATTGCTGGGTATGGTGTTTGATGATGCCATAATACTTAATTGATTAGGAGTATAATGGGTTTGTTTTGCTCATAACTGCACCTTGTTTTCTTTATTTATAAGTCATTGTTTAGTTGTTGTATAAATAAGAAAAATTAACGAAGCGATTTGTCATAAATTTTCAGGGTCAATCAGCCATTTCTGTTGATGAGACGTTAAAAATTATAAACTGCAGGTAATTTGATTCTAGCCATTTGTCATATTCGACAAATTATGATCTCAGGCTCATAGAAGGGTTTTTTTTTTTTTTTTTTGTTGTCTAGGGAGCAGCAAAAGAAGTTGTCCGAGCTTGAGATGGACCTGGCTGCAGCTAGACAGGAAGGCTTTGTTCCAAAGCACTTGTCAAAAAATGACGGGATTCATTCTAAGAAAAAGATTTTAGGTGTCATAGGAATTATTACAACATTTGGCCGAAAGAAAAATAGAGATGCTATTCGCAAGGCATGGATGCCAACCGGTAACTGTCTGCTAGTTTCATTTTTTGTCCCTCCTTTAGTAAGATTGATGTAAATAATGACCTATGTTAATGTCAACGTTTCACTAATTCAACCAATGAGCTCTAGCTCAAATGATGCTTCCTCTCTCCATAAATGGGGTGGAGGTAAGGCTGTGGCTTCACGACCCATTGGGTGCATGTGCTACTTACCAATTAAAAAAAAAAAAAACCCTCTTCATCAATTTACAGTTTTTAGTTTGCCATCTGAAGGAGCTCTAAATCGAATTTTTTTTAGAGGGGATAAAGAGTGGAAACTTACATCACAGTTTGGGGGTCTGGAATAAGCTCAGGTAGTGTGTAGTGCTAAAGTCAAATGCAACATTGCAACTGCTAGTTGAGTATGGCGGAGATACCCTAAGGTAACCGTTTGTGTTATCTTAGTTGCATCTTCAACCGTTTCAGAAATCTTAGTTGCATCTTCAATTTCAATACTAGTGATGGCTTAATATTTAATACTAGTGATGGCTAAAGTTAATATGTTATTTGGTGGTTATAGACTGCTGAACACCATCTTAGCCTTAGAGAGAGGGTGGGAAAGGGGGGGGGGGGGGGAGGGGGGGGGGGGGGGAGGCGAAAAGACCATTTGAAGGGAAGGGTTTCATCTAATCCGATATGTTATATTCTGAATAATTTAAGTGGATCAAACATGCAGTTGGCTGAGCCAATAGTAGATTTTAAATGAATTAATAGTGAGTAGGAAAGACAATCTGAAGGCTTAGAATGGTTCCAAGAAGTAGTTGGTGGAAGAATTATTCAGATGTTTCAGTATGTGAAACAGAAACCAGTGGCAATCACTGCTGGAATGATAACTAAATGGGTTTGAATATGATGAGGCAAACCAACTGGGGGTGGATAGTTGATGGAAAAGTATATGATGAGGTAATATTATTTTATTTAAACTAGATCCACATGGCTGGTGGAGCACATGCACTGGTGGAGCATAACTTCAGTTATCAATTATGATTGCTGCTGATTGAGAATGAGAATACTAGTGTTCCATCAATGAGCCTGACCAACAATTGTCCAATAATTCATGCACAAAATTATTCTTTTGTACAAAGGGGATATGTAGATTTATAAACCTAGGCTTTGGCATGTCTAATTACAAAATGTAAAACTCTATATTGGCCGACAAGATAGTGCCTTTTGGGGCTTATATATCTAGTAGTTTTTTTTTTTTTTTTTTTGGGGGGGGTTGGGGGGGGGGTTCGGGCTGATGAGGAGGTTCGGGCTCTGTTACTGGATATGTTACCCAAATCTTTTAATCTCTCTGGTTGGTCAAATTTAGCTTTGACTATCTCTTTCTAGTGTTTTTCCAGTTTAAAGCTTGCTATAGATAAACATAGTTGTAAGCTATATAAGTGTCCAGCCACTAATATATATCAAGACCTAAAAATAAATTACTTCTGGTTAACTTGCAAATATGAGGATTTGATAATGGATATATGGATATGCGACTGTCATTTTGGTATCTATCGCTTTTTATGAGTATCTTGCTACTGCTACTTTCAGAATTTTTCTCCTTGATTGCACTTTTTAATTGATTTTATTTGCCTATCCCAATTTTTTTTCCCGCTTGTATTGTACTTGAGCTGAAAAAAAATATATATATGCAGGTGCAGCTGTAGAAAAACTGGCAGATGAAAAGGGCATCATTGTGCGATTTGTTATAGGAAGAAGGTCTCTATTTTGATAACTCTACAATATTTGAAAGAATTTTCTAAAGTTTTTAATTTAGTTAAGTTTATGTATCTTGCAGTGCAAATCGTGGAGACAGTTTGGACAGAGAAATTGACAATGAAAATAGTCACACCAATGATTTCATCATTCTTGTACGTTAAACCAGTTACTAATGTCAACAATAAATAGTTGGACTTAGAGTTTAAATAATTTTTTCACATACAGATATCTAAAATAAAAGTTCTATAGAGTTGAATCTGTAGCTAACGTCCTACACCAATTATTGTCACCTATTATCTTATAAGTATGCTTGTGCCCACTTTGGATGTTTGTACTAACAGGGTATTCTCTTAGTTGATCATTGACTTGTACCAATTTCTAAGTCATAGCACATGTAGTTTGTATTTTTGCTGATGCTGCCTCAAATTGTTGTTTGAGGAAGAGAAACTTGCTGTATCGCACTTTGATGCATTTCTTATTTGTTCAATCATGACTCTGGAAAAAAAAAAAAAATTGAATACATGCTATGTGTTTAGTTCATATATCACTTGTTAATAGCTGAAGTTGGCAGTTGGCTGATTTGTTTGTAGGAAATAGGAATACAAACTAGGAGTAGTTATTAGTATTCCAATTCTTTTGCCTTCTGCCCTACAGGATGGTCAAGTGGAGGCACCTGAGGAGCATCCAAAAAAGATGAAATCGTTTTTTGTTCATGCAGTAGAGAATTGGGATGCTGAGTTTTATGCTAAGGTCAATGATGATGTCTATGTTAACATTGGTATGTCCTTAATCTTTCTGGCAATTGACAACATATAGTATCCCTGTAACCTTCAATTTTTCTAGTTTGCAAGAGAGAGGATCTTGTATGCTATGCAAGAACACTTGTTCACATGTAAAGTTACAAGGAACCTAGTTTTTGCTCCTCCCTCCTTGACATCTTCCCTTGTTTGCCCCATTAAGATTTGCCACAGAAATATTTTAATTTTATTTTAAGCATTTCACACACTAGCTATTGTTTGAACACTATATTCATCATTATCACAGTATAAGGCTCAAATTTAATACGAATTAAAAAAAAAAAAAGTAATAAACAATTAGAAAAAAGCAACTAATAGCTGCCTTCGTCGTTTATTGTAGTCTATGCTGATTGTTTTGGCTTATCCTTTGTTATACAGATGCCCTGGGAGCAATGCTAACTAGTCATTTGGATAAGCCACGTGTTTATATCGGGTGTATGAAATCAGGCGAAGTTCTTTCAGAACCGTGAGTTTAATAAAAATGTTTATTTGTTGATAGGAAATGTTTAATATTAGAGTATTTATCAAAAAGAGTATGTGTTTATCTTCCTTTTTTCCCTATACTGTCTGAATTATGTAGGTCCCACAAGTGGTATGAACCAGAATGGTGGAAATTTGGGGATAAAAAATCGTGAGTATTGCATCCTTTGGTTTTTTCCTATAGCATAAAAGTATGATGTTATAATGATTTTTTCCAGAATGTGACTAGCTCAGTTGTGTACTTGACAATTTCAGAATACAATATTATTAATGCTTCTCTTTACAATGTCTGTTTCGTGCTTCATATTCAAAATGCTTCTCTTTATATGAAACTATCTACTTACTGCAATATCCTCTCAAACTTTGAGTTGAGTTGTGTGAGGCAGGCAAGGGTTGGCTTCTTAAAAATATTCATTCTGTTTTGTAAGGTACATAGGTGTAGAACAACAAAAAAATGTTAGTTTTTCCCTTAAAAATAATGTGCTTATGAAAGTACTGACTACTGAACTGATTTTTGCATTTTGCCGCAATGTAGAAGTGTGATTTCCCACAAATCATTTCTTGTAATATGAAATTCTCCTGTCTCAACAACCATCGTAGGTATTTTTGTATTGTTTTGGGGGGAAAATCCATGTTAGGAGCTGAATGCTTGGTTTAAAAAAATTAAGCAATGCACAAGAACTTAAGATGTTACCATTCATGCAGGCTGTGCAGATTCCTGTTCTTAATATCCCATTTTTTAGTACCTGCCTGTTCAATTGACCCCAAATATATTTCTTGTATGTTACAGATATTTTCGACATGCTTCAGGGGAGATGTATGTCATGTCAAGAGCACTGGCTCAGTTCATATGGATAAACAAGTATTTTCTCCCTCTTTTATGGTAATATTAATTAGTATATAGACACACCTGGCAGGGCAGGATTGAGTTGACATCTTTCTTTGGTTTTCCAGATCTATTCTTCGTACATATGCTCATGATGATGTTAGCGCTGGATCATGGTTTATTGGGCTTGATGTGAAGTACATTGATGAAGGGAAGTTTTGCTGCACCTCCTCGTCCTCAGGTCTCTCTCTCTCTCTCTCTCTCTTGAACACACACTCACACAGACAAAGTCACCCTCAATACACACACACACAATGATTTTTGCACCAAATAAAGGGAAACAATTGAGAGAAACTGAGCAGCAAAGAGTGGGGCATTACAATTGGGGTGATTTACATATGATTCTGAGTAAGCATGGTGAAAGGGTCTTCCATTTCATGCCATGATTCCTTTCTCATCTGGTGGTTTCTTGCTTAAATGACTTTCATGTTTTATTAAAAAAAAAAAAATAGAAAAGTTTCTTTTTTTATAAACATGTTACTGTTAAAATAATTTGTTTAGTTTCCGTCAGCTACATGGCAATACAGCTTTACTTTTAAAATAAAAATTTTGGCATTGTGGAAAAATTCTTTTCTTTGGGTTAATGGGGAAAACTGAACACCGTTATACCTGCACTGGTCTGATACGACAGTCTTGCTGAGGTGAAGCTTCTTAGATCCAATGTCTAGTTAGCTTCCATTTAGACTTGTTAGCTTCTTGCATGTTATAGAATAGCCTCGTACAAGTTCATCTTTTTTCCCCCCAGTAAAATCCATGATGTCTTGTTTTACTCCATTAGCAACCTATAATCGGCATTCTTGTTAAAAGTGGAGAACAGGGCGAACTCCTGAATAGTCTAAACATGTATAGACAAACGCACAACTAGGAGAGGTTAGAACATTACAGATGGTGTCATTTGTGAAGGCTCAACTACATTTTGGACTGGGAAGTTTTACGTTTGTATTAAATTATGGTTCTGACTTTCTAGTATAGATTTTTTTTTTTTCATAGGTTAGTTTTCTTACTTTCTAGTATAGATATTCTCAAAGGGACAAGGTATTTATAGCGATATCTTTGTTTATATAATTTTTCTCCATGTCTCAGGGGCAATTTGTGCAGCTGTGTGACTTGTGTTGCCTCCATTGACAAATTATTGAAATAATCAGTACATAGAGCAAGGGAAGACCCGTCTCTTCATCAGATGTGTTTTTCAACGTGAATTCATGAAGTGATGAGGATTTTTTCTGCCAAAAGCTGATTCCAGTCTTGAAAGCTTGGATTTCTTGATTGAAGTGATTTTGTGAGTATAGATGCTAACATGCTAATCAGTATTTTTCAAGAGGCTCTGGACACAAGCACATGGTTCTAATTCACAGACTTTGAAAGATGAGTGAGTCTTCTGATAAATGATGTATTATAATCAACCATTTTTCCATTCATTATCATTCTTACAAATTATTTTTCACATTTTGAACCAATTGATTTTGTTATCAAAACTCGTAAGTCTAGAGAATACATGAAGAGGATTTATATATTAGGATGTGAATGGAACTTGAGAGTATAAAGTGTTTGTATATGCGCATGCTTGAGTACTGCAAATTTCCACAGAATCGTGCAGTCAATTTTATAACAGTGGTTACCATGTCCATATTCCAATCCAGTGGTTAACTTATATTTTTCTAATACAAATAGCTGTGTTCTTAAAATGCCTTATGTAACTGATCTTTTCTGAATGGAATAATACTGTTGGTGACTTTTATTGTATTGTATTGTTGCTGCTATTTTTTACTTCTTCTGTGACTTTCATATGCAAGCAAAATTTTCAGAGACCTGGATTTCCAATTAAATTGAAGGTGGTAAATATTGTAATTGTGGAATACAACCAAACAAGACAAAGTGGGAATATACTTGCAAAGATAATACATGTCATTGTTTTGTTGCCTTTTTTTTTTTTTTTTTTTTTTTCTTTCTTCATTACAATGAATGGGGTGGGGATTTGAGCTTAGGTTATCCCACTTGGATAATTCCATTGAGTTACAAAACTCTTAACTTGTTTCAAGTAGGAATGTACATCATCATTCAAATAATGTGTCTATTTGGATTTCCCAATCCATGCACGCTTTAAGAAGGTTTAAATACATAGTCTGTTTATAAAATTTAGCCTATAAGTGAATTTAGTCCATGTGATTTAAAGTGATTGTTTTTAGTTTCTTAAATAATATTGTCAAATTAAAAGCTGGCACGTAATCACTTTAAGTTTATTTGGGACTATAATAAATCAATTTAAGTTTTTATTTTTTGGACTAAAAGCGATCACTGATCATTTTAAATATGTGATGGCTATTAATCTCTAATCATTTTAAAATTCCACAAGTATGTGAAATTGATGTCACAACTTAACATTTTAATTAATTAAAAAAAATAAGTAGTGACATTTTTATATATAAAATTCGTGAAAGACCAAAGAAAGAGCGGTGCACACCAATGTTTTGAATTTCATTCTTTTCCTAAATTACCTATTTCGTCTCAACTAAAATTCTGATTTGTATTTGATTATTTTGGTGGAATTTTGACTCTCTTTTTTTTTTCTTTTTCTTTTTTTTTCTTTTTTTTTTTATGAAGGTAATTTTGACATTGAACATGCATTCCAAACTGAAATTGATTTTAGGTTATTATTATATATATATATATATATATATATATATATATATATATTATTTTTATATATAATAACTTTTATGAGATTTTATGAATTTTTTTGTTAATTCATATATGAAATTTTATGAATCTTTGTATTTTTTTTATATATTAAAATTTCAATAATTTTTTTGAATTTATGTTGATAAATTAGAATGACATTAATTATTTAGTATGAACTAAACTTATTATGATAATTCCAAAACGATATACCATTACCAAACTATTCGACTCTAGTAACTCATCTATGATAATTCATCTAAAACAAATTTCATTTTGAAGCGGAATTTAAACTTATTATGATAATTCCAAAACAATATACCATTACCAAACTAGTTGACTCCAGTAGCTCATCTAAAACCAATTTCAAAGTGGAATTTAAACTTATTATGATAATTCCAAAACGATATTACATTACTAAAATATTCAACTCCAATAGCTCATCTAAAACCAATTTTGAAGCAGAATTTTTTCTCAATTTTTAAAAAAGTTCTACTCCTAGTATGAGCACAAACTACTTAACTCATAAAGGACGAATACTCATTTATCTTAAGAGAGACAAACAAAAAAAGAAAAGAGAAAAAAATTGCGTGAAAAGGATTTTTTTTTTTTTTTTGGCTAAATAAGGAAAAGGAAAATGAGTAACGCAGTGACGGTTTAATATAAACATTCTGAAAAATCCAAATCACACATCACATAACAATAACACACGCCGTCACCAGCCAGGTCCTCAGCTCCAGATCCAGATTCCAGATTTACATTTAAACATTACAGCATCCACCGCGTGACGTGTCTGTTTCCTTCGCGCCCTTCCTCTCTCTCACTCTCCAAAACCCTTTTTCCCTCCAATTCCCAACCATTCCACTTCAAATTAGATACAAACCTAGGGTTACGTTTTTCTTCTCTCTTTTCACCCTTCCACCCTCTCATCTCGTTAAACTTTCCTGCTATTTTCGCATTTAACTCTCAAACTTTCCGGTACGTTTTCTACTTTCTATTTTTTTTTTTAAATTTTTTTTATATGAAAATGTTGTTAATTAATTAATCCGATTGTAGCAGATTTTATGTTTATAAAATATTTGAGCAATAACAAAAATTTGATGCAATGTAAAAACGTACATTAACGATTATTCATATTGATTTGTCTTGTTTCATGTGCAATGCTAGAACGATGATAATTTTGTGTTTATTATTATTATGATCAGGCTCAAATGCTCTTATGCACATTGTGACTAGAATCTCTTAAATTGTTAGATAGATTATAAACTACTATCTGTTTCTTCGCGATCTATAATGCCATGCTTTACTATGTGGATAGTCTATTTAATTGACACGTGGTGGGTTGAAGGAGAATTCCTCCAAACCGGGTTGGAGATAAACTCTGTCCCTTTGTTTATTTACTTTTTAAGGTTTTTATGATGTTTGAAATTACTTATTAAATGAAAGAGAGGTTTTATCATGTTTTGAAATATCATGCAAGTGACTAAAGTGCAGGTGGCAACTCCTTTGATCACAGAAATGCCTTTCAAGTCATCAGACAATTTGGATCAAGGCTTAAAAAAGAAGTTAAGAAGATTGGATGGACTTGAAGTATCGGTTGAAAATGATACTATTGCAAGTGATGCTGGAGGCTTCTTCCACGAGGCATCGCAGAGGTTGATGAACCTTTGGAGTTATTTTATTACCTTTATATGTTCATTTAGTTGTTCAATTAAGTATAAATGAAATAACTTGTGTTGTTTTTGATTCAATGCAGTTTGGTACATGGAACTGATGGTTTGGGAGATGAAAATGCTGGAAACATTGGAGTGAGGATTCCATTTTCTAAATCTCTTATTTGTTCATCTCTCACTAAACATTGAAGTATGATCTTCAAGTAATTATGGGGTTTTTTTTTTATTAGGAATGCCAAACCCAGATGATAAATGGTTCTGAGAGAGTGCTATCTACTGGTACGAATAAGTTTTAAGTGATTGGTTAAAATTTTTTGTTCAAGGTTTAAGTATGGTGTATAAGACTAGGGAGGTGAGTTTCGTTTGAAAGGGATCTGTGCCTTTTGTGGTGACCTTTTTGGAATGAAATGTTTAACTCAATTCTCCTGCCCCATTTTTTCTATCAATTTTGATTGAAAAGGGGCATGGTATATCTCATTGTTTCTGGTTGACTACTTGACTTGACTGATGAATCCTGTTACTGGTCCTAAGTAATTAGAAATCATTCAATACTAACGGATTTTATTACTTAATTATCTGGGCAACAGATGACAAGAAGAACGTCAATACTCAGGTTAGTCCTTCAAGTGAAGGGACAGAAAATGGAAAGACCACTAGAGTTTTGGAGGATGCTCCTTCCCCTGCTAATGTTGCAGAATTATCCATTGGATTCCCAAATGAGATAATAGAACCTAATGCTGTGTCTGTTGTTTCCTCGGCTGGTGCAGGGTTGGCTTTTGAAGGTTTGATTATGGTACAGAAATATCTCTACCTCTGGGCTCACAATTTATGTCTATCTACTTCGATATGTACGCTAATAAGATGAGCATAAAAATTTGTTTCCTTTATTCTTTTGTACTTGTTTATTTTGAAATTAAACTCATTTGCTATTCTGAATTAGGATTCATGGGGTTGATGAAAGATTTTCCCAAATTTGTGAGCAAGAGTTAACTGAGACAGTCAATTTAAGACCTTGCGAGTCAGCTTTTGCTAAACATTTCTCTATTGCTGAGTTTGAGTTTTATCTGAATTGGAATGTGAGACAACTTTAAGAGAATGCATAGAAGTGCTCTGAAACATTTTTTACTGTTCATTCTTATTTTCCCCCCTCAGGATGAAAGGCAGCTGAAACGAGAGAGAAGAAAACAGGCTAACAGAGAATCTGCAAGGAGATCTAGGTTGAAGAAGCAGGCTGAAGTGGAGGGTGTGATGATGAGATATGAATCCTTGAATGTGGAGAATGTGGCTCTTAAAACTGAATTGGATCAGCTGAAAGAGGATTCAGAAAAATTGAGGAATGAAAATGCTGCATTAATGGTACTCTTATAAAGTCTGTTTGTTTCTTTCTCGAGTGCTTGCACTTTGATTTTACTAAACTGATTACCATTCACTTTGTGCCAACTTGCCACAGTATTTGGTATTTATAGTTTAATTATTTCATTAATGCTTGGATTCTCTGAGGTAATAAATGATAATGTCTTTGACTTGGTTGAAGACATGGTTGGTATGCCAATGAGCTCTAGCTCAAATGACTCCTTCCCCCATAAGTATGTGGTAGAGGGTGTGGTTATGGGTTCAAGATCTATTTTGTGCCTGTGTTACTTACCAATGAAAACAATGTTGGAGTCTTGGTAATTATGGTTAAATTCCATCTTAAAGCGAGCAATCTTCTTCATATATGGATTAAGGGCCTTGATGTGTACTACTCTGTAGGTTTTTTTTGTTGTTGGTGTTGCTGACAGAGACATTTCTATAGTGTAGTACTGCAATTGGAATGGCATATTTGCATAGAAATTACTAGACTGAAGTAGAATTTTAGTCATGTTAGATTGACAGGATATCAAAGTTAAGGACATAGAAATTTACAAATGAGGACATGGATGTTTCTTTGTCAATGAATATGTCTAGATTTGTTTGTTTGCTTTGCTATTGGGTTAGTTTGAACATGGGAAATCAGGGAATCCAGTGTTGGTGCTATGTTGTTTATTTATGTCTGCTGTTATCCTAAAGCTGTATTTGAAAATTTTCAGGTTGTCTCTCTTGAGCAAAGCTGTTTTTCTATTCATTTGCAGCTGGAGCTTACACGAGTTTGATTTTGCAGGAGACACTGAAAAATACACAGGTGGGGCAGCAAGAAGGGATAGCCTCTGTTAAGAATGAAGCTGATTTGGCTCTACCAAACAGTTCTGAGAATATTCTCAACAATGATTCTGTGAGTGGGAATGTGCAATAGGAATGTGAAACCCATGAAAAGTCTAACTCTGAAACCAAGCATCACCCGTTAGAAACAAACTCTAGAGGTAATGCTGCTGCTGCTAGATGATCAGAAAGTTGGTTTGATTCTCAGCATATAGTCTATGTTATTTTTAGTTAAGTATGTGGTTTTCACAAAAGATGGAAATCCCAGTTTACTCTGATTGGTTTACATTAGGCAGCTGTTAGATAAGCAAAAACTTAGCTAGGAGGGACAAAAGCTCTAATGGGAATTTTGGAAGTTCTATATGATACGTTATAAGAATCTTGGATGGATATCAGCAGTGTTCAAGAATAATTTAAAGGGTTATTGCTAATTTCTTGGTTTTGCCAAATTCTTAGATACCAAAAATTGAACTTTATAGGGTAACTTATATGGACTCTTTTAAATTTTATTTGTCGGTAATATTTATATAATTATATTGTCTATTTTGGGAATATTTTATCTTTTCTTTGGGTCTCTTGCGAAATGCAAAATTGAATTGTTCTTTTATTATGGATAAGGTCTTTGTGACTCTGATTCATATTGAATTGTATTTTATTATGAATTCTCGAGGTTGATTCAAACGCAAGTTGTAAGCTTTATTCCAAGACAAAGCGGTTTGGAGGAGTCCGTCAATGTGGTTGTTAATTGTTATGTCAGTTTTTAAGTCTTGTATAAAATTGATGGGTATTAGGACTCATGTATAAACGAACGGTCTTAGCTAGTAAGGACAAGTTGGAGTTTGGTTAAGGATCTCTCATATTTAGTTATCAAATCAATATGTTTTTTTAAGACTGATCACCCATGTCATTTTTACTTTGGAATCCTTACATACAGTCTAAAATCTTCCAGGTGGTTGGTGAGAAGAGCACCAATTTATGCAAATTCTGGGAAGGGCATGATAAAGGCTTAGAGGAAGTCGCATTGTACCTAACTACTAGTGGCGGCACGTTACATTGTTACCCGAGTTGTATCTTAAAAGCTTTTAATAGTCCATCACATTAAAATTCCATCTTAAAGCACTCTTTTTAGTTCATTTTCTCATGCTTATTAAGAGTGGGTCAAAAAGTGAGGGAGAAAATACACGGCGTGGTTTGGACTATGTCCACTTTTGAAACCATTTGATGATATTAGGTTTTGAAATGTGTGGGCCTTGCTTTCCTTCTCGTGCTCCAAGTTGATTTGATGATATGTGTTTTAGGTATGAGTATGACCAATGTGTGGGCCTTGCTTTCCTTCTCGTGCAAATAATCCAAGTTGAGAAAAAAAAAATAAAAAAATTGTCAAGAAAAAAACAGATACCAAACAGAATTTGGAACCCAGAATTCTATACATGAATGTGCAAAAGTTTAACACTAAAGGTTGCACTTCAAATTCCGTAAAAGGAAAAACCATAGCCTCGTGTTTCTTGTTCATACTTTAGATTTGACTAAGCCTAGCGGTACTGTATAATCTTTTCTTATTCTCCCTTACAAACTGACATGTTTATTTTCTTTTAAATACTATGCCCTCAATTGTCATGAAAAGTGTTGCATTGGACCGTTCTTTCTCTCTTTTTAAATAAAATAGTGTAACCTTAATTTTTTATTTTATTTATTAAAAAAAAAATTATTTTGTTTAATTCAATTTGATTTTTTAGTTGGGCACGATACCAATGTGGATATATTAACTTTTTATCAAGCCTAAAATAGAATATTCATAGTTGAGAAAAGTTTTATTTCTCTTACTAGCATCTTCTAATTAAAGCCAGAAATACTTCCTACGCTTGGCAGTGTCTTTTATAAAGTTTTTCACTATGTTTTGAATTTATGAATTTTTAAAGTTTTGGAGAAGCGAGTGCCTTGAAGGAATCAAGTTGTTGAAATTCACACATCCGATTGATTATATGTACAACTTTTCACTGACATTTTTATATCTTGTTTTGTCTCTGTCACAATTTTCTTGTAGTACTTCTTATTGTAGGAATAAGAATTTTTATTTAAACAAAAAAAAAAAGGGCTCTGGGAAATACTGTCAGTGACCTTTGTGCTACAAGTAAATCATAGACATGTTCATAAGCACCTTCTAGTTCAAATGGGGGAGGAATAATTTTGGTTGAACATAGAATAAGATTTGCTAATTTACACTTGCTTTATTCATTGCATACTCATAAGCAGTTCCAAAAGTGCCATTATATGTTTGTAACTTCTGGACACTAATGAATATGAACTGTTCTCACAGTGAAGTGAGGGTAGAGGGGTTGGAGACTCTTGACTACCTTGACAACTTATGTGACAGAGCGCTTCACTGTGAGAATGCATCACAGTTAGTTTTTAACTCTTTTTCTTTTACTTTTTTTGGGTAAGAAAAAAATTGCCCTAAGTGTGACAATTGTAGTAGCTAGGGGTGATCAACAACCTGCCTAATATGATCTGTTGATCTGTCTAGTTTATAAACTCATGCGATCATACCACTCGTCGTCAACAACCTCAACAAGCCCCTTCCCTATAAGAAACCTTTCCTCAACTCTACTGAGCCATAGGAGCTAAGATCGTGAGCGTCGAAATCAATATCATCACCCTCCCTTACTTTAGGTTTTTTTTTTTTTTTTCTTTCATTGCGGACTTTTGAGTTGTTTTTATTGATGGGTTTGTAATACTCAATCTGGGAAGTTGTTGAAATGGTTTGTATTCGATTCGAGCCCCTTATGATTACCCCTAGTAGTAGCCTAAAACAATAGCAAGTTTAAAAAGAAAGAAATGAAATGTGAGTTTCACTTATGTTTGGTTGAATAGGTTCAACAACTGATCAATAATGATGGATAAAATTTTTAAGAAACTAAGGAACCAAAATAATTATAAATAAATGTTGTTTTTAATTACATGATTTATTTAATAGTAAGTATCTTATTTTTTATTTATTTGAGGTTGTAATTAAAACATATTAGTTTTGCAACTATCTCGGCCATTTCTCATAAGTCACCTCATTAGGGATGACAAAATACCTTCAACTCACCTACCCCCAACCTCCAACGAAACAGGGACGGGAGTGAGGTTGTAAGGGTATAGAGCGAGGAATAGGTACCCCAACACCAAACCCAATATGTTTAATACATATTTCTACTGTAACCGTGTTTAACTTCTCCCAAATCTCTTAAACCGTTCAAAATTATTATCTATTCTCCTTCAATTTTATACTTTAACCTATCATCTTTTCAAATTCCATTGGATCCATTTAAGTAATAGCTGGGATTTAGATATGGTGCAATAGCACCATGCAATAATTTTCAAGGGTTGGGATTGAGAGTTGAAATATTTACTTTTAATCTCATCCCTTGAATAAAATACTTTTAAACTTTTTGATTTTTTACTTTTTTTACCCTTTCACTTTTTGAACCTTTTTTTTTAACTAAGTATTGTATGGCTATTGCACTAAATCTCAATCTAGTTGAATCAAGTATTGTCAAGGAAGGAAAAAAGAAAAACCACTGAAAATGTGGGAACACTTGTGAAGAAGCTAGTTGTTAATAACTTAATTATCAAAATGGATTACTTCATAGTGAGTAGCTATAATCTATATCAAACGCCATTTGCACAAGACACAATTAGGTGATTCATATTGACACAGCAAACAGTGATATGATAAGTCTAGTCATCATCCTCAGGATCAAAATCCTTAATCTTCACTTCAGCATCTTCTCCATACTGAATGCAGTTGTCAATTTGAGCCAATATATATTGTATACTGCAAAAAACAAGTCAACCTTTACTCTCTAATTATATGATAAGTTAGTCGAATACAAAAGCAGTCGAAGTTCATCTTTGCCATCTTTATAACTAAATTTGCTTGAATGTATTTCATCACTTCAAAACAAACAAACGCACCAAGATGAAAAGGAAGTCTACAAACAAAAGATATACTAATAAGCACTTCCTCTACCACCAGTTGAAGCCTGAAGGTTTATCATATGATATCTTACCAACTGTTGAGTAGCTGAAGACAAAAACCATTTGAAACTAAGATTTGCTTTTAGCTACAGACTTTAGTTAGGCAGAAATTTTGGTTCACAAATTACAAGCTAATTCACTTATTATATATAAAAAAAAAAAAAAAAATTTACAAGCTAATTCTAAATTTGATGTTTTCTCATTCAATATGCATATAAAAGAAAATCCAAACTAGTTTCAACTTGGATTTAAAAAAACCACCACCACATCTCCTCTTGCATTGTTCGTATTCGACGGAAATCTGGAATTTTTTCGTCAACATTTTTGGGATTTCTTGGGTTATGCCAATGGGGATTGTGGATCTTCTATCTTGCTGGGGTGGTGGGTGCCGAAATACTAGGATTAGAAAGGTCTGGGATATGGTTCCTCTTTGTATATTCTGGTGTCTTTGGTGGGAGAGAAACACTAGATGTTTTGAGGGGATGGAGAGGAATGTGCTGGAGCTGAAAGGTTTGGTCCTTAGAACTCTCATGGAGTGGTCTAAGGCTGCTGGAGTTCTGGTTTCCTCTTCTGTTTTGGATTTTTTAGAATCCTGTAATGCTTAATTTGTTCCTTCTTGCTTTTGTACACTTCCCGTGTACTGATTTTTAATAAAATTTCTATTTACTGATCAAAAAAAAAAAAAAAACCACCACCAAGCCCTAGTCCCAAAAATTTTGGGTTGGCTATGGATCCTCAACAAACTAGTTAGGGTTTGCCAAGCAACCAGTAAGAAGCTTTTGACTGCACTAGTAAAGATAGCCACTCTTAAAAAATAAGCCAAACTACAATTTTAGTAGTTGTACATTGAGAATTCAGAATAGTCCAGAGAGTGCAGCTCACAAATGGAACAAGGCAGACTTGTGACGAAGCTAAGACTATCCTCAAGAGCTGGAAGATTTCAACAATGGTATTCTCGCTCCCTATGGCATATACTATTTATTGCTATTTGACGATGGTGAACCTGAGTGTTATGATGAAACATTGGAGGATGAAAATCCATCCAAGTGGGAGTTAGCTATGCAGGATGAGGCGAACTAACTTAAGTCAAATCAAACATGGGAGTTGACTGAGCTACCATTGGGTATGAAAGCTTTATATAATAAGTGGGTTTACGGAATCAAAAAGAAGAACATGATGGCACTAAACATTACAAAGCCAGCTTGGTCGTTAAGGGATTTCAGCAAAAGGAATGTGTGACTACATTGAAATCTTCACTCTAGTTGTGAAGTTAACAACAATCATATTGGTGTCGGGAATTGTGGCTGCTATGGATTTATATCTTCAGCAATTAGATGTAAAAATTGCCTCCTTTCATGGTGATCTGGACTGGAGGATATCTGAACAACCACAAGGTTTCATAGTACCAGGTAAGCAAGGACCAATATGTAAATTAAAAAGGAGTTTGTATGGTTTAAAATAAGCCCCAAGACAGTGGTACAAGTTAGATGGATTCATGTGGAGCAATGGTTTCAATAGATGTCAGACAAATGATTGTAGTTATACAGAGAGTTTTGACAACAGCTATAATATCTTGCTTTTTGAACATGGATGATATGCTAATTACAAGGTCAAACATCCAAGAAATAAATAACTTACAGAAGCAGTTGTCTAAACAGTTTGCAATGAAAGACCTAGGTGCTGCAAAGCAGATTCTTGGGATGAAGATTGCTATTGACAAAGTAGCTAGTATCTGAGGTTGTCACAGGCAAATTATGTTTAAATGGTTCTCAACAGGTTCAGCATGCAAGATGCAAAACCAATAAGTGTTCCTTTAACCAGTCACTTCAAACAAACTAAAGAGCACTTATCAAAGACAGCGAAAGAGCATGCCTTAGATGGAAAAGGCGAAATATTAGAAGCCCTAAGCTCAGTATTGTAATTGCACCCATGCGTGTAGCCCAAGTTTTTTTTGATAAATAATAATGTTTTACTGATAAAAATTGTTTCCAGAGTACATTAGGCATGTAAATGCGAGTGGCCCAAGTAATAGGGTAACGAAGCATGCCTTACATGAAAAGCCCAGGTAATAAACCTTTGGGTTAAAATAATCAAAAACTTTAAATCAAATCTCTTAAATGCAGTTCCAATATTTTTTTTTTCATAAAATAAAGCTATGACAGCTAAGTTTGTAAGCACAATATAATACTGTTAACAAGAGAGAGAGAGAGAGAGAGAGAAAATACCTTCTCTCCTTCCTCAGGTCAAGGGGCACAAAACTCACCATGTTATAATCATCCACCTAGCACAACAAAAATTATATAATAGTTTCAAAAAATACTACCAATCCTTATTGCAGGTCAAACAATTCAAGAGAGATACAGAGCAATTCGCTGATTGAAAAATGAAAATGTCCTTGTACAACCAATGCAGGCCAACAATTACTACACATCACATAACCATGCACAATCACAATGCTTCAACCTTCGACATACTAACAGAATAATTAGTTCCTTGCAACCTTTCAGGTAAATGTAGAATTTAAAATGATGCAACTTATGTAACATCAGATTACCTATCTCTCCAGTGAGGATAAAATATCGATACAGATCATACAACCAGGACTGTAAATCAACCCGTCTACAACATCCATACAGATCGATACAGATTACCTATCTCTTCCAGGAAACTTAATCATGCACCTCTAAATAATAAAGATGCTTCCAATGGAATATTTCACACAACATAGGCAAAGTGGTCAGGGGCAGCCATAATGTGAAGTCAAAATGTCATTAAAATTAAAAAATTGTATACGGCATTAATATCAAGACCACTCTGAAAGAAATGCAAAGTAGATCAATATTGATTATATGTGACCACAATCCTGACAAGTAGTTTCCTGCAGAATTTGAAGGCAATATGTGTTGAACTTTTAAGTACTATAGTTACTCACCAGTTCAATCAAAGCTTTATTCAGCTTTGCAAATTGAGGAGCCATGCGTTGATTCAACTCTGATAGCAAAAATCGAGGCTCTGGATTCAGAAATCTGAGAGCAGTAAAAGTACAAAACATATTAGATTGTTAAATTTTAATAAAAATGGTGTATACATGTTATAGAAAGTAGTAATGGTATAAGGGCTCACTCTTCAATATCCCGTTTGTTAGTCACGAGGTCCATTTTGGAGAGGATATTAACATGGGGCAATTCAAGTTGGACCATCGCAGAAAGTGATGACATGCAACCACTAATGAACTTGGTCACATCTGTCATAAACTAGTATAATCAAATATTGAAACCATTAGTTTTAATTAACAGACAGTACATGATTAGTTTTAAAATGACAAGAACAAGCCATGCGAAGAAAAGAGAAATATCATAAGAAAAGAAGTAACTGATTTCATACAAACCTGTGAATCAAGCAAGTATACAGCACAAACATTAAAATTTTTACGCTTCAAATGTTCCACAAAATTCCGCAGCACTGGCACATGTGAAAAGAGTTCTATCTGGCCTGAATAAATATCGGAAGGTTAGGATATATCATCATATGGTTGCTAGCCATAAAACAGGCATGTCGAAGATTATCGGGTTCGGATATGAGTAATAAAGCATAATTCAATTTTCATGTGCATCGGGAGGAACATCTTCTGGCTGAAATAGGAAGGATGTGTCTTTTTTTTTCTTTTTTGATAAATGAAATAGGAATGATGTGCTTTACGAAGTATGAACTCATTTAGACATTTTCCATTACACTTTAGTTGGTTTAAAGGCTCAAGTTGCTTGTTTTTCTCTTCTTCCATTTTTTCCGACCCACTTTCTACCTTTCTCTACTTTTTAAAAGTAAATCTTCCAGACTCCCTTCTAGTCCACACACAGATAAAAATTTAAAAGAAAGAGAGGCATTTATTTTATTTTTTCTTTCATTGGAGACTAATTGGCCATATAGGCTGCAAAATGGGATGCCAAGAGACTTTACTAGTCAAGTTAACTGGTACCTCCAAAGTTTTCCCTTTTTATAATGTTTACTAAGGCAGTATTGGGATGGGACCTCAGATACTCAATACTTAATGAACTGTCCCTAGGCCCTCATTTGCACAATAGTAAGCATGAAAGGAAGGACAATCCTGACATCTCTTTACAATATTCAATAATGACACATTTTTTCAATTCTTTTTTTAAGAAAACAAATTTCTTGGATGGGTTAAAACAAGTCAAACACCAATATGGAATTGAACACCTACCCTTATGCTCCAACCCTTATGTATGGGGTGAGGAGATGCCGCTTGATCCAAAGACCACTAGCCCTCTTTCTTATTATGTTTCTTTTTTTACTAGGCAAGAAACGATCTATTGCAATGAAGGAGAAAATACTTTATGGGGAAAAAAAACTAGAACAATATATTAAGTATTCACTGCTTTTGTCTTTATTCATTTTCCATGGTCCTGAGACATCCATCTATGCCAGCTTACGGAAACAAGTCAACTAACAAGTAGTTTCCTATATAGCAAATTCAAAACCACAATAAATATAAACAAATACAGACAAGTACACGACTAGACAAGTGGGGATACCTGGGCAGTCAAAGACCAAGTAGTCATCATCCAAATAATTGTCCAATTCTTCCGTCAACCAATCATCCATATTTTCTTCGAGGTGTCTAAACATGGAAATTAAGGCCATTCATTTTGCAACAAGATAATCATTCAAGGTACCTAGTAGGAGATAATCATGCTTTACTATTAAACATTCAAGGTCCTTAAGGCCTTTAATATAGACAATAATCACAAGTAAATATACATAGCAAAAGCATACAAGAAAGGTGAAGAAAAAGTTCAAATTGAATAAAGGATACTCCATACAGTATATAAGGCTCCCATTGGGACCCATTCCAAGTTCCTCCATGACATCATCCAAGTTAATAAGTTCCCTTATATCTGCAACCAAGGAAAAAGACAAATCAGTAAGTTACATACACACTCAGTTGGTCCTGAACCCGCGACCTCACAAAACGAGGAAATTTTGTTTTTTTTTTCTTTTTTGATAAGTACAAAACGAGGAAATATCAATTAAGCTAGAGCTCATGGGTAACCTATCATTTCCAATCAAACAAATCAGATATAATTAATTAACAAATTGAGCTAAAAAATCAACAACCCCAACTCACCCATTGCCACAGGATAGTCAAAATTCTCAGCAGCAGGATCCAAGTTCACAATATGTATCGACCGCTGCATGGCTTCGCAATGTCGGTACAAACTAGAGCAATAAGTCGACTGAGATTCAAAGAAATAAAAAAATACACAAAAATATAGACATTTAGTCCAACATATTCACAACAAGAACCAACATCTATGGAATTAGAGACAGTGATAACAATGATTTACCTTGCCACTGCCAGCAGGGCCAATAACGAGTTGTGCATAGCCCATGATAGCGTGTGTTTATGTTTGAGTCTTTAGTTCAAATTTGGGCAGAGGGAGTTCAAGAAGCGAAATGATGCGAGAACTGCAACAGCAAGATAAGCAGTACACCAAACGCCAACCGCCAACAATAAATTCAGGATATCAGAGAATTCCATACAATAAATAAACCTGAACACAATTTTCAATTAAAAATGATTATAGAAAATATTTAAAAACAAACAAACTTATCGTTTGAGATAACCAAGTTCTCAGATTTAAGATACATTGGACTGGAATCAGTACCCATGTCCAAGCCATTCCAATATGCATTTTTGTTCAATTTCTATCTACATTTGGCCAGTTTGTATGCCCTATCAAATTTCAGTTGCATCAGTATGTCACTGAAATAGATTGATTGCATGATTCCATGATTTTGTGCAGCACATACAGGCATTTATTTGAACTTTTACTACTGTATACAAGAATTAGCATAGGTAGTGAAGCTACAATTATTGCATAAAGTTTCATATTCAAAAGGACAGAGTTAGGGAATAAATATCTTTGCTTTTTAAATAACAACTATCAAATATTCACTCTATTACTCATATAAGTAATTGCTCAAATAATCTACAGTAATCCATGTCCAAGGCTAGAGTAAAAATTAAAAAAATAAATAAAAAAAACCGTATAAGGCGACAAGCACATCTTTTCAGTGTATCACAATGCCACCAAAAATTTCTGGTCACATAATATAGCACATCAAATCATATTAACAAAAAGTAATTTAAAAAAAAGGACTTAAATACACTATTGGTCCCTAAACTTTAGCCCGTGTATTATTTCAATTCCTAAAGACTAAAGTTTAAAGTGAGCGCTTTTAGTCCCTTAGATGACGTGGCCAAACCAAGCACGGACTAAAAGTGCTCATTTTAAGTTTGTTAGGGACTAAAAAACTAGAAATTGAAATTTGAGCTCCAAAACAAGATCTTTTTATGTGGAGAAAGAAAACCCAGTTGAGACTTCCAGTGAATCTAAAAACCCAGAAAGTGATTTCCAAGAGTGTAAAGAAATTGAGCATATCAGAAGCTCAATTTCTAAGAAACCAAGAAAGTGAAAGTGAGAGAATATCAGTATTACTATTACTTTTAGAGCAAACCCATGTTTAGTTTCTGTTGATAGATACCCCACCAAACTGATTCTCTGGTAATTGCTGAAGGCAACATGAGAGCGCACCACAGTTACACTCTTTTATTAAAGCATTAGGCAAAAGAACAAAGAACTGAACTGAAATGGGTATTTGAGCATTAGGCAAAACTGAACTGAGATTTTTAAAATTCAAAATTTAGATGAACACAACTGAACAGGGATTTTTGAATTATTCAGTTGAACACAACTCAACTCTCAAATACCCCTTTCACAAATCAAAAGCATAAATAACAGTAACTATGAATTTTGAACAAATATTGCTACCAACCAAAAAAAAAACAGAGAAAAAAATCAAATACACACCCATTACCGTTACCTGAAAACCTCAGGAATAATGTGAGAAACCCTGCAAAATACAAAGAAGCAGAGAGAAAATCAGATGAATGAGAGAGAGTGGGGCTTGAGAGGAAGAAATTTTGAAGAGAGTTACTCAGATCGACAAATAGGGGAGAGAGAAAATCAGATCGGCAAAGAGCGAGAGAGTAGCTAGAGGAAGAAGGGTACCTGGGCAAAGAGCGGCAAGGTTAGGGTTTTGTTTCACAGCTCTCTCTCGCGTCGTCGTTTTGTTTACATTAGGTGCATTCGGTTCCCTCGTTAAAAATCAAACACTTGGCTATTTAACGTACCCAACAAACGTAAGTTAAATCAACACTTTTATTGCCCAAGAGAGAGAAAGAGACTTTAGGCTTCATTGGGAGTATCGAGGGAAATGGAATAGAATAAAATGAAGGTAGAAATATACTTTTGGTCCCTGTGTTCAGGGGGTGTTTTCAATTTGATACTAGTATTTTAATTTCATTCGATTGGGTCCCTGTGTTTTTAAGACGTTTTCAATTTTACCCTTGGAGTCAACGCCGTTAGAAATCTGCCTACGTGGTAGACGGAATTACTGACATGACTAATTGTGTCATTTAAAAATAATAAAAAATAATTTAATTAAGCCACGTCAGCATTTATTTATTTTTTTTTTCTTTTCTTTTATTTTTTCTTTTTCTATTTTTCCTTTCTCTTTTCTTTTTTCTTTTCTCTCTCCTCTCTTCTTCTTCCTCCCCAGATTTCTTTGGAGCTTCTAGAACCCTCCCTCTCTCTCTCTCTCTGCTCAAACAAAGCCACCGCAACTCTTCAAGCTTCGCCGTTCACCACACTCTCTCTCTACACAGACCGTAACGATAAAGCCCAACATATTGATTTTCCAATTTTTTATTCCCGTTTCTCTCTCTCTTTAAGTCAGACCAGATCTGGTCTCTCTCTCTCTCTCCCAAGCTCGCATGATCTTCAATCGGAGCAGATTTACCAGTCGTCCTCCAAAGGCGCCGATCTTCACCAACGTTTGAAAGAGAGGAGTTCACGGTACCGATCAACATGCTTTTTGTGTCGATCTTCACTCGAGTTTGTTGATGGGTTTGCGCTGATCTTCACTCGAATTTATTCATGGGTTTGTGCCGATCTTCACTTGAGTTTGCTGATAGGTTTGCACCAATTTTCACTCGGGTTTGCTTTTTCCGCCGATCAACAAATTATGTTTGTTTTGTTTCAATTTTTCCCCAAATCTCTTAATAGATGTTAATTTGATGATGGGTTTGCTTCGATTTTTAATTTGATTGATGTTGTAATTGAAGATTGGGAGTTTTGTGTGGAGATTAAGAGTTTTCTGTGGAGTTTTATGTAGAGTTTTTTGTTGAGCTGCTGACAAATAAAGAGGTAAGAAACAGAGAGGGGATGGGGGAGAAGACAAGCGTTTCACTGATTTTTTTTTCTTTTTCTTTTTCTTTTTCTGCAAAGTCTGTTCTGCAATGGGAGATGGATTTGGGGTTTTTTGGATTTTAGTTGTGAGCTATGTGGTGGCCGGAGTAATCGATTTGGGGTTTTTTTTTTTTGATTTGTGGGTATGGATTTTGGGTGAAGCAGATCCGGTGGTGATGGGTTTCAGTTTCTTGATGGGTTGTGGAGTTTTGAAGGCAGATGGAGTTGTGATGGGTTTTAGTTTGCTGATGAGATAAAATTCAATGAATTTGATGAGATAAAACTCAATGGGTTTCGGTTTCTTGATGGTGTTGTAATGGGCGGTGCGCGGTGGTGATGGCTGTTTGTGGCGGGTGTAGGTGTGTTGGTGCTGTCGATTATAAAATGAATTTAAGATGGGTGCCGCCGGCGAGGTTGGCTGTTTCTTCGGCCTAAAAGCTTGAAGAGTTGCGGTGGCTTTGTTTGAGCAGAGAGAGAGAGAGAGAGGGAGGGTTCTAGAAGCTCCAAAGAAATCTGGGGAGGAAGAAGAAGAGAGGAGAGAGAAAAGAAAAAAGAAAAGAGAAAGGAAAATTAGAAAAAGAAAAGAAAAAAATAATATAAATAAATGCTGACGTGGCTTAATTAAATTATTTTTTATTATTTTTAAATGACACAATTAGCCATGTCAGCAATTCCATCTGCCACGTAGGCAGATTTCTAACGGCATTGACTCCAAGGGTAAAATTGAAAACGTCTTAAAAACACAAGGACCCAATCGAATGAAATTAAAATACTAGGACCAAATTGAAAACACCCCCTAAATACAGGGACCAAAAGTGTATTTCTGCCTAAAATGAAATTAAGGGTATGTTTGGTGACTGTTTTTTGTTTTGTGTTTTCTAAAACTTGTATTGTAGTGTTTTGAGAAATTGTAATAAAAAATAACATTATAATAGTTTTGAGAATAAAAAGTTTGTTTAGTAGGTGTTTTCTAAGTGTTGTACTCTTAATGTTTTTACTTATCATTTTATTATTATTTTTATTATTATTTTTTTTGGCAATCAACAATCAGACCTCTCCGGTCTCCCACGTCCTCCACAGACCACCACAATCCAATCGCCACCCACCCCACAATCCACCATGGCCACGGTGAGCCACCACCCTCAGCCCTTCACTGCCACTCACATTCATCTCCGTAGAGACCCAACAAAAAATTAACAGCAACCCCATAACAAATTCAACGCAAAATCATAATCACAATCCCAACTACAACCAAGACCCATAGCAATTTCACAAATGCAAGAACAAATCCACAAATCACAAAAAATTAACCAAAATTTACCAGTTCAACAAACCCATAAACCGCAAAAAATCAACCAAAATTTAGCAGTTCAACAAACCCACAAACTGCAAAAAAATAAACTACCGGTTCAACAAAAACTCCACCACAAACAAAGAACCAACCGACACAATCCACCGCGAGCCACCGCCACAAACACAAATCCACAGCCAAATCAAGTCCGATCCGATTGCAAAACCAACAACCCACACCCATCACTGGCCGTAACCACCATGAGCCCAAGTGGGTCTCTAGATCTGCTTCGGCGGATCTTGTACCAAGCGGATATGCCTCAGCAGCTCACATCGTTAACTTGCTTGGGCTCCAGGGGCGGAGCTAGGAAGTTTTGATTGGGGGGGCTAAATGCAAGAATTTTTTATTTTGGGGGGGCAAGTCCAATTTTTATAAGCTAAATATTTAAAATTATTAATAATAACCTATATTAATAAGGGGTTTTAAAAAAATTTGCAGGGGCTACAGCCCCCCCACCCTTGGCTGTGGCTCCGCCCCTGTTGGGCTCAACTAAGAGAGTGATGCATGAGAGAGAGAGAGAGCATTCTGAGAGAAAGGAAACCAGAGACAGAGAAGAAGATATTTCCATTGGAGAGAGAGAGGAGTTACTGAAATGAAAGAAAGAAGATAAAAAGAAAAGTACTGTGCATTTTTTAGTTAATTGCAAAATTGCCACTGGTCAATTGTTGAGTTCTGTTGAGTTTAGGTGAAAACAACTTTTTGTTGTTCTCTAATTTGAGCATTTGAGTTCAGTTTAAACAGTGTTTTTTTTCAAATACAAAACCTGAGAACAATTGCCAAACAATCAAATATGTACCCGGGCCCATCATTTTTTGGATTCAAACACAGAAAACTGTGTTTGAATCCAAGCACCAAACATGCTCTAAGTAATTTTGTTTGGATGTTTTAAAATAGAGGATTTGAATGGAATGTAAGTAAATTTATTTGGGAGCAATATTAGAAGGAATGGAAATGAATCATTTTATAACAACAATGCTATAGTAGTATCCTTTATTTTTATAAAATGTAAGATTAATTTATAGAATAATACTATAGAATTACCACACCATATATGACACCTTGTAGTGTCACAATAATATTATAGAAATATCATGGGAGCTTGTTTCTATTTTTTTGGCCCTTACTATCAGAGAAAGAAACCAATACAGGACAACTAGTGGTATAAAATCTGCTTAATTATAAACAAACACAAAATCTAAGCAATATAAACTAAAATATAATCCAATAAATGGAAATTTGAAATTCATTGTCAACAAAATAACCTTTTAAAAGAAAATTGACATTGTTAAAGAACCATGCATGGTAAACAAAATACCTCCAATAAGTAATTGCCAAAACAAAACATCATAACAAAATAACGCAGATCTAAAGTTTGCCATGAAATCCCACACTTCTTAATTCTTGGACTTGGACATCAACTTCAGCAAGAGGTCTTTACGGCCAGACACTGGGCAACCAAAGAACGTATCCTTATATGTCGCATTATCCATCAGAAATATGCAGGCATCGATCACCAAAGTTGGCTCAAGGTCCAATACCTCCAAAGCTGCATAGATTTCTGTCTCAGATATTTTCATATTAGAGCTAACGGGCAAAACAAAATGTGAATAAAAAAAGTTAATATTACCCTACAATCTGATGTCAATGTATTATATTTCATCTCAGGGCTATAGGTTACAGAACATATAGTATGATGCCAATGTATTATCACTCATTTCAAAGTCAATATGATGCCAATGTATTATATTTCATCTCAAATAGGTGGAGAGCTATTTCATCTCAGGGCTATAGGTTACAGAACTATACGGAAATTTAAAACTAACTACCGAAGTCAATATGATGCTACGTAAATATTTTAATTTCATTATTAAAAAGAGAACAAACACCACATATAACAGTGAAGGACACAACCGAATAAACTTTAATTTCAAAGAAAAAACTTTCCATTCCCTCCTAAGGACATTTTGGGACTTTTGTTGAAAAATTCATTAAACCTAAATCTATTCCCTCTTATTCCTCCCAATTTTGGGGGGAATGAAAATTTGGGATTTGGAGAAAATAGGGAGGAATGAGTGTTTCATTCCATTTCCTTCACTTAAACTCCCAAACAAGGGAATGGACTTTCCATTCCCTCCTACTTAAACTTCCAAACAAAGGAAATGAGAGAATATTCTTAAAATATTCTTTTTCTTTTCCATTCCATTCCTTTTCCCTCTCCCAAACGGAGTGTTATTTATAAATAAATAAATAAAAACAGAGAGACGAGGGAGCCGAGAAAGAGCCATTTTCCTCTCTCTTACCAGCCTGCCATGGCTAGCTGGTCCGAGTAGAAGAGAGAGAGAAAGGATCTCCCTCCTTGCCCATGTCAAATAGAGTTACAAAGAAAAAATCATAACCCACAAATCAAACAAATTCACGAAAAAATCACAACCAACAAACAAAAGATCTCGGCTTGTTAGAAGCTCAGATCTAGCGGTTGGAGAAGAAAAAAAATGGGTCTCTCCCTTTCTTGACTCCGCTCATCTCTCTCTCTCTCTCTCTCTCTCTCTCTCTCTTTGAAAATGGGTCTTTCTTTCTTTCTCAACTTCTCTTTGTTACAATTTCAGAAAGTGCTAAAATGTTTCACTTACTTTGTGTGGAAGAAAATGGCTCCGGTGGGTTTTCTGTAATGGCCTAGTAAGAGAGAGAAGCTGAGATAAGAGAGAAAGGAAAATGGCTCTTTCTCGACTCCCTCATCTCTCTCTCTCTCTGTTATTTATTTATTTTTAAATAAGTCTCTTTCGTGTCTGATTTTTAAATAAGAGAATCAAATTAGCCTAATGTAAACAACTGCATCTAAGTTTTGCCCTTGTTTTTTTAGAAAAAAAAACGAGAAAGTGAAATTTTCCGGAAATTTCCGTAAACCATTTTATGGTTGAATGTACCAAAATTTTACTGTCAAACTAGCTGATTTTACGTTGACTAAATTTTACGATGTGCCTAAACACTTAAAAATGATTAATTTTTCGGAAATTATTTTCCGTAAAATATTTTACGGTAAAACAAACAGACCCCTAATCTATATTGCAACAAAATTCCAGATTCAACCCAACTCGTACTACTCTTTCTTATTAAAAATCAACAAAAATTCTTATTACAAACCAAAGAAGACAAAACGTATTAAGCCACACTAATTTTCACCCCAAACATATGTTTGGCTGGTGAGAAAACAAAACAAAGTGAAATTGTTTTTGTGGGATGCAACGAGGAGTGGTGGGCAGATCTAAGCATTTCCCACCACCATGGCTGCAACCCATCGTGCTTCATTCGCGTCTCACTCTCCAAATATTAGAGTTTCAATCATGCTATTTGGATTGCTCACATGAAAACTTTGTTTCCAAACCCCTAATGTGCTGAAACTTAATTTATCATGCTCACGTCTTTAATTCTTGTTTATGAAATGTTTTCGAATTCTATCTTGTATGAAAGCTTGCATGGCATGGTGTTTGATGTCATTATTTCATAAAGGACGTTTTGATTAGGTGGAATCAGGAATGGATACCTAATACATTCTCATTCCGTAACGTGGCCTTCGAACTCACATTCTTGGTTCTAGAACATGTCTAATCCGATGTAATTTTATATTTTTTAAATGTAACTAGGAGTCAAAGTCATGTAATTTTCTCTAGATTGTTCAAAAATGAAGTTTTGTAGTTTTCTTTTTATATTCAATTATGTAAAATGCAACATTTTCGATGAATAAAGGATGTATTTATTCTTTTTTTTTTTTTTTTTGGTTTTCTTTTTTTTTCCTTTGATAAAATAAGTGGCCACTCCAGATGTAACTTTGATTCATGAGGAACTTATCATCAATTGAACCGTCATTTTTGAGAAATATTAATAAACAACCTTCTTGTTCACTCTCCAAAGTCACGATTTCTCATAGTTTGATTTTGCTGTTGTTAGGGGTCATTTTTTGCCGCACCACGTGTCAAGGTTCGATTGGGCATCTTCACTGATCCCGGTTCTAGTTTGGGAAGTCGAGTCCGCTACTCGCGTCACCGCGGTAATGTTACCCGATTTCTATCTTAAAAGCTTTTAATAGTCCATCACATTAAAATTCCATCTTAAAGCACTCTTTTTAGTTTTTTGATAAGTTTATTTATTTATTTATTTTTGATAAGTTAAAGCACTCTTTTTAGTGGGTGGCTTCTTCCAACTTCATTTTATCATGCTTATTAAGAGTGGGTCAAAAAGTGAGGGAGAAAATACACGGCATGGTTTGGACCATGTCCACTTTTGAAACCATTTGATGATATTAGGTATGAGTAGGACCAATGTGTGGGCCTTGCTTTCCTTCTCGTGCTCCAAGTTGAGTGTCCAAATAGAATTTAGATACATAAAATTTAGATACATGAATGTGTTTCAAACTAAAGGTTACACTTCAAATTCCGTAAAAGGAAAAACCATAGCCCCGTGTTTCTTGTTCATACTTTAGATTTGACTAAGCATAGCGGTACTGTATAATCTTTTCTTATTCGCCCTTACAAACTGACATGTTTATTTTCTTTTAAATGCTATGCCCTCAATTGTCATGAAAAGTGTTGCATTGGACCGTTCTTTCTTTTTAAATAAATCTTGCAACCTTAATTTTTTATTTTATTTATTATAAAAAAATATTTTATTTTATTTAATTCAATTTGACTTTTTAGTTGGGCACGATACCAATGTGAATATATGAACTTTTAATCAAGCCTAAAAGGCGTCTGACTTAATTTATAGGCTCCAAAAAGGACTTGCTTTTGAAGAAAATAAATGACAGGGACCTCCAAAATTTTGTAAAAATCATAGTCCAATCCCTGAGATCTGTGATAAACAAAACAAATATAATGTAACACAATTAAACATTCCCAATTTTTGGTGAATCAAAAGCAAAACAAGGATTTCATTAATAAATTAATGACAAATTAGGAATATTATCACTTGGTAAGGGCAAGTTAGTCTATAAAAATAGGATAACTCTGACAAAATAAGATTATTATATTTCTTAAGTTTATCACAACACAACACTCAAGGGAATTTGAGTGGCCATCTTTTGGAATCATAAGATGGATTTCTTTGATTGGTGACAGATGTGCAGTTTGCAAAAATCCAAAGAAATTGGTAATGATATTTAAGGCAGAAAAGAATCCATAAAGATTTGTTTTGATGTATATATTTTTCCCTGGAATTTGCAATTGGGTCGTTAATTCTGGTAATCCTAGTCACAGGTCAAGACTTTCATCCTATACCATGTGTGGAAGCCCACCACAGAAAAATTCACGGTTGCTAAGTCTTGCACATAATAAATTTTGGACATGAATATGCAAATTGGACACTATTTTATTATCACAGCCAGTCAGTCATTATCTTAGACATGTCAGAGGACTATAAACTTTGTTAGATCTTTTCAGCATCTGACCCTTCTATTTCTTTCTTTATATTTCTTAACTATTACTTAAAACAAAGTCAAGACCAAAAATCTAGATAGAATTTCTTGACTTTAGTTGTATCCATTTATTGTTGTGAGTTGGGTTTCAGTTTTTCTCTCTCTCTTTGTTAGAAATAACCGTTTTTCTATCTTAAAGTGTTGTGTGTTTGAAACTGTCATTTGTGGAAGTTCGTTATTTTTTTGTCCCTTTTTTGAAATCCAGACATTTTGGTCATCTGGGATTGGATTTTGGTCTGCTGTGTTCTTTACAAGAATTTGATTTGGTTTGAAAGTAAGTGTTGGGTAATTCAGAGGGGTGAGAGATTTTTTTTTCTTTTGGTCTGTTTGAATTAATTTGTCGGTGGGTTTGAGTGTTGAAGAAAGATTAAGGTAGTTAAATTGGTAGTTGGGTTTTTGGTTTTATTCACGAGAATTTTGGTGTGTCACAAGAAAAGAAAGGTGTAAAGGGAAAGCTCAACTGCTTCTGTGAGACTTTTTTCTATTGCTCACAAGTAGTGTTTTGTGATAGTGTTGCAACTTTGGTGGGAGAAAGAAAGAGTTATATATTCTTGTTTGTTCAATTGATTTCCTTATTGTGTTTTTGAAATGAATCATTCTGGGGCAGAAAGTGATAAGAGAGCAGCAGTTGAAGTTAGAAGGGACAAGAATGGAATTGACCAGGTCGTGCTTCGGAATCCTCGAGGAGCTTCAGCAAGGGTTAGATTCATTTACCTCTCCTTACCATGTCTTTTGTTTTCTTCAAGTCATTAAGTAATAATGGTGAATTAGATGCAATGACTTTGGTGCTAATGCATTAACTATGAAATGATGCCAAGTTTAATACTTGCTTGGAAGCAAACCTTGTAGTTTACATATTGATGAGATTGTGTGACATTCATTCAGGTTAGCTTACATGGAGGGCAAGTTCTTTCATGGAGGAATGACCATGATGAAGAATTATTGTTCACAAGTAGTAAGGTAAACTTGCCACTGTATGGTTTCTTAGCCATTATAATAGATTTTTTGGAGTACTGTATAGCCCTTAGATGCACTCTTGGCTTCTTGATCAATTATAAAGAAACAAGTATCAATCTTGTGCAATTCAATAGTCTCAAAATATTCTATAAATCCCAAATATCGTGGATTACTATCCAATAATTGAAGATTTCTGCAAAGTGAATGAAGAAACTTCAAATGAGATCATTTTCTTTTCTTATATTGCTCTACCTCCTCACAACTTCGTTACGGAACTTCGCTGGTGGTGTTGTTTTTTGATACTTTCCTCACTCTATGCATATATGGTCTTAGTATTGGCTGCTGAGATCCTTATGATTTTATGCCATGTCCAAAAACTAAAAACCCCCTTCACCTGCCTGTTTTTTGGATTGTAGGCAATTTTTAAGCCACCAAATGCAGTGAGAGGAGGAATCCCAATTTGTTTCCCACAGGTACGTATTTGCTTTGGGAGTCTATAGATCATGTATTGATCTTGATTACATCTGACTGATAAAGTTTCTAAATTACTTATTTTAGTTTGGGAGCCGTGGATTGCTTGAACAACATGGGTTTGCCAGGAACAAGATTTGGGTCATTGATCCAAATCCTCCACCACTGCATCCCAATGATTCCAATGGAAAAACCTATATTGACTTACTACTCAAACCATCTGAAGAAGATATGAAGGTCTGGTCACATAGGTATGAGCTTGAGCAGCTTATTATCCTTCCAAGTTTCAAGTGAAATCAATGATGATGGCATCAAATTTGGTTCTTTAAGTTTAGGAGGGAAAAAAAGGATAATCACATGGACGAATGTAGAAAAAGAAAAAGAGATTATCCACCTGAATCTAGGATGTTAGGATAGCTCAGAGTTTCTGATCCATATAGTAAATTTGTAGACTAAAAAGCTTACCAAAACTAGATGCATGCAATGTCCAAGGTTCTACAATAGCATTCTTTATGAACTTTGAAAAATGTATCTTTATTATCTTGGAAGATAATTATGTTGTTTATTCTTTCAGTTTCGAGTTTCGTCTTAGAGTCTCTTTGGCAGACAATGGGTATCTAACAATGATATCGCGCATCAGGAACATCAATTGCAAGCCTTTCAGTTTCTCATTTGCATATCGTATATATTTATCTGTCTCTGATATCAGGTACAGAATATTCATAGTTGATAAAGTTCTATTTCTCTTACTAACATCTTCTATGAAAGCCATAAATACTTCCTACACTTGCAGTGTCTTTTTTTATCCATGTCTTGGCTTTATGAATTTTTAAAGTTTTGGAGAAGTGAGTGCCCTCAAGGAGTCAAGTTGTTGAAATTCACACATCTGATTGATTATATGTACAACTTTTCACTGACATTTTTATATCCTGTTTTGTCTATGTCACAATTTTTTTTTAGTACTTCTTATTGTAGGAATAAGAATTTTTATTTAAACAAAAAAAAAAAAAAAGGCTTTGGGCAATACTGTCAGTGACCTTTGTGCTACAAGTAAATCATAGACATGTTCATAAGCACCTTCTAGTTCAAATGGGGGAGGAATAATTTCGGTTGAACCTAGAATAAGATTTGCTAATTTACACTTGCTTTATTCATGTTGCATACTCATAAGCGGTTCCAAAAGTGCCATTATATGTTTGTAACTTCTGGACACTAATGAATATGAACTGTTCTCACAGTGAAGTGAGGGTAGAGGGGTTGGAGACTCTTGACTACCTTGACAACTTATGTGACAAAGAGCGCTTCACGGAACAAGGAGATGCCTTAACATTTGAATCTGAGGTAATACCTTAAGTTTATTCTTTAGTTGTGGGAATCTTAGATGCTTCTTGAAGTTGCAGCTATTGCCAAAGCCTCAAGACAGTTTTATAGGCTAGACATTGGGTGCTAACAAACTAAGAAAATGGTTACTGATAGTAGACTTACCTTGCTGTTAAACATGGTTACTGATAATTAACTTGTTAAACATGGTTTCTTGTTTTCCCATTTCTTGGCAGGTGGATCGAGTTTATCTTAGTTCTTCAGGTGTGATTGCTGTTTTTGATCATGAAAAAAAACGCACATTTAGCATACGAAAGGAAGGACTTCCAGATGTTGGTGAGACATCTCTCATAGACACATTATTAAAGAAAAACTTGGTAATTTGTTGAAATCATGAAAGGAAATCTATGTGCCAAACTCAGTCATTCATTAAAGTCATGACAATTCTAAAGCTTGTCTCAGAATGACTACTATGTATCCTTTTCCCTGCATAAACAAATCAGATTGAACCAAGGGATTTCCCTTCATAAGATGCAAAGTGTCCTATGCTTCATGTCATAAAATGAACTGGAAAGAACCTATACATCCAGTCCAATCAATAGTGTAACATGGTTACTTATATGTTATGCCATATAAATAGCCATCTAAAATTTGTACTTTTGACTTGCTTGTACATAGGGGTTTGGAATCCATGGGAGAAGAAGTCCAGATCCATAACGGATTTCGGGGATGAGGAATACAAAAGGATGCTTTGTGTTGATGGAGCAGCAGTGGAGAAACCAATCACCTTAAGACCAGGTGAAGAATGGAAAGGCCGGTTGGAACTTTCTGTTGTCCCTTCAACTTAACGGTGACCAACTTGATCACCATAACATTATTTTCAAGATTGTAGGCCAATAATACTAATAACGCATAAGGGGCTGCTACTTTGAACTGTATTTGCAATGTGAAGGTGAATACGAGCATCACTTCCTAACTTGGTGACCTTGGTAACATACTTTCCTGCAATGAAGGTGGAGAATTGTTTTAATGTTTCTCCCCACTGTGGAAATGACATGAATTGTATACGAACTATGTTTACCCACAAAGATTGTATAACAAAGTTTGTATATGAATGTTAGAGTGACATGTCTGCTTGATTATGTTGCAATGAAGATTTCTCTCTCTCTCTCTCTCTCTCTCAAACAATTTATTATGCAAAATATTATCCTGGATCAAGAATGATGAAATAATGATGCACACATATATATTAATCAGATATATGAGGATTTTCTATTATGAGATTTGCATTTTAAATAGAGGACAAGGATAACAAGATCCACACTTGAAGCTTCAAACCAACAATTGCCAAAAGGAAATGTATTTGATTTATGCTCTGTCTATTTCAATGGAAAACGTTCTTTGGTGTTTGGTATAGTGGAAAACGCAAGTCAATAGAAACAAGCCCAATAGAGTGAAAAATGTTTTATGTTTTCTAGAATGTTGCATACTCAATATTCCACCAAAAATAAACTCAACATCACTAAAACCCTTCATAATGGTAAGTTCTCTCTCTTCACCCTCTCTCTCCACAACTTGATCGTTTATTACCAAAAAAAATTGTTGACCTTTTTTCAAATGATTTTTTTTTTTTTTTCTAAACAAGTCAATTTTCTACTTAATTTTTGCATAGATTCCAAATTTGGAATCCGTTTTCCCATTTGGTTTTATTTTATTTTATTTTTTATTTTTTTTTTATGAATAAATGTTTTTTGGTCATATAATTATTTGAAAGTATAAAAAATATTAATGATTTTCAATACAACCCAAAATTACAGAAATTGTTTTTTGACTCAATCTCAAGGTCGCAACCAAATAGAGTCAAACAAGTCAGTTTTCCATTAAAAAAAAAAAACAGAACAATTATTATTTCTTTAGATTCTTCCTCTATTGGAGTACTAATTTTTCACGAGTATAATAAATATTAATGATTTTTCATGTGAGCAAAAACAACTTAAAATTTTTTCTGACTGATATTTAGGATTGAAACTAAGTTATAGAAAAACAAGTTAGTTTTTAGAAAATAAATTTCATTGAAATAATCATAAAGTAAGTGAGTTCCTTTTTTTATTTTATTTAATTTCTTCCTCTATTGTAGTACTAAAAGATGTGCTGAGTGCTGACTAGATTTTTTGAAATTGATCACCATGACCAAAATCACAAGCTTTTGAACGACAAACTTGGTTTATGATGCTATGAAAAGAAAGAGAAAGGGGGAAAGGACATAGAGGGGGATGCGGAGAGTTTAAAATACAAGATTTGAATAACTTTGTCAAAACAAGCCTTTTTTTGAAGAAAAGCTTTGGTTGAATGATCAAAAAAAGAAAAAGGAAAAGAAGAAGACAAGCTTTTGTTTGTGATGCTATCCAAAAATAGGGGGGCTTTGAGTTTGAACTTTGAACAACTTACTTGGTTTGTGATGCTATAAAAAAAAATAGGGGAGTGGGGGGTGTTAAAGTTTAAAATACAAGACTTGAAAAACTTTTTCAAAACAAGCTTTGGTTGAATTATAAAAATAAAAAATGAATAAAACAAGCTTTGGTTTGAGATGTGGGCCTTTTGGGCTTTGAGTTTTGAACAAAAAGGTTTGGCAAGCGAAGCAACTCTTTTGTATCAGAGCCAGGTTTCGATCCTGGGACCTGTGGGTTATGGGCCCACCACGCTTCCGCTGCGCCACTCTGATTTGTTGATATGTTTGGTAACATTTAATTATATAGTATTTTATTTAATCACACACTGACACACACAGCATAGCCCAATGGGTCGTGAACTCGTGATGTGCGTGCACTAAAGAAAAACAATCATTGCACCCATTGAATTTGTGTCCCTTCCCAATTGTTTCATCAGGATATTCATAAAACTCAAAAATATTTTATTTTTATAGAGTTGCATTTTGATTTTTAACTAGAAGACAAGAATGGCATGATCCAGTTGAAGCTGGCAAGCAACGCTAGAAAACAACATGAAAGCATACACAACATTGTGGTGTACTTATTTGATAACTTCTTCCTATTTCTGTGGATTTTTATGGAATAAAAAAGAATCTAGTAATTGAGCATATACTAGTAAATTATGGGTCCACGATGCCTCCGGTGTGCCACTCTGATTTGTTGGTAGTTTTATAACATTTATTTCTACATATATTCGCATTAGACACACATGACACAACAAGACAGTGGGTCGTGATGTGCATGCACCAAAAGGAAAGCTATCATTGCACCAACGAGTGGTTGAACAATACCATTTGCATAATTGCACACCTTTCTAATTGTTGAATAGGATATTTATATAATCCCAAATTATATTTATATATATAATATGTATCAATCCTATTATATAGAATTTACTTATTTAAGTTTCGTTAAGAACTTAAGGGTATGCTTGTTTGAAATGAAAACAAAGAAGAAAATAGAGGGAATGAAAATATCACTCATCCTCTATTTGGTTAGACAGGAGAAGATTGGTGAGGCTCGAGATTTTTCACCCGAGCCCACAAATTTTCTCTTACCAAATCCAGAGGAAAATTTGAGTGGGAAAAATTTTCTTCCCGAGTGGAGCCCATAGCCACTTTTACTTACTCTCCTTTTACATTTACTCACTTACACTTCTTCTGACCAAACATAACCTAAATGTATTAAGTTTTTCTTTTCATTTTTTTTAGTGCTTAATATAGTAATTGAGGCATAAGTAAGGCAAATCCAAAAGTCCAAACGCACAATCAAGAACTGAGCCCCTGCCACAAAATTTCAACAAATTAGGTTCAATAATTAATGAATGGACCGGGGTAGATTGTACACAATAATTAACCAAAAACATGTCATCCACATAACTAACTTGAGGAGACTTGCTTATTATTCTCCATCTAAGCCATGTGAGGCCAAATTTGGCAAATCAAAAATGCTTAACAAGTCTTAGACAGATGCATATGATTTCTATCTACATTGTCCACCGTACCAAGCATGTCTCAATGACCCAAATTTATCTTTCTTCTTCAACTCAACAAAGACACTACGAAAGGAACGCCAACCAAGATTATGCAGGGTTTCGAGGATTATGGAAAATCCAATTGCAACGTTCCTTCAAATTCATTCTAATCATTGGATGCTCCCAAAAGAAGTAGTTGGAATGGAAGAGTTTTCCTTTTCCTCTTTATTCAGACAGTTGTCATAAATTTTGAGCGGTGCATTAGGCCAGGGCCATAACATTAACAACCTCCACATTCTTATATTTACTAAAGAATTTCGACCAATCTCAAGCGACAAGGAGGGCCACAATTCTAAGGCTTTATTATCATCATCAAGACCATGAGACATTGAAACGGGACAGAGGTAGTTAAAAGTTGGTTGTAGGTAGCTAGAAAGAGACTGCATGCATTATAGCGATGACGACGAGGTGGGGTAAGATCGGATCATGCGGTGTTTCTCACCCCGCTAGGGCATTACCTAATTACCTTATCCCGTCCCCGCCTTGCCTCATAGGGTCTCGCTCTACACCTAATTTAAAACATATAATAATATCAAAAATGACATCTAACAACACAAACAAAGTCTTTACTAAGCAATAATACTCAACAATATAAAGCATATATTTAACACTAATATAAATGAAAAAAAAATTCGCACTAAATTGTTTAACAAGAAAATAATATAAAGTCTTAATATACCAACATAATAAGACAAACAAAAGTCTTTACTAAGCTTTAATATTCAATAATACAAACCAAATATTTAATACACTACAACTTACAATTTTGAATTTTCACACCAAAATTGTTTAACAAAATAACAATAAAAACTTTTAATATATGCAACATTCCATTAAAATAAAGTGAATATACAAAGTTTCCAATGGATTCCATAACAATTTTGTAATTATAGAAAAACAATTTTATTTTAGTAAATTTCAGGCTATCCTCCAAAGAAAAAGCTTAAGCCTCTCATGTATTTTATATTAGTGCAAGTGAATTTCTGGCAGGGGAATTATCTATTAAGAATTTCCCTAGATGGTAACACATGGCAGGCTATCTTCGAAAGAAAAAGCTTAAGCCTCTCATGTATTTTAGATTTGCACAACTTGTTCTAACTTCTAACCCTCATTCTTTAAAGGGCTAGGAGAGGGCAAACAATGGAATTGGTCAGCTCTAGAGGTTGATTTAGTTGATAATTGACCATCCTAGCTAGGAGTCCAAATTAATATAGTTATCCACTTATCCTCCGTGAGAAAATGTGGTAAATGGATTTTAAAAACTTGTGATGCCGATAATGATTCCATAACTTTGTTTTGGTCCCAATAATTCGAAAACAAATGTTGTATTCGTGTTAAAATTTATCTTTGATTGAAGAAGGTTTGAAATCTTTGGTTGTAGGAATCCAAGAGTCATTCCAAACTACAATACATATATACCATCTCTAATTTTGTGGCAATTTCTTTACTCAAATTCTCAGAATGTCTCTATCACTTAGAAAGGATGTCCAGTCCCTATGTTATCCTATTGAAGAAGGAGGATTAGGATTCCGAAAGGCTAGAATTTTTAACGATGCATTGGTTGCCAAAATCACATGGATGGTGGCTTCGGGTAGGGACAGCCTTTGCATTAAGGCTTTATGTAGCAAATATAAAGTTAAGGAAGACTGGTTGGGTAAGGATCCTAAAACTAATGCCTCCCCTCTTTGGAAGGCGATTGAAAATTTGAAAGGTGTGATTGCTAAGGGTGCTTGTTATTTAGTTGGTGATGGGACTTCTATTGACATGTGGAAGGACCCATGGGTGCCATGGCTTATGGGTTTCCACCCTACTCCTTATGATCCCAGCTCCCAAAATCTACCTATGGTTGTATCTCTCCTTATTGATCAAGTCACCAGAAGCTGGAACGTTGATTTGTTAGAAACATTGGTTGATCCGCTGTCTCTAACAGCTATCGTAAGAATACCAATCCCAATTATTCCCCAGCCTAATAGACTTATATGGTCTCTAGATCCCAAAGGTATGTTTTCTATGAGCTCTGCTGTTAAACTCTTAAACCCTGCTTCTCCATCCCATCATTACAGATCCTAAATGGCTTTCTTCTGTGGAGTCTGGAGCTTCACGAGCGACTTAAGGTTTTCATGTGGAGATTAGGTTCTAATTCACTACTAACTAAAGTTAATGTGGCGCATAGAGTGGGTTCAGGAGATACTTCATGTTCTTTATGTGGATTAGTGGAGGAATCTTATTCCCATCTATTTTTGCACTGCAACATGGTTAGGCCTCTTTGGTTTGGCTTGTGTTGGGGTTTACATCCGAAACATCTCCCTGCAGTGAGCGGGTTGGATTTCTTGAAGTTAGTCACTAATCCGCCAATCTACCCTGGTCCTAATGTTAAAGTCAAAATCTTGAAGGCTAAATCTTCTATCCATTTTGCTCTCGTTCTTGATAGTATTTGGAACATTCACAATCAAGTGGCCCATAATGGAACCAAGATCAATATGGTGGTGGAAGTCAGTAAGCTAGAAAAATGGATTGTTAAGCATTTCCAGACCTTGAAGATTGATAGAGGTAAGACTCCTTCTACTTCTCCTACTTGGAAGGTCCCCCCCCCCCCTAATGTGATCAAGCTTAATGTTGATGCTGCCATCAAAGCTTCGACAACAACTATTGCAGTGGTAGCCAAAAACTCTGCTAGTTCCATTATTCATTTCTAGTCCAAGAATCTTCTCACGGATGATCCTTGCATTGCTGAAGCTACCGCCATTTTATGGGCTCTTGAAATTGCGCAAACTGAAGAATTCCTCCACATCATTGTCGAGGGTGACGCTAAGATTTGCCTTGATGCCATCACGGAGGAGTTGAGTTCATGTCATTGGAGAATCAGGCCTTTAATTTCTAATATTAAATGTCTAGCTTTAAAATTTGCTTTTTGTCGTTTTTGCTAGGTTGGGCGTTATGCTAATGAATTAGCCCATTCGTTGGCTAAATTTGTTTCCACAATCCTGTTTCTTTGCGTTGTAATCTCTCTTATCTCCCTCTTTCCGTTTGTGAGGCTTGGATTAGAGATATGAGTCTTTTGTCTCTTTAATGCATTTTCCTATTTAGTAAAAAAAAAAAAAAAAAAAAAAAAAAAAAAAAAAAAAAAGAAAAAAAGAAAAAAAGAAAAAGAAAGGATGTCCAGTGCCAAGAGCTAGATTTAGGAGATTTTTCCCTCATGAAAGAGGAATCTATACAATATTTGGCTTTCAAAATTTTAATCCACGACTTATCTCTATTTAATAACACTTTCCAGCTTGCTTTGCGATCAATTATCTAGGCAAGCAAATTGAATTCTTTTATTTATTTTTTTAATTTATTTACTTATATACAAATTTTTAACACCTCAATTTCCTTTTGATACAACTATATTTAACAAATAAACTTTCAAACAAAAAGTCAAAAACTAAACGCACTCTTAGGCTATATCTTGAAATAAAAACCCAAAATGGCTTTCCATTAATAAAAACATAGAAGACATGAGTGGAGATGCATTCAACCGTTGTTATCGTTTTTTTTTTTTTTTTTTTTTTTTTTTTTTTTTGTGGAAATTAAACGGTTGTTATTTAAGGTAAGCTGTTAACTACAAACTATTTTATGAAAGAACTTTCTCAACATTCCAATAAAAATAAAACTAGTATTTTCAAATAAAGAAAACACAAAAAATAACAATCGAATTTCAAAATATCATTTAATTTCGGAACTTATCATTTTAGTATGTATGGGACAACAGGATCAGACAAGAACTTGCTCCTTATCCAATCCAACAGCTGGATTTAAACCACAAAAAACCTCGGATCAAGATCCAACGGCCACAATTTCCACAACACTTCCAAATTTTCAAACCCATTATATAGACTCCACAAAATCCCTTTTGTACTTATATCTACACAAACCAACAGACACAACTGGATAACTAAATTTTCAAATCAGAAAACCATGAATGCCGGGCCCACATTTCAGGCCCCACCCCCACTCCACGCCACGTCACCAATCCCAAAAATCACACAAAAGAAAGAGAGCCGTTTGAAATAAATTTTTTTTAATTATAATTAAAATAAAAAAGCGAAAATGGCGGTCTAACTAAGAATTTAGGTTATCTCAATTCTCAAATCTCAACTACCATCATTGGACAGACTGACTGACTTCACTAATATTTCTCACTGTGTGGATTGTTCATAGCTTAAAGTTTGCTTTTTTAATGCATAGGATGCTACTTTAGCTAGCACCCATTATTATCTTAGAGAAATCATAATTAGTACGTTTTTTTTTCTTCTTTCTAAACCAAGCACATCACACATTCTAGGTGGTACATCTTAGTCTGTTCTCCTAATTAAGTAATTTATGTTTCTTTTTCTTTGTTGGGTTTCCGTTTTTGTCTTGGAGCCAGAGTTGTTTAGCTGTTACTGTGTTTAACAAGCATTGCAGAGAGGCTCAAGGTTCAGATCTGAAAAAATAATGGTATGTAGCTAATATAAGCTAAGTAGTTTCTCTTTCTCTTTCTTTCTCTCTAGGAACTTGTTTCGTTTTTTTTTTTTGAATAAATTCTTGATTTTGAAACTTCAAAGAAAAGGTTAAAGAGCAAAGAACAAAAAGAAAAGAAAGAAGCACGGTTTCTGGTGAAACACATTGCACAGAGAAACTTTTTCAGATTAAAATAAGCCTCTTTTTGACTAAAATGCAATATTCAAACCCTGCAAGCTCATTTCTTTACGTGGATTTTCTCAGTCTCGCTTGTACTTTTATCGACAATTATCTTCGGAATCTGATTTTTTTGTTTTGTTTTTGTTGCTCTCTCTCTCTCTCTCTCTCTCTCTCTCTCTCTCTTTACAGTCTTTCTCTATTTTTTTTGGTTCATCTTAAACCAAAGCTATAGTTGTGAAAGAAAAGATTGTTTTTTTTTCTTTTGGGTTTTTGCAGAAACAGCTCGTTATCTGCTTGAAATGTTAAAGAGTGGGGGAATGGAGGATCTGGGTGTTGTTTTGTGTTGGATTTGCTTGGTGGGTTTGGCTTTTTTTCAAGGAAATGCAGACCCAGTTGAGGATAAGCTAGCTTTGCTTGATTTTGTGAACAAATTGCCTCACTCTCGCTCTCTGAATTGGAACCAGAGCTTCTCTGTGTGTAACTACTGGACTGGAGTGACTTGCAGTGAGGATAAATCTCGAGTTATAGCCGTTCGATTGCCTGGAGTTGGATTTAACGGTCCGATTCCATCTAACACTATTAGCAAACTCTCAGCTTTGCAAATTTTGAGTCTCAGATCCAATTTCATATCTGGGAATTTCCCTCCTGATTTTGCTAACCTCAAAAACCTGTCTTTTTTGTACCTTCAATTCAACAAGTTCTCAGGTCCATTGCCATTGGATTTCTCAGTTTGGAAGAACTTAACTATTGTAAATTTGTCTAACAATGGTTTCAATGGCAGCATTCCTTACTCACTCTCGAATTTGACCCAGTTGGCAGGTTTGAATCTTGCAAACAATTCACTCTCTGGTGAAATCCCTGACCTCAATTTGCCAAGATTGCAAGTGCTAAACTTGTCTAACAATGATCTCAATGGTAGTTTGCCTAAGTCACTTGAGAGGTTTCCAAGGTCTGTGTTTAGTGGTAACAACATTTCTTTTGAAAGTATTATTCCTAATCTGCCTCCAGTGTTTCCACCCTCTTCAGATACTTATGCCAAGCCTAGGAATTCAGGGAGGCTGGGTGAAACGGCTTTGTTATCGATTATAGTTGCTGGTGGTATTCTAGGGGTTGTAGCATTTGCTTTTCTGATACTTGTTTGCTGCTTGAGAAGAAAAAGGGAAGAAATGTTATCAGATAAGTTGCAGAAGGGAGAGATGTCGCCGGAGAAAGCGATTTCAAGGAGTCAAGATGCGAATAATAGACTTGTTTTCTTTGAGGGTTGTAACTATGCATTTGATTTGGAGGATTTACTTAGGGCCTCTGCTGAGGTACTGGGAAAGGGGACATTCGGAACGGCTTATAAAGCGATTCTAGAGGATGTAACCACTGTGGTGGTGAAGAGGTTAAAGGAGGTAAGCGTTGGGAAGCGGGATTTCGAGCAGCAAATGCAGGTTGTGGGGAGTATCAAACATGCGAATGTGGTGGAGTTGAAGGCATATTACTATTCCGAAAGATGAGAAGCTGATGGTGTATGATTATTTCAGCCAGGGGAGTGTTTCTGCTTTGTTGCATGGTATGTTACTTTCTTAAACTTCTGATGTTTCTATGTTGATCAGTTAAGTGTTTTTTTTTTATCATCTCTATAAGTCCTGAATATAAACTGCTGATAGTTGCAATTTTCATATTGGAAGCTGATACCCCAAATTCATGCCAAGTGTTGCTATAGTCCTTTTGATGCATGCCATATAAGGCTTAGCTGTTAGAGTATTCAATCATTTTGCACAATCTGTTGGAACCATATAATGTACAGAATATGTTAGTTGGAACATTTCTAAAGCTTTTAGAGGAAGGGAGTGTGGGCAACCTATTGTCTCTGTTTAAAATGGTCTTGGGTTCATCCTAGCTTGACTGTGTCTCTTGGCCTTGCTGGATGTATAAAGCAGTCAAACAGACTTTTCTATTCTAAAAGTTATCAATCATAATGTTGGGATAACCCATTTTACCTTTTCCCTGTGTAATTGGGCTAATATGTATGCATATTTAGAATTATTTATACTTTCATGCCTGGAATTTGAGCTGGGAGGTACTAACCTTGCTATTGAGCAATCTAACTGTAATGGCCGGTTTTGAGGCTAGTAGTCATGGAGCATGGCAATAAAGTTTTGTCTTGTGCCTCCTGCGGCTTCACACATAGGAAGAAAGTAAGCTTTGTGAAAGTGCAATGCAAACAATGACATATGGATGTGCCAGTATCATGTTGATAATTAGAATTTCATTAGTGTCAGATTTTTTCAAGGCTTGGACAATTACTTTGTCCAAGAATGCGAGAGATTGTATTAGAATTATTTACATATAATCTAAACAAACTGTTCTTGCAAACAATTAGGTAAAAGGACTCATTGACTCTTTTTATTTTATTTTATATGGCTGTGTTATTGTAACTATTGTGGCTGATTTTGTCAATTTCAATCTTGCTTTCCATTTATGGGGTTGGAAATCTAAATAGGGTAATAATACCTTGGAGTTGCTGGACACTGACTTGGTATGTAAATAGAGCAATCTATAATTGAGATCAGCTACACGAATCATTCTTCCCATTCCTTACAATTAAAAGGAATGCCTTTAATTTGAAGCATAAAACTTGAAATGCTGTATAAATTTCATTCCTATTATTTCTTCCTTTTAGGTCTATGTCTAAAACGTTTTCCCTTTAATCTCGGTAGGGGATAGCATCCTTAAAGAATTTTATCGTGCAATGAATTGGGTGAGTGCAAAAGGTAGGGGATAGCATCCTTTAAGAATTTTATTGTACAATGAATTGGGTGAGTGCAAAAGGTAATAGTGAGTATATGATTTGACCACTAATATGGCCCCTAGATAGAGTATAATGTCAAAATAGTACATGTGTAGCCACTAGCCAGTGCCAAGAAGTGCCTTTGGTGAGAGTATTAAGAAATTAAAAGAGGCTTTTGGAAAACAACAATGGAAACCAAAACTTCATGAGTTTTCTTAAATCTTAATATTTTGAATGTAAGAGGAGTTGCTCTATGAGCATAGTTGAGTGGAAGTTCAACTTTGTTGATCCCCAGAATAAGATTTAGATTTCAAAATCAATCGGGCTCAACTTGTCCTTCTACAATATTTTATTTTAGTCATTTGTGAGGGCTTAGGGTGCTAAAAGCATTATTTAGAGGATAAAATAAAAATCAAAAGAAAAAGCAAAAAGAGAGTCAACACGCATTCTGTATCAAGCTTTTGAAGGTTTCAATTCTGGCTGAACTAATTTTGCGTTGGCCGCATGCATCTTGGAATAACATTTGATGTTTCTTCCATACCAAGATTCTCAAACCTTTGTGGTCACATACATCTAGCTAGCCATTCAGAATGTTGGTCCCTGGACAGTAGAGATAGCTGACTGTTGGTGTTAAAGCATCAAAGGTCATGATTTGCTAATATAATTATATAACCTGATAAATTCGTAGTAGAACGAGGTTATCTGAATCTTATTTATTGTATATGTAAGCTTTTCCTTGGGTTGATCAAGAAATTTAAATTTTGTCAATGAAAATAAGACCTATTTCTCAGCCTAGAAGTCCATCTTGTTGGACATACTATTGGGAAAGTCCTTAGTCTTAGTAAATCTAGTCTTTCTAAACTATTGCCTTAAGGGTCAAAGTGGTTAGTGTTAGTGGTTGTACACCTTGATATACCTTCTAACACATATTTATCTATACAGGTAAAAGAGGAGAGGATAGGACCCCTTTGGATTGGGATACTCGACTAAGAATAGCTATAGGTGCAGCAAGAGGCATTGCTCGTGTCCATTTAGAGAATGGTGGGAAGCTTGTTCATGGCAACATCAAATCCTCAAACATCTTTCTCAATTCTCAACAGTATGGATGTGTTTCTGATGTTGGCTTGACAACCATAATGAGCTCATTGGCCCCACCTATCGCCCGTGCTGCTGGATACCGAGCCCCAGAAGTGACAGACACCCGGAAAGCAGCACAGCCTTCTGATGTCTACAGCTTTGGGGTGGTGTTACTGGAGCTCCTCACTGGAAAATCCCCCATCCATACTACTTCTGGTGAAGAGATAGTCCACTTGGTCAGGTGGGTTCATTCAGTTGTCCGTGAGGAGTGGACAGCAGAAGTGTTTGACCTAGAGCTGATGAGGTACCCAAATATTGAGGAAGAGATGGTGGAGATGTTACAGATAGCTATGTCATGTGTAGTGAGGATGCCAGATCAGAGACCTAAAATGCTGGAGGTACTTAAAATGATAGAAAATGTCCGGCGGCTTGATAATACTCATGAGAATCGTCCATCGTCCGGAAACAAATCTGAAAGTTCAACCCCACCACAACTGGCGGTTGGGACAGATTCCTCTTCATAAAAGTGAGTGAACCATTTGTTCATCTTCTTTTTTTTCTCTGGTCTGGTGGTGTATTTCAGTTCAATTCATCCAAGATGTTTTGTTTTTTGCTCCTATTACTGAACAAAATTATGATTAATTTTTATCGACCTGATCCCAGTTACGTAGAGTTAGATCAGGTTACAATTTACATATTGGTGTATCAGTAGGCTGTTTTTTTTTTTTGCTTGATGCTTCTCTCCCATCCTCTCCCTTTGAATGCAGAATCAAGCAATTTTCATACTTTCTGCATATAGCACAATATGTCAAATTTTACTTTTCCCTTTTGCATCTATTTCTGGAAGTTGGTTTTCTTATCTCATGCATACAGGGCAACTCATGAGTTACAATTGGTATTGGAAGATTCTTTGTTTAAAGTTCTACAATTGGTATTGAAAGAATCTTTGTTCATTTTATTCTTTCCTGAAATTCCAAATTGCTTAGATGCCAAAACTTGGCACAAGCCCATTAGGACATGATTTCTCCCCTAATTGATTTGGAAGAAAAATAAAAAATCATTCAATCCACTATGTGGTGATTTATTAGATGACATATTTAATAGTTATGTAATGTAATCAAAATGCACATGGATGATCAATTGAATTATCACGTAATAAGGAAAATTTTATTAAATGGAGAAATTAAGATAAGCATAAAATGGGTGGGACCCGAGCCACTATCTATATTTAGTATCATATATTTTGTCCGGAAAATTATTCAATAGTCTCTGACTACAAATAAATGCGTAGTCTTTCCTCTCATAGAGTGGTGCGTCTTATCATAAATTTAGTTAGTGGGACCATCAATAGGATGATCGTCAAAGTCACTTTATCCATGTTTTAAGTCGTGATGAATACATGTCATTAGTCAACATTCTCCAAAACTTCCTTAGCATCACTTGCATTGCAAACGTGCTGGAAAAATATTCTACACTCAAAAGATATGTTCCAATCACTTTCTATAAGTTTTAGTAGGCCCTGTTAATATAGAAGTCAACTTGGATTTGAAGCAAAGGCGGCTTTGAAGTTTGAACGATTCTATCTTGAATTGCAGGCCAGGCAGTCAAACAGAGATACACGTTTGAGATCTAGAACTTCATTCTCATTCAACCTTTCTTTTTCTTTACATTTTCTTTATCAACTTCTCATTGAATATTTGAATTGAATAGAAAGTATAAGTTGAATTTCTCAAGCTACATAAAATGAATCCAGGTTCTACGCATAAGTAGGTTAATTACAAAACACGGTAACGGAATCTGTCAAAACTCAAAACCCACATCTGACCTTTAAAAAATTAGTCAAGCACGTCAAAAATGACCATATTTATCATGTAAAAGTTGTAATCTTCTTAACCCTTTTTTTAATTCTATTTCCTAGTAAAGTTTCTCTTTATTAAAAAATTGAATCCAAACGATTATGGTCTGCACGGTTTAATTATATTATTTAATGAAAAACCTTTTTATTCGTGAAAAATGATTTTTTTTTTACAACAAGTAGAAGAGGGAGATTCAATCATATTATCCCCGCAAAGAGTCTGGATTATTTCACTGATGCACAAAGTTCTTGGAGGATAATTTTTTTTTGGTAAAAAAAATCAATAACAACTAAACAAAAAAAAAAAATCAAAGAATTAACCTCATAAATTACAAAATCCACAAACTGATTATAGCTACGCACCTAAAATGATGCAACTTATTCAATTTGAGCTTGTCAAAGTGAGTACCTGCAACCATAATATATTTATTAGTATTCTATAGAAAGAAAAAAAAAATCATAAATAGGATTGCACAAAAGTTTGTTCTTTGTAATTGAATTAAAAAAAAAAAAATCTAGTGCAAGATCTAAAAAGTATAATGGGGAATAATTATACTGTAACACATTATATTCAATAAATATCCCAAATCAGACCAAAAAGAGAATCTAATCTATAATAGAGAAAAATAATAATTAATCTAGTGGATAAAAAAGGAAATCCAAGAACAAAATCACCTTAGTGACCAATTTCTAACCAAGTTAGGAAAGTAAAGCGAAAAAGCGAAACAACAAAATACCGTCGAGTCCGGTCAACCGGTAAAACCGCGTCTCCGTCTGTAGCCCCAGATTCACAAAAACAAAAACAAAATCATTTATTTTTATTTTTAATTTAAAAAGTAAAAGAAAAAAAGCGGGTGGGGTCCACAGAAAGTAGACCAATCACGATTCACATGCTGTGGAGAGTAGTACGGTACAAACACCGAAAGAGCTCCACAATTTCCATTATATAACCTACAAAACCAAAAAAATTCCAAAAAAATCACTGTGTGCGAAGCTCTCTTTCTCTCTCTCTCTCAAAAAAGCTCAATCAATAATACTACTCTACCAGAAGGATCTCAGGCAAGCTATTCTCTCTCTCGCTCTGTGTTTGTGTGTATGTGTGTGTAACTTTTTTTGTGTGTGAGTGAGTTTGAGCTGAGAGGATGATGATGATCTTGGATTTTTTGTGAAATTTTGTAGGTGATCATGGCGTCGAAGCGGATCTTGAAGGAGCTCAAGGATCTACAGAAAGATCCTCCTACGTCTTGCAGTGCTGGTACTACTACTACTACTACTACTATTACTGCTACCTGCTTTAGCTTCGATCCGGATTTTCTTCTTTTTCTTTGTGTTTTCGTCGATTTCTTTTTGCTTGATTCTTGAGCTTTTCCCTGGATTTTTGTGATGCTGTGTTTGTTACTGCTTCTGATTTGATCTGAGAGTTTGATGCTGATTTTTGAAAATTTTATGTGTATGTTTAATTAATGTTTATTTATTATAATTCGGTGTTTAATAGTTTCTGCTTTAGCTTTAGCTATAGTTTTTTTTTTTTTTTCTTGTACTTAAATAATTTTTTAGCTGTAATCTTGGCTGTGTAATTTGTAATCTGTGAAAAAATTGGAGAGGAATATATGGTATGATCATGTTGATTTTGAGAGTTTATTTGTATTTTCATGGAAAAGACTAAAGAGTAGGGTTTGATGAGTTATCACATAGTAGTCGAAAGCAAATTATTGGCGTCGTGATGACCTTTTGACCTTCCTTGCACCTTTGGCCTTAATTATAGAACTTCTTGATGTGGGTGCAATATCGGCATTGTTTGATTAGTGATATTTGTTAATTTTGGAGTTATGCGGGAGTTTAAATTAATGGAGTTTGGAAGAAATTTAGCATGGAGATTCTAATGTATAAATGCAACATATAATAAGAAATACAAAGTAACATTGTATGTTTCCAATAATTTACATGGAGCAAATTGAGAAACCAAGTGATTGATGTGCTAATTTTAAACCTCTGCCATTGCCAAAAAAGGAAATAGAATAGTAATAATTCTAATCCAATGTGTGGCGGAAAATAATATATCTGGCTGACTCTGATTAGTTTATTAATGTGGACTTCAAAATTTTGGGACTAAGGTTTGGTTGTTGTTGTTGTATAGTAATAATTCTAACATAGGACTAATAATGGTTTTAATTGTGTGGTGTCCATGACTCCATTGAGCTTTAAGCTCATCTCTTTTGACCTGATGCAACAAAAATTGTAAAACAATTGTTTACTCAGATGCATGTATAATGTGGTGGAATTGTTATATTTTCTAAGAGTGGGACCAATTTTGTTGCTAAAGGCATTCGGCTTCCTGTGTTTGTCAAGACACAATTATCCCTCAAGTTTGGGGATCATATCAATTGAAATGGAGGTTTTTTATGGATTTTTATGGTGAGCTAATGAAACATTCAATAAGGTAATCACAGAATGATTTTGAACAGAAGCAATCTGTTTTATATAACATAATGTAAGGATACTAAAGTAATGCTTTTGAGTGTAAATTAGAAAATAATGAATTTAACAGAATAGTGTTACAGTCTTGGAACTAATGGATAAAGTGGCATTTCCTCATATGTACAGCCTTTGATTTTCTATTTCTTTTTTCTATTGTACACATTTCTTTTGTGAAAATGTAATGAAAACAAATGAACACAAACCTTGCAAGAGAAGATCGTTTGCTACATTCATTGGAGCTTATAAGTGCAACCTTATATTCTTCTTGGCAATTAGTTAGTTTTATGCTGTCTGTTTGTATCTCCAGCCTTTTGTTTTTCTTTCCCATTAATGCCTTTTGTTTCTAGATTATTTTAAATCTTCAGATATATTTCCTCAAGTTTACTTGTGCAACATTATATTCACTTTTTGCTTCTGTTGATATACAACTCCTTAGGCCCAGTTGCTGAAGACATGTTCCATTGGCAGGCAACAATTATGGGTCCTCCTGACAGTCCTTACGCGGGTGGAGTTTTTCTAGTCACTATTCATTTTCCTCCGGATTACCCATTTAAACCACCCAAGGTATGTAACTATTATAATTTTCATGGCAATTCTCTCTGTTGCTTTAATTGAAAAGGTTCAAACAATATTTCCTTTCTGATAAATTAGGTCATTTTTATGTTGGGATCTTGACATAGCCATTAGTATTAATATTTAAAGCCTTTATGAAATTAAGTAGTGATTCTAAACTAGGGAATTTTGGCTCATAATTGTGACCCCTATCTTTGTGAGCTACCATTCTTTGATTGTTTGGAGCAATCTGGTTCTGTAAGCATGCAATGCAACTATGTTCTCATTATAGTGCCTTGAAATCAAGATCTCAATGAATGGTTAGGCCATGGATGGCTTTTGCTGGGCTGATCACTAGATACTGGCTAAAGTGTTATTTGCATTTTTCTAGTGTTTTATTCATGAAAATTTGATATGATCATGAACTCAGACTCAAAGACAACATTATATTGATGCAGAATTTAAATTTTTTAAATCTATTTGTATTTGTTTCTTATTACTTTTTATGTGATTTCATGTGACTTAGACTAGTAAAGCTCCCTTTCACTGTTCATGCTTTGTCTAAATTAATGGTCATTGTTTTACTCCAATTGGCTTAGTTTTTAATCATAGAAAATTACCTGTTCATTAAATCTAATCTTTCTTATTCTTTTTTTTTTTGAGTGTATATATAGAGGACAAAACCAGAAAATAACCTCCAGTTAGGGTGTTCAATGCCAAATTTACTATGATGTATTGCTACTCTCCCTATGATATATATTAGGTAAAATTTTGAAGACATGTAGTTTGGCCAATTGTACCTTTCACTGAAGAGTGATAGTTAATATCTATGTGAAGATTAATTGGAAAAAGAATAACTTCTGTCCTCTTTGGCAGCTTTGATATATTAAATGTCAGTGTTACTTGCAAAATTGGAAAAAGTTGTTAGAAACAATGTATGCCATTTTATCAACAAGGCTCTGTTGTTGCAGTGAAACTATCATGGAACTTTCCCAAATAATGTTCTTGTTTGGTGTTTCAATTGCGCTGGTGGATGCTTTACCGATGAAGTTTGGGGAGGATCCATCTCATGTCTTCATTTATCTTCCAGAAATTGGAGAGAGAAAATGGAGCCTGAGCGAATCTTTTTCAATTTGTGAACCCATTCATATGGTCAAATTTAATGATAAGAATATCCCTTGTTTGTGAGCTTAGAGCCTCAAATTGCTCTCCAATCAGTTTGAAGTTTCTTTTACTAAACTAGGCTCATATCTTGCTAATTTTCAAAATTGGCATTTTAGAACTGCAATTTGGAGCAAAAATATCATCTAGAGGTTAAGACTCTTTGGCCTAGATTTTGCCCATATGTTTATTTCTAAAGATTTTTTATTATTATATTTATAATATATCAAATGATTACTTTAAGAATAAATCAATAACATATCATTGGGCAGGTATGTTTTATAGCGTAAAGGGGCTTCACCATTTACATCTTTTAGTAATAAAGAAGATGTTTATTTAAACATTCCATGGAAATTTCACTTTTGCCATTGTTTATATTGTTAGGAAACAAGAATCCTAACCTAGGATCTGTGAGATGTGACAACAGAAAAGATCAATGCACACACACAAACACTAGATTTATGTGGTTCACCCAAAATTAGGGCTACGTCCATGGAGTTGCAATAGCTTATAATGACAGCTACTACAAAGTTATAGGGATCAAGTCGCTATCATAATATCTTATAGATAGGTGAATCTTTTCACTTCTAATATATAGGTAAGCATATGCATTAAGTGACAATTTTTCATCCTATGTTGTTGTCTTGACAACAATAACAACCAAGCCTTACTCCAAAATTTTTGAGGTTGGTTATGGATCCTCAATAAACTAATCAGGATCGGTCACATATATTATTTTCTGTCATTCTATTCTACCTGAATTCATACTCTCTATAACAATACTATCTCCTTAATTTACATGTCTTTTGTTACTACTTCTACTAATTTTATTTAGATCTTCCTTTGTTATTTTCATGGGAAGAAACATATAACATGGGATTATATGTGTGATTTAGGATCAAGCAAATGGCACTGACTGCAAGAGTCATCATGAAAACATGACAGATCAATGTGTCATGTGTAATTGCCTTAACTCTCTTTTTTTATTTTTTTGATGAATGAGATCAATATTATTGCCCAAAGAAAGATACAACAAAAAGAACAAGCTACAATACAAGCAGACACAATCTGCAGACCCAATACCCCATTGTTAAAATTCCTGTTTAAACTACCCTGTATTAAAATTGGGGAGCAAACTTGAAAACTAAAACTACGACAACACCAGCCCCAGAGATAAGCAAGCCAGGAAATTACAGGAAAATCCCCTAACCCGGAATGTATATAAACTCTGAATAGAAGTTCTCAGTTTCTGGTCATAGTTGCTTCAATACAGTAGTAGAACCTCTAGGCCTCCCACTTCAAGACTTGAATCCTTTAGTAAGTACAAAGCTCCTTAATGACCCTTTGGCTGATACACATATTCCATCTCTACTCCTGATATCATTAACTATGCCCTTTCACCAATTGTTCCTCTGAAAGTGGCAAACCCTGATGAGTCCTATTATTCCTTTGGATCCAAACATGAGCTGTAGCCAAAGCAATTCTACCAATTATTGAACTCAAAATCTCATCCATCAACCCCATCACCCCAAGTGAATATGCTACCCCAATCAAAGGCCTGGCTGTGCTGTCAGCACTGCTCCAGCTCTTGTTTCCAAACTCTGGCTGTGAAAGAGCACTGGAAAAATAAATGCTCTCTATTCTCCAAATTTTCCTGCAATATACAAAGGACATTACCAGTGCATAACCTGTTCCTCACAGCCAACCAGAAAATAAATGCATGCTTAGGCTCAATGGTCTTGTCCCATACTAATTTCAACCGGTGCACTTCCTGTGCTCTAACCTTCAGAAGCTCCCAAGCAGATTTACAAGAAAAGGATCCAGATTTTGTAGGCAGCCTCTTAATACAATCAGTCTCACTCAGCTGTATCTGTAAGGCACCCTCATAAATGGCCTTAATTACTTTTGACCTTGTTGTTCTACACTTCCATTTTTCATTGATTAAAACACTTGAGACTCCAGCAGCAGTATAGTATTTCCATATCTTGGGACTAAAGTTCTAATAGGTGCCATTTCTCATAACACTCTAGCAGTAGTTGGCTTACATAACCAACATGTCCCACATAAAACCAGCACCCCTTTCTGAGCCTTAGGATGTGGTCATCTTTTTCTTGTTTTACATTGTCGTGTCGGCAAATTGTACTGCTTTATGCCCATAACTTTTATTATATCGATTATTAATTACTGTCTGGAAATTTGTTGTAAATTTTATTAGATAAACCTACAATGATGTCGCGTTCCTTTCCCCCCCCCCCCCCCCCCCCCCCCCCCAGTTTGTGAAGGAAAGAGAAAAGAGGGGGCGGATGGGCAATCAGGATGATTATATATAATTCTAGGTAAAGGAGATAGCATCAAGTTTTGGTTGATCATGAAATAGGCCAAGATAACATTGTTGAGGATTCTGCTCTCCTTTTATATAAAAGGTGTACCTCTTAAAACCAGCATCCCCCTTCAGCCATTTGATCGGAACACAGACTTTGAAATTTTTTCATTCATTGCTGTAGTATTTCTGCTTTATATTAATTTGGTAGTTTGATTTATATTAGCTTGGAAATTTGGAATTCAGACTTTTGTACACCATATCTGTTTCAGAATTTCTCACTTTCAGCTTTTTGGGGAGTTATAATATGCTTGTACTGTGAGATTGTTGGAAATTTTCTTCAATTCATTTTTATCTTCGTTGGATGGTTTGTACAGGTTGCGTTCAGGACGAAGGTCTTTCACCCCAACATCAATAGCAATGGGAGCATTTGTCTTGATATTTTGAAGGAGCAGTGGAGCCCTGCCCTTACCATATCCAAGGTTATTTTTTATAGCCTAAGTAGGCCTTACCATATCTAATGGTGCATTCCACATTTTATATATAAATTCAAGGTTCATTTGAATCTTCTATGGAATATAGCTTTCCCCTTGGTGTTCTACATATATTTCATGGATAATCTATCAATATGATTCTATCATTTTGTATGGGGCCATAACAAAAAGTGTGAGCCATCATTGAAAGGTGATAGCGATCTATTGCAAAATTAGCAGTCCAGTAGTATTTTAAGGATGATCCCCATGCCATCAGTTTTGGTGATGGTCGTGGTTCTCATGCTAGATGGAGGAGTCCTTGAATGCCATTTCCATAATTGTCCAAACCTACTCTAAAGTCTAAACAATAGAGATACAAGCTATGTAATTGTTGTTCTAGTCAAATCTTGTTTCCCTTTTAAACTGAAACTACCTTATTACTTGAATGTTTTACGACTGATCACAATGGCACACTTATGGAGTTTCTTCAAGTGCCACTGATTTCTGAATCAATGTAGGGTTGACCTGAAGTTTGTAAAGACAAAATGACTGACTTATTAATGTTGTAATTGAGCTCTAATATCAAACTTTCTTGATGGCAACATTGGGTTAAAGCTTTTGCGGTTTCTTGTTTTTTATGTTCAGGTGTTGCTATCAATCTGTTCACTTTTAACGGACCCAAATCCTGATGACCCTTTGGTGCCGGAAATTGCCCACATGTACAAGACTGACAGGAGCAAGTATGAGACAACTGCAAGAAGCTGGACCCAGAAGTATGCTATGGGTTAGTAAGTGGCTGCTATGTGTGTTTGTGAGCTGGCTTATTTCCCAATGGCTTTGGTCTTTTAAATTATTAGAAGTTTTAGACCTTCATGTGCTATGCACGTGGGGGGGCATTTAGACAAATGACCAAGTGAAAATAATGTACCTTTCTTATTAATGTTGTAATTGAGCTCTAATATCAAACTTTCATCGTCCTATTCTACCTAGGCCCAAAAAATCATCTTATTCCAAACTATTTAACCTAGCCAAATTGTAATGGAAAAATACACAGAAAAGAAAAGCTAGAAGCAATATCAAGTACCAATGTGAAAGGTCGAAGGAGTGAGTGAGAGAAGTTTATCCCTACTAATATTTAGGTATTTGACAATGATCATTTCATTACTCGTGGTTTCAAAAAGGATTTCCATCTTATGGTTTTAGCTTTTACTGGTCAGCATACTCCTACAATTTGAGATCATCCTGGATCTTCAAGATCTATATTCATCTGATACATAAAACCAGTCGGTCTCAAATGATTGAAATAATAAATTGAAACAGTTGGGATGAAAATGAAAACAGGTCAGTTAGAGGATGTAATTTGTACCTGAGCACAAAATTTCTGATTTACTGTTGAAAAAAAAAAAATCATCTATGGCAAACCAGAAGAATGAGATGTTCATGCTTCAGCCAGTTGCAATAAACTAAAAAATTCATGGTAACGGACTAACGGGAATATCATTAACTAGTTAAAACACAATTACAACTGACAAATAAAATTTAAGAGCCTCCAAAACATGACTAAGACTTAAACAAACAACAAAATCCACAAGTTGATGGCATCCAGCCCTTGCTAGTACATCTGCACTGGAGTTAACAGCTCTGAAAATGTGATTAACGCGGGTCTGCTCAAACTTCTTCAAGAGTGGCCTGCACTCATCTACAATAGGCCTCAAAAGGGAGTCCAAGTAGAAATGAGAAAAAGAAAATATATGGGAAAAGCCCGGATTTCCCTCTTCTTCAGTCAGTGTTTTATTAGGAGGATATTCCTTTTCCTATGGGCCGAAAGGCCCTAAACACTCAGTTTCATGGATTCCTGTGAGTGACTAGGCATATTTGTTTCTCAAACCATTTTTATTTATTTGCTATCCAAACTTCGAAATTAAAATATCCTATACTTTCATTTATTGCAACGACAGTTCGAGGTACTCTATTTATAGGGAAGAAATTATTGTATTTGGACACCATAAAACATTAGCTGTATCAGTATAAATTCTGCCTTCTATCATAGATTTTTACCATGATTAGAAAGCTCTAAATGGCTGTCTGTTCGTAGCGCATAGCTCGGTTATTGGACTCCTTATCAAGTTGCTTCATGCCTGAACAATCTACCTCACGAGGCTAATAGTGACAGTGTACACTCAATGTGTTTAAAACAAAGTTCAAACTCTAAGTTCACTTGTTACTTGTTATGTTATGGTACACCATAATAAATAATTACTTATCCTAAAAATGACAACTTTCCTGGGAACATGTAGGGCTACTGTGTTTATTAAAATGAATCTAATAAACCTAGGTGTTTCCACTATCCATATATTTCCAAAAACTTGTTTCAATTTTTCAGTAGGCTTCTTTTTCATCTCTTCAGGGTACGGAAAAGGTGTGTAATGCTCCCAAATAGACCTTTAAAAATTGTAATCCAATCACTTTGTTCACTTAAATTTATTCAAAGTCAAAACCGGTTTGGCCTCATTCAAGAAATGCCTAGCTATTAGAACAAATCAAGGGTCGGTGCCATTCCTTGGCAATCCCATAAGAACATGATAAGTTATGCTTAATACTATTACTTGCCACTCTCTTTTTTTCAAACTCCGGGTTGTAAAGACTATAAGCCACAAATGTACATGAAATATTAGATAAAACAGGAAAATTATAGAATACTTCGAGTGTACATTAAATGTGTACTTCCTCCTCTCACAGAAGTGGTGGGTTCCACCATAAATTTAATTAGCGGGACCCATCACTTTTGTGAGAGGAGGGAGTACGCATTTAATATACTCCTAAAGTATTCTATAATTACCCAATAAAACAAAAATTTATAAAATGAATTAACTCACCTCTCAAATCTCAATTAATTTTGCATTATTCAATATAGATGCAAGAACATGAAAGTATTTTTAAAACATATACTAATTGAGTCGGTAATGACCCGGAAACTAAGGAGTCAAAATCAGTGACCTGTATCTCTGCTGCACTTTTAATACGGCTTTCTTCCCCATAAAATGAAAAGAGAAAAAAAAGGCAATTGAAGCTTAGTTGTATCTCAGTTCAATATACTATTTTCTCTATGGGGCACTGTGACCCATGTCTTCTTATGTCTAACAACGTTGCATTTGGTACCATTCAACCAAAAGCTTGGTTCAAATTCTTAATAATATACATGTATCTTTCACAGACTTTTTTTATATAAAAACTGCACGGGTAAACCATAATGCAAAAATATAAAATTCAAATCAAACCCAGCAAAGGAGTCGTGCACACGAGTTGGAAAGGACCTTGTCCCTGAAAATATGGCCTCCGTAATTTCTAAAATAATCACCATTAATGTACTTTGAGGGCTTGTCTCTAGTTAAGACAAGAGTGACACTCAAGCTGACCCCCACCAAAATATCTCAGTAATGGATGATGTGGCTATTGTCGAGTTGCCACAGGGACACCAACCTGTTGCTTAAGTGGACTTGTGTAAAGTTTGATTAGTTTATTTTATAAAAAAAATTTATTTTAGGGATTTAAATGATTCACCAATCATTCATAATTTATAATCTTATATCATACTTTCATTCCAATCATTCAGCTATGCTTTTTAGATTATATTCTCTTCCCTTAATCAGTTGCTTTTTGTGGACCTTAAGGTGATGTCAGTACGAGTGCATTGTTCCAACGATTTTAGAGTAATTTCCGATATACAGATAATTAAGATAATTCAGGTCACGTATGGTATAATCAAGAATAGTAGTAATTCACTGATAAAAAAAAGAAAAAAGAATAGTAGTAATTCAATGAAATTGCCTATAAGCCAATGAAAAAAAATGGGGTTTAAATCTCTTTGTCCCAAACTTGTAAGCAAAAATAGGTTTTTAAATTGAATTCAACTATGTGGTTGTATTGACCAATAATTTACATAGTTGAATTAATTATTCTTGGAAAGAATAACGTTGTTTTTGTTACATTGGTTAATACAACCATGTCATCGATTTCGATGATCGAGGGAAGGGAAAAGACTTGGTCACTGAATATTTTAAGTCTCCACTAACCTTATCATTGCCCTTTTTGAGAAATTTAAATTAAAGCATCTAAAGAAATATATCTAAGTTTTGTCCAAAAATTTAAGGTAAGATTCGAGTGTGAGGAATCCAAAAAACTTGTTCTAAAAAACCAAACAAATAAAATAAAATTGAGTGTCATAACTTACTATTCTGTTTGGGTTTAAGGGGTAAAAATTAACGCAATTTGGTTTTAAAAGTCTTGAAAATACATGTTCAAGAAAATTAAAATTCAGACACAACTTGCATTTTACTCCAACATATTGTAATTAATGCTTGAGGGGAAAAACATATTCTTTAAAATACAGTTACAACACTCAGCCAAGAATTATGACTTTATTAATGCTGCTGTTAAAAGAGGGAGAAAAATAATGTATGAGTAATTAATAATTGTGAGCAACGAACCTAAACCATTAAAGAGACCATTAAAGAGTTGTAACATACATTCCAGCATGCTTTTGTCCCCCAATGTTGGCCACCTAAACCCTCAATTTGAGGGCTCAGAATCACTTTTCCAGTACAGCCAAGCATTCATTTTGCAACTAGAGTCTACACCCCAGACAGAAAGGAAGGGAACAAAAAAGAACAATAAGGCTGATTTTCTCATACAACAAAGGAGAACAAGTGTTTGAAACGTCTATTTTAAAGTATATACATAACTATAAGATATATATTTGTTGAAGGTAATGATCTGAAACTTGAAGAGTTGTGATAAGAATTCAGATAATATTTAGCCTCATTGATCACAAATTCAAACATTCAAATGTATGTTAGATATTATACTTGTCTTGTAATACACTTTGTAATCAAAGTCAATAAACACCAAACATAATGCCAATTTACGTAAATGACTGAGTTTTAATATGTAACTTTTTGAAATATTTAAGATTTAATATGTTACTTTTTAAAAGCTCAAGATTTAAATTGTTATGCCCCTAAACTATGAAATTTAACAAAAAAAAAGTAGGGGACATTTTTTTTTTGAATCAAAAGTAGGGGACATATTGGCTATTTTAAAAGTAAGAAATTAAATCGTCACACTATTGGCTTGTCTTTGGTCATTTAAGAATAAATAAGATTCATATATGATTGATGCATAACAAAAAGTAGCATCGGTGATAAGTTTATGTGAAAGTAACGTTGTATCAATTGTAACTTATCTAAAAAATTGTGAAAAAAGTTGTTTCTAGCATTGCTCTTTTTTCTTTTTTTTTTGTGATTAAAATAGTAGACTAGCATTGCTCCTTTAATATTTATAACATTGCTCTTTTTAATTGATATCCTATAGAATTCATAAGGTAACTCAATTATAGAGTTCCTAAAATCTTACACATTCATTTTGATATGAGTGTATTGGATTTTGCTATGTCATCAATCACTTAAATAGATACTAAATCTAATCTCTTCATTTCAAAATAAATATATTTTTTTTCTTCATAATTTTGAAGGTGAGGGAATTTTTTTCTTCATAACATCCTTGGCAATATAAAACTTAACGTCAAATGCGACGTACACGTCACCGTTACATGATGAGACACACGTGTCGGTCGTGGCACTCGATAAGCGTGAACGGCGACTGTTACGGGACTGTTTAAAGGTTGTTGTGTCGGTGGGGCCCAACTGTTCCTACTGCACATTTAACTGTCCTCGCCTTTCTATACAAAACCCACCGCTCACTAATTAAAAATTACACTAAAGATTTTCCATAAACTTTACTATTTTTTTTTTCTTCTCTAAATTGATTTACTATCTTTCATTTGAATAATAAAACAATTCCATTCTTTATATACACCTTCATGTCACGAATTTTTTTTTACGATTATTTATAATTAATGTATTAGTTTAGATACATGAAAGTGTGGGGGTCCAGGAAAGTACTTTTCCAAGATTTCCTTTTTTTTTTTTGGGATGAAATTCCAAGATTCCTTTTAGATTTGTTGATTAAGAGTGTAAGATATGCCATAATCCTTCTTTCTTTCTTTTTTCTTTTTTCTTTTTTCTTTTTTCTTTTTGTAAATAAATCTACCATAACCTTTCCTAGGAAAATAAAAAAAATTCTTTTTAGAAATAATTCCAAGTGTTCCAAAAAAAAATGTATGATTATATGAATTAGTTTACTTAAACTTTTATCAAATTTACTGAATTAATTTACTGTATTGTGAGGGCTCGAAAGAGTATTTTTCCACTACTCTTTTAATAGGCCAAAAAAGGGAGGATATTTTCTTTGGTTTTGTTAGGTACTTTGTCAATATTTATACGTATTTAAGTATATAACAGAAAAAATTATTCGGTAATCCCGGATTACAAATAAATGCGTAATCTTCCCTCTCATAGAATAGTAGGACCCACCATTTATATGGTGGGACTCACTATTCATGTGAGAGAGAGACTACGCATTTATTTGTAGTCCTAAACTACAGAATAATCACTTAATAGAATGGTGAATTTTATAATAGTAGTTATTGCAATATAATTGGATTCGTATTTTAAAACCGATAAGGGTGTGATTGCATTCCATTCAAGTTCAAACTATTTTGTGCACTCCAATAAAAAAATGATTGGTTAATGTATATAGTATGTCTATAGTCCTATAGGACCTATACCATTTGCATAAGATGGAAAGATTCGAACTAGATTCTTCCTATGGAAAAATTGGGGGGTACTATTGAACCATAAGGGTCTAGGAGCATGAAGATAACATCTACAACATTACAGTCATAGTCATTGAGCGGTCGATCTTAATCTTTTCAACATAATTTATGCTATCAATATTATCTATTTCTATCATTGAAACACTCTTTATCGTTTCTCCTTCATTATTTTGATGGAGATTTGAGACTGACTTATTAAGAGGGAAAGGAGTACTCCTGACATTTTGAATTTTCCTTTTGATTTATTAAAGAAATATAAATTAAATGAAAATTTGTTTATTGGATCCCCCAAAATTTTTAATTTTTTGTTGATTTATGGATTCCATCTCCGCCTCTGGTCATATGCTCAATTTCATACCTAAGGTAACAAGTTCTTTTATTGTTCGAAAAAAGAGGGGGATGCATGAGACTCCTTGAAATAAGAACAAGTTGATCATGCAATCAAACCCAATAAACAAAAGAATTGTCTCTGTCTCTCTATTCATCTGATTCTTCTTATTATTATAAATTTTATTTTAAAATAGATGGGGTTCAAGCTTTCTCATGTTTCATAAACGTTATGATTGTCTAATTATAATTACAAAAAACCAAGTGCTTCTAGGTCCAAGTGCTTATTGACTTGTATAAAAACATAGGGATACGGTGAATCACCAAGGCCAACAACCTTCTAACCATGATTTATAAAATAATGGGTTCCTCTCTATTTTGTGGCTCAAAGAATGCATCTAGGGGACGATGCTTATTGACTTATATCTCTTAACATATGGTCAAGTACCACATAATTGCAATAAGAAATTGATAAAAATTGCGGAGTTTAAGAAGCTAAACAAACATCAATTTATATATGTTATATAGGTCGGACCAAGACTTCTCACAAGGATTTGTCGAATCCAATGTACTTCTTTGTTTGTATTTTTATCTATGGTTTCATATGGGTTGTAATTGGGGAAGAGTTGGAAAAACTTACAGCTTTTATTTTGTCTTTGCAAATCCACATGATCTTCTTCTCTCAAGCTATCAGACCTTTGAATACCGTGACCATCTGTGTTTATTATTTGCACAACTGGCTTTTCTCTACATATCCCTAATTTCAAGATTGTATTGGTCTTGGTGTTTTTTATACACTTTCAACATACTTAGGGAAACTTTTTAATTATAAGTTTCACGTTAGGAACATATTTACAATTCATGAATTCTTCATTGAACTTTGATAGCATAAATGTTTTGGAACAAATATATATTTATTTATATATAGAACACTCATTCTCAATATTGTATTAACTAGCAGCTACATGAATTTAATGATGATAGATATTTTGATAACTATGCAGCTATATAACAATCTTGGCATCTACATATATATGGTGTTCTAAGGTCGATAGATTCCTTCTACATTAAGTTGAGTTAGAGTTTGCACGATTATGGAATTTTTTTTTTTCCTTCGCTACAGCTGAATTGTTATTCCTGAATGCTATTATTTTATCCCTGCAAGCATGTTACGGTTCATTAAAAAAAAATACAATTAATACACTTAATCTTACCTATGTTATTAGTTTTATGAAGCATTGCAATTTTTATATGCAAAATCACACTTGTTAACATTATCAACAAAATCACACTTGTTATCTTTTTTTTCAATGTGAGTTCCAATAATTAGTTCAATTGATAAAATCTTTCAACCTCGAATAAGAAAAGCGGATTCAATGAAACCAATTGATATTTTGACTTAATAATAAACTAGTCGCAAACCTGTGCGATACACAGAAAATGAATTAAAATTAAATCTAAAAAATTATTGGTCTAACTATGATTTTTATTGTCTTTTATATTTTATCTAAATATGAAAATTGATAATTATTAAAAGACATTTATTATTATTGTGTTTATATATAAAATATATTATAGTATTAGGCATTTATTATGATTGTGTTTATATATATGGAATAATATATTATTTCTATTAAAGAAAATATAATATGTCAAGATTCTAATGAGATGTTTAATTATAGAATAAAATTTAAATTCAATTAAATATATATATTAAAATAATGAGGTGTAAAATTGTGAGAACTCAAAAGCTTATGTGGACAATATTATGAGGTCAACCAAAAGTAAAAAAGTTTCGGTTTTACATTATAATATAGATATCAATCATTTTAGAAAAGACATAATAGGTTTCAAATCTCGTCTTTATACCTAAAGAAAATAACATATTTTCACTTATCCACGACCAAAAAGTATTTAAAAAAAAGAAAGAATTTCACAGATAGTTACGTGTATTCATAGTAAGAAAATTTTGTATTCTTTTATAGAAGTTTAGTTATCTAGTATATGAATATCATGAACAAATGATTACATTACGTAAATATGTGTTTAGCCGCTAACTGTTGAGAAATAATCCAAATTGGATTAAAGAACAAATCGGCAAACGATTGAAGAATTGTCTGATTTGCAATTCTTCCACACTAATGTCAATTTTAATTTAGAATGAGATAATGAGGGTCTAACAACCAATAATTCTTTGACAGCAAAAGCCACTGCATATGAGCTGGAAGCCTACACTGTTGCCATTTGTCAATAAACCAGAAGAAAACTAACAAGGCAATCTAAATAATAGGGCCATGATAAAAATGAAGTATCTATGGTTTAATTTTTAATTTGACAAGGTATGGCTACAAACTGGTTTGTAACTCGTTTGCTACAACTCATTATGTGACGGCTTATAAGATCATTCATATCTATTATTTAAAGAAATCACATGACTCATTAAATAGGTTATATGACTAAAGTACATGTGGATGATCTTATTAGTTGACAGGTAGTGGGTTGTAGTGAGCTGACTACAAACTGGTTTGTCGCTAAATTCTGTCATTTTTAATTATTATTTTTTAAATATATAAAGATGATAGGATTTCAATTTATAATATATGTTCCATGAATTGTTTTTACTATCAATTTAATACATCAATGAATTTCTTTTGAATGTGGAGGAATTTCATTCTCAATTCTTTTATTTGACGATAAAAATATTTGTTTAATTGAATTAAACGAAAGTCTACAAGTATTTAAATAACAATTTATACAAAAAATAAAAAGTTTGATTAAAATATTAGGTCTAAAGGTAAAGTGGACGAAACCGGTGAGCGAAAGAAACAAAGGGACGGCTTGATTGCTTGCCACGTTGTTCGAGAATTGTCTGGATCACATTTGCAGCCCAGTCAATTTAGCAAATATCCGAATACGGGTTGGCCCATGCCATTGATTTGTAAATCTCGGCCCACTTTGAACATCTGTCACGGCAATTACCATAATGACCTTCATTTTGGTTCTTATCCTTGTTAGGCCATCTCCAGCAGTCCTTTAAATTTATCTCTATCTTTATCTCTAAAATTACACTTTTTAACAACTCTCTATTTTTTTTTTAAACAACCACTCCAGCAGTACTCTTTATCTTTATCTCTATTCTATTAAAAATTACTTTTTTATCATTACTTCCCACCAAAAATAACCAACTCCCACCCTAATTAATTTTTCACAGCAACCAAACATTTTCACAGCAACCAAACAAACATTTTCACAGCAACCAAACAAACATTTTCACAGCAAGCCTGAACTCCCTCTCACTCCCATTCCCAGCCATGAGCAACAACCGTAAACGCCCAGCTCCCCCGCCGCAAAAACCCTCTCCGGCGGCCCAAGCTCCAAAGCACCACGCGGCCTCACAAGAGGACGAGTTCGTAGACGAAGACATCTTCCTCGACGAAACCCTCCTCCTAGAGGACGAGGAGATCCTCCGTGACCTCGAGGACCGCCTCGCCCTCGCTTCCCGCCTCTCCAAGTGGGTCCGTCCCCCACTCTCCGACGCCTACGTTTCCCACTCTCGCAGCATCCGTGAGTCTCCGACCCTCCATTTCCACGCCGGCAAGCCCAAGCCACCACCGAATAACCACCACCACGCCGGCAACAGAAAACCCCCAACACTTTTCGTGCTTCACAACGTTCAAACCCAAAAAAATTTCAGAGGAGAGAGAAATTTTCGTGCGGCAGAAAACCCAACAAATTTTCAGACCGAAAGTTTGTTTGTTTTAGAAGAAAATCCCAAAGAGCAAACAGCAAAAGAGAGAGCAGAGAGAAGAGAGAGCAGAGAGAAGAAGAGAGAGAAAAAATTTCGGAAGAAATGAGAGGAGAGAGAAATTTTCGGATAAAAAGCAGTTGATGGTACGGTCGGGTCAGGCAAAAAAAAATTGATATTTTAATGTTTACAAAGTGTACAGTAGCCTTTCAAAAATGAAAGGCTACTGTAGACTTTGTAAAATTTTTTAAAGATGAAGAGCAGTTTTAACGGGTTGCTGGAGCCGGTTTTGTCTATTTTTTTCTTTATAAATAGAGATGAAGATGGAGATAGCTGGCTGCTGGAGATGGCCTTAGGCTTCTAATACAAAAAATGCATCAAGGATGCCTATTTTGTAGTAGTATATGGATGATTCCTTTTTGGCACTCTATCTTAATTCAAAATCAAGGTACCATGCTTTTAGAACTAATTACCTTGTTTATAATCTCTTTGAGTTAAACTTAATTGATACAATAAAATCTCTACAATAATCAAACTTGTATTAACTTCTTAATATGATAATAATAAATAGTTTTCATATAGAGAATACTAAGTGTCCGTTTGAAGACCCATTTTGTGGGTTTCTAAAAAGCTTGGTTAGCACAAGATGTGATTATTGTGTGTTTGGTAGGCTCCAAGGAGTTGTAGGTTTCCACAATTTTAGCCTTTAAAAGTTTTTTTTTTTTTTTCCACAATAAACCTCAGATTTCCATTGACAAAGAGTGATTATTTAGTAGTCCCGAACTATGTATTCCCCATCTCACATAAATGGTGGATTCCACTAATTAAATTTATAATAGGACTCACCACTCTATAAAAAGAAAAAATACGCATTTATTTGTAGTCCAAGACTACGGATAATAGCGGGCAACATTTTGTCACGAATGTGACAGAGTTCATAATACACAGGCCCCTTATTGAGCGATAAGGGGCCTGTGTATTATTAGGATTTAAAAGAATATGACACAAATCATTAATTGTAAACAACTTGGTATTGCACTACATTATAAAAAGCAATATGAGCCAAAAAAATAAATGAGGCTGCAACCATTATGTCTCATTACTTACATACATATTCTTACCCGGTCTGTAGAGTTCAAGATGTCATTTTCTTCGTCTCACCTACCTTTCAATAAAAGGATTAAGGAAGATTTTTATTAGCTAATACCTTGAAATCATTTTGTAATGGACAAAATTTCAGTATTGAGTTGTACAATCAAATTTAACAACACAACTGTATTGAATAATATAATACAAAAAATGTTATTTTTTCTAAGGATAATTGAATTCAAAGATCAACCACGTGATTTATTAGTCAATCGAGCGAATCTAAACTACAGTATCTAAGAAACAGGGATTGAGATCTTTAGTTCAAAGGACTAGAATATCTTTACTTCCTAAAATCATATCCATCGATTTTTGGAATAAAATTGTTGGATATGATTTTACCACATCAAACAAAAATTAGTACGATTTTGTTATTTACTTAAATTAATATTTGTAGTATTGAGTTGTACAATCAAATTTAACAACACAACTGTATTGAATAATATAATTCAAACAATGTTATTTTTTCTAAGGATAACTGAATTCAAAGATCAACCTGTAATTTATAGTTAATTGAGCGAATCTAAACTACAGTATCTAAGAAACAGGGATTGAGATCTTTAGTTCAAAAGGACTAGAATATCTTTACCTCCTAAAATCATATCCATCGATTTTTGAATAAAATTGTTGGATATGATTTTACCACATCAAACAAAAATTAGTACGATTTTGTTATTTACTTAAATTACTATTTTTGTACTAAACTAGTTCTGTATATTTGGAAACTGAATTACTCTGTAAAAAAAAAAAAAGAAGTTTTGGCGGTTAAAAAGAAAGTATTAAATGCTTTTTGTTTTTTCTGCATTTAATACATCACTAAACAGTACCTATAAAGGCGATTCTCCATTACTGAAGGAGAAGTGTGAGAGTAAATTCCTTGCAGTAAATCATGCCTTTTTATTCACTCCCACAATGACCAACTCAAAAGCTAAAACAATGGATCACGTGAGCTATCTATCCTCAATGGCCTATTCAAAACTGGGTCCATTCTAAGGATGTGTCAAAGACTCAAATGCTAGCTCCTTAATCCACTGGCTGGGAGATACACTACATTATACACTTGCTGGAAACGTTACTGTTTTTAGTGCTTTACCAATCAAAATTTGGACTTTTCTTTGACCACCACCAATATGTCGTGGACATTTGTCAAGTTCAATGAGGTTGAGCCCACCAAATAAACACTGGAACACTTGTGGACAAAATTAAAATTGTAAAACAAGCATGCATTGTTAACCACTAAAATGAAAAAAGAAAAAGAAAAAGAAAAAACACAAAGACACACTTATATAATTGGCGCCAAATTCTAGGTTGCCTCCCACGTTACACTTAGCTGTAAATGACAAAATAATGAGAGGGTTAATGGTAAAATTTTAGCTCAAGTGTGTAACTTCTTGTACGAACTTTGACCACTTGATGACCAAAATACCCTTGAAAATGATGTCAATAACGTAAGTTTAATGAGTAATTAGTAGCCATTCAATGGGCATTAATAACAATTTAATTCATAATTTAAATCTCTCTCTTTCTCTCTCTCTCTCTTTTTTTCAGTCAAAGTGAGCTAAACGAAAGTATCTCAAGTCACGTGACCTGCATCCATTCCCTAACTCCAAGAACAAATCTTCTGCTTAGTCAGCACCATGTCCCATCCTCTGCCATACTCTCATTGGATCTCCCTTTGATACCGGGCCCACATACCGCCACGTTTCGAAATCCCACTTGCCCACCTCTTCCGCCGCCTTGTAAAAGACACAAAACACAAAAAACAATAACTATATCTCATCTATACGACCTGTCGTTCAGTTAAAATCTTAAAGCAAAAAAAGAAATTTGAAAAAGCGGATTTAGCGATTACGGCTGTTGGGGATCCTATAAAATAGGTCGTTTGGTTGTGTGTCCAGCCTAATTCTCTGCGCGTCTTATCTCTCGCTTTCTCTCTCTCAAAGTTCTCAACAATCACTGTGAAGAGCTACTACCGCTACTACTACTGCCACAACAATAACTCTCTCTTACCCAAAACTCTCAGTTTCTTTTTTATTTCACTCATAGTTTTGCCAGAGAAAACATTTGAGGAACCGGAAATAGCAAAGGTTTCGATTAAAACCAACCGGTTGAGGTTTGAGAAAGACAGACAGAGAAACAGAGAGATAGAGCTTTTTTACCTTAGGTGTCCCATTTTGAGGTGGGTGATTCGGTCTACATTTATTCTCTTTCCTTTCCTGGCAAAAGCATTTTTGTTAGACACACTCTCTTTTCCTTTTTGCCTTTGAAACTTTCCCAGAAATTTCCCCCTCTTTTGCTTTCTCATAAAACTCTCTCTCTCTCTCTGGGTCTCTCTCCCATTCACAGACCAGTCACGCTCACATTCTTTTTCTGGGCCTCCTTTATTTGTGCCCAACTTTCCTTGAAATTTCTCTTCCTTTAATAAAAATCCTTTCTTTATTATATATATATCCATTAATGGTGGATTTCTCTCCGTTTCAAGCTTCTCTCTTACCTTTCTTCTTTATTCTCTAAAGAATCTCATTTCTCAAAAACCCACTTTATTTCAGGCTTAGCTCAGCTCACTCTCACTCTCTCTCTCTCTCACTTAGGCTTTCTTTCGCTTTCAATGCTCTTATAAACGAATCTCATCCACCATGAACAACAACCACTGTACTATGAAATACACAGAGCACCGAAACAATATCTCCATTAATCTCCCAGAAGCTTCTTCTTCATCCGAATTAATGAAACGCAGAGTTGTACGGATTTCCGTTACAGACGGTTACGCCACCGACTCATCCAGCGACGAAGAAGGATACGGTGACGGTGACAACGTCGTTATCCGCCAGCGTGTCAAGAGGTTCGTCAACGAGATCACTATTGAGCCGTGTTCCTCTACTACTACCACTACTCAAAACAAAAACGATGGCGTTTGGAGGAAACGGCAGGCAAATAATAAGACTAGGAGTGTACGGAAAAAGTGTGGCTCCTCCAGGAAAGTGGCGGCGAAGAAGGTATTACCGACGGAGAAGAAGTTTAGAGGAGTGAGGCAAAGGCCGTGGGGAAAATGGGCGGCTGAGATCAGAGACCCACTGCGACGTGTACGGCTCTGGTTAGGCACTTACGACACGGCGGAGGAAGCCGCTATGGTCTATGACAACGCTGCTATTCAGCTCCGTGGACCCGACGCGCTCACTAACTTCGCTTTCACTCCTGCTCCGGTCAAGTCCTCGCCGGAAAATAATATTCCGGTTGTCGGCAAATTTCCCGGCGAAAACTCCGTCGATGAGTCTCAGAACAACAACAACTCTCCTATCTCTGTTTTACGGTCTCCTTCTCTTTCCAACGAAGAAGCCGATTCGCAGAGCTCCGAGACCACGTCGACGATAAGAGAAATGACTCAGGATATCGGCGATTACCGAGATTTAAGAGAGGAGTCGTGTGTGTCGGAGAATTTTTCGGAGTATTCAACGTTTGATTCATTGATACCGGACGATATTTTTGACTTCCGGAGTTCGGTACCGGAGCTTTTATTCGACGAGACGAGTATGATGGAGAATGTTTTCGGGGAGGATTTCGGAGTCGGAGTCGGAGGCGATATGTTTCTTAGTTCGTGTGAGAGTTTCGGATTCGGTTACTCGAGGTGGCCTGTGGATGACTATTTCCAAGATATCGGCGATATATTTGGGTCAGACTCTCTGATGGCTCTTGAAAGCGTATCGGCGATATAGTCTCTCTCTCTCTCGGTAGAAATGACACGGTTCCCGTGTTGCCAAAACCGGCAAATTTTGAATCGGCGGGAACGAAATATCGGAAAGTGTTTATTTATTTATTTAGTTTTGTTTATTTTTATGTCTTTTTTTTTTCTTTTTCCGAAATTTTGTTTGTATTTGTAATTTTTGTTTTAGTTGTTAATTATTATAATATAATATATTATTTATTTATTTAAAAAAGAACTGTCCGTTACAGCAACGGCGCGTGACTGAGTTTGTCTACGTGTTCCTTTGGACAATGGCACGTGACCTATGCACGTGCCAATGCAGATAGTTGGAAATGAATTGCAGAGTACTTTCTGACAGTGTACATGTGCTAAAGAAGCTATGTGTTTGTGAGTCTTAAATGAGCTTCAGTGACAATTCTACGGAACACTCTTCCTTGCCACAAATGATAGAATGAGAAAGAAAGAAAAGGTGGATGAAAAAGGATAGTAATTAGTACATTTCGTACAAAAGCAGTTGCTAATTGCTACCTTGTGATATTGACCAATAACGAGTTTAGTTCACTTACACCTACCTTGTAATTAATTGTGTGTGTGTGTGTGTGTATTTTGCACTTTTTATTTATTTATTTTTCTTTGAGTGTAGTAGAACTAGAAATTCGATATTGGGTTTTTAATTTGAGTACACAAGTTTTAATGTGTAAAAAAATGGAGGAGTTTTGAGTTTAACAAAAAGAGTAAGATTTGGAAGTGGGGACTATCAACTAGTCTATTATAGTGATTCACTTAAGACAATTATAAAGATTCGGAGTATGACATTACCATGCTTTAAGCTCCAACACATGGCTATATACAAGAGGTGAAAAGTACATGATTATTATTAAGGGACCCATTGGATAGAAACACTAGATTTTGTTGCTTTTGCTAAGACCATAAAACCTTTACATCAACACGGATAGAGCTTTCAATGTGCCCTAAATAAAATCCATTCAAAATTCATATAAAATATCTCTTTTACTATTAGGTGAACGTAATGACCTAAAGAAGGTTCTCAAATGACTAGGGAGGCTTTTTGAAAAAGGATATATTATTCATACTTCTGAAACTTATTACTACAATTTTTGTTTTTTAAAAAACCAATATATAATGCTTTCCTTGATTTTTTTATTTTTTATTTTCAAGTAGCATGCCTTTTCTTTCCATGAATGTTCAATTTAAGTTGAACATTCTAACATATCAATGCTTAATTTCTTCTTCATTCGAAGAACACTAACATAATTCCAAAGAAATTAATTTGAAAAATAGCTTGTATAGAGAGAGTAATAGAGAATGTGTGTGCCAAAAAAGTGATTGTGGAGACTTTCTAGACATACAATGAACTTGTAATGATGATATTCCATACGTTGTACCATAGGTTGATAATGTACATCAAAATGATTGTGCAGACTTTCTAGACATACAATGAACTTAGTTAATTTCTTATCAAAAAAAAAAAAACTTAGTTAGCTCACTTGTGCCTGTGGAGCTCATTGTACTATTAGCTAATGACTTATTTGGCTTGTACGAAGTCAGACATTGGTCTTGCGTCTGAATTGTCCGATAGGGAAAGATCATTTAAGGCTGTAAATGATCTGATCTACTTATAAATAGTTCAAGCTTGGATCTTGAAAAAAATTGTTTTTATATTCATTTATTTTACAAATAGTCAAGTAGAAGTCTAAGTTTAGGTTCAAATTAAAAAAAATCGAAGCTCAAATATACTAATGTGCTTGTGAGTATATATGTTTATATGTATTAAAGTTAGATAATGTTAGTTTGTAAACAAGTTCATAAGATATTATTATTATTTATGACTTTTAGATAATATTAATAATCCATTTTGTAGTGAATTATATATAATTTTGAACATTGTAATTTTTATATTTTCATAAACGAAAATCATTTTATTTACTTAATTCAAACATTATAATTTCAACTATAATTTAGTTATTAATTATTAACATATATTTACAAATGGGTAAAAAACTATAATCGTAGTTTTTACTATATACCGGAAAAAAAAGAAGTTAATTAAGTAGCTCATGAATCATGAACAAACTCAAACTTACTTGACAAGAAAATGAGTTAAGCTTAAACATATAATTTATTTGGTGATGAATTCGAGCTTGATTCGTGTTCAAAATAGAATTAAATGTATAATCTTAAACTTATAACACACTCGACACGACTTAATTCGTTTACAAACCTAATAGCGTCTGATATGAGCATACTAGAATATTCTCAATCAGAATGTCCTATTAGTTAGTATATTGATATTTGAACAAGAATTATATCTATTTACTTTTGAATGTAATTTCATACATTTAATGAAAGACATATATAATATCCCATCATTTTAAATAATCAAATGATAAAAATTTAAATAAGTTAATAACATGTACTCCTTCCATGAATTGAATTCAAACTAAATATTATCATTATCATCCTTTCTTTGCTAATATAAATTTTAAATTAATTGGTAATCTTTTTTCCTAAAAAGTCCTAACCCTCTATGAGGGTATAGGTTCGATCTCCAGATCTCCAAAATATATGTATGTGTAAGTTTAGATTAGGATTTCTATCATATATATATATATATATATATATAAGAATTTTAAATAAAGTTTGACTAAATTAGAACTTAGTATATATCGAGAACCAAACATTTTAGGATCATATTTTGATTTTCCAAATAACCCAATTAAGATAATTGCTCAAACTAGAAATCTAAGAGAGGATAATGGAAAGAGAAAATCTTGGTAACCAGAACAAACAAAAAAAACGAATCTAACAAGATAACGATGCACGTGGCAGGGTTATTATCATGTAAAGATTTGTAATTCGAAAGCCACGGGGATGCAGTTATGGCCGTTACGTTAAATATCGGATTCTGATTTAGCAGAGACTGGGTAGAGCTTAGTAGCTTAGCAAGTGGCGGAAGGCGGATTGTAGATATTTGATATTTCTGCCTTTTTTGTAGCGACAGTCGGCGAATGGATAAGGAAGTGGGGAATCGATGAGTGTTGCTCCACGTTTCACAACTCACACGTGTTTAGTGCTTAAAAAGGCAAAACTCTGATTGGGCTTAACAGCTTTGGGCAATTGAAAGAGTGACAGAGGAGCGTCCATTGGGCTATAAAAGCTGCAATTTTGATGGGATGAGAGACCCACGTGTAGTTGGCCTAATTGTGTTTAGCAAGATTGTTAAGCACAATGGTGGTTTAGTAAAAATGAATAAAAATCTAAATGGATCCTCAATTATAAAAATTTATAATTTACACCGTCGAGTATTAAAAAAAAATATAACGTTAGTTAAAATCTTGACTTTAACTCACTTTTTTAACGTTATTTTGAACAAAAAAAATAGGAAGGAAAAAAATAGGTCGCTTTTAGATAGGTTAGACAAAAAAATAAGAGACTTTATGGAAGAGACATAAAAAAATAGTTAGAGTATAAATAACAGGTTTTCAAAATAGGTGATCAATTTAGAATCGATCTTAAATTTAGAGTGTCTAAAGTGCATATTAGCCTAAAAAAAAAAGAAAAAAAAAAGAAAGTTGGTTTCTATGCAGTCATCTAAGCTTTTTCCCTAAAGTAAGATATATCTACTACATAAATTTATTCTTATTGGCTTATTTATTTTTTATTTTTTTTTATTAAATAAAAAATAGGTAAGAGAGAGACTTGTTGTGACAACATTATCTAGATGTAATCATAATAATCTCTATTTTCTGAATAACCTATGAACAAACTACTATTCTCTCATTAATTTTTATATAAGAAGTTTGAATTACTTTCTATAGCATTTGTATGAATAACTATTCTTGTACGAAGAAGACTCAAATTGTATGTTGTCATCATAAAAATGTGAAATAAACCGTGATCTTTTGTGTCTCGCATAAAGACATTTGACAACATCAACTTGCTTCATTGTCATATAGAAATATTGCCCCTAAATAAAAGTTAGCCAAAACATCATGCTCTTTTTGAGTAAGTCTTACAATGTAATTTGTATTGTTCTATGATGTAAACAGCCTTTCTACCTTTTGTCATGAAAAGAAGTCATTAACTTGTAATATGCTCGCTTAGAAAGGATGGAATCTTTTAAAATTGAGGAAAGTAAAAGTTATGGTATTCAAATTGTATATTTGCTCGATATTCATAGAGTTTCTTAAAAGAAACACAAGTTTTGCAATTTCGGTGGTGCTTTTTCTCAAAGCCAAATAAAAAGGAAGGTGCACAACCGGCCTGGCAATCCAGCAGTATAAAGGGATCGAGGCAAACTATCCTTCTTTGACATGTTTATGACTAGGCTTTTTGTAAGAAATATGCACGTGAAATTGTTCCACTTCTTTGTTCTATGTCTCCCACTTTAGTAATAAGGTTGATTAACTTTTGACCTAACAAAATCAACTTAAGAAACCTAACTAAGTTAGTTTTGTCCTACCATCTCCTATTGTTTCCCTTTCTATCTCCTCCAGGTTTAGTTCTCTTGTAGCATGTGTTATGTATCTTTGGATTAGTTTTTGTCTGTATTTGTTTATGTAAAAGAAAAACTTTTTAAAACGTTACT
>OU015764.1:2433728-2468582 GCA_907173295.1 Fagus sylvatica | reverse complement strand
ACATCCTAGGAATATGTGAGGTTTCTGTTTTTGGCAGGCAGATGAATCTATATGTATCTAGGTGTTATAATATGTGGTTTTATTGTTCTGTCTGGTCATTGATGGTAACATTTTCAGATAAATCTTTTGGAATTCCTTAAAAGGTTTGTTTGTAATAAGTTTTCAATTTGTCTGCATCTGAAAATTCACTTCTCCACCTCTCCCTCTCTCTTTCACTGTCACAATGTAATTTTTTTTTTTTTTGTAAACCCAAATAATTATATGTTCTAAGTGATCAAATGATAGAGGAAATGCAAGCTGGGCAATATATTGTTGTGCGGCTTGTAATGTCACTTTGTTGATGGAGAAGTTAAAATTGGATTTGTACTCTTGAGGTCTGTTAGAAGGGTGGCAGACCTGTAGGCTAAAGTGCAAACTCCATATTTGAGTGTTAGCTTAGCTTGAGAGGATCAAAAAGAAAAAGCAGTATCCCACATGAAAGAAATAGGAATGTTTGTGAAATGAATGGTGAAAATCCATTTGTAATATATTTAGATATAGTTGTTAACTTTGTAGAAATTCTTTGTGTGCCTCAATATCAGCTTAATTATTCATTCTCATTAGGCTCTATCTGATTGCAACTCAATCACAAAAAGCGTCTTGTTTGAAGTTGCGGCTCACGGAGATTAGGCATCAGGCATGGCTAAGGGTTTCTGGACTGTATTCTGTGGGAATTCTGAGTGTTCAAGTGAAGTTGGAAAGGGATGCAGTTATGGTTTTCTATCCGTACTCGATCCAAATACATGCATCAACAATTGTTTGGTTATTTCTGTTGATGTCCTTATTATGGTCATGTTTGTATGTATGGTCATTTATAGATCACTCTCAAGGAAGATTATAGAACCATCACACACTAAAAAATTCTCTCCAATTCTGATTTTCTCAGCCATTTTTAATGGTGCTCTGGGTTTGGCTTACTTGGGATCCGGGATTTGGATATGTTATAAGGAACGGAATGCGACAGGAAGCATTTTACCTCTGCATGGATGGCTAGTAATGCTATTCAAAGGGTTCACATGGTTGCTGCTGGATTTTGCAATAATTATTGACAATCTACATTTTCGACACATCACAATTTCAAAGCTTTGTTCAATTGTCGCCTTCTTATATGCAGGTTTCCTATGCTTTGCATCTCTTTGGGTCATTATTGTGGACAAAATGGTATCTGTTGAGATAGTTTTGGATATTTTGTCCTTTCCAGGGGCAGTCCTTTTACTCTTGTGTGTTTTTCTTGGACACAAGTATGAGGAAACTGATCCAGACTTCAGTCATGATACTTCTTATGCACCTTTACAAGGTGAAGAAGACAATGCCACAGGTGAAAAATATTCTAATGAAAATGTTACTCCTTTTGCCAAAGCTGGATTTCTTAGTACTATGACATTTTGGTGGTTGAATCCATTAATGAAGCAGGGTAAAGAGAAAATTCTTGAGGAAAATGATATTCCAGAGTTAAGGCAGGCAGATCGAGCTCAAACATGCTACTTCATGTTTAAGGAACAACTGAGCAAACAGAAACAAAAAGCAACATATGCATCCCCTTCAATGTTCTCAGTAATTTTTTCATGCCAGAAAAAAGCAATTTTAGTTTCTGGATTTTATGCATTGATAAAGGTCCTCACAGTGTCCACTGGTCCATTGTTTCTTAAAGGCTTCATTGAGGTCGCGGATGGAAATTCAGCTTTTGAATATGAGGGTTATGCACTGGCTGGAGGGCTCTTCTTGGCAAAGTGTTTGGAGTCATTCTCCGAGAGGCAATGGTTCTTTCAAACCAGAATAATTGGGCTCCAAGTAAGATCCTTCCTATCTGCAGCTATCTATCAGAAGCAACTAAGACTCTCAAATGCTGCTAAGGTGACTCACTCTCCCGGCCAGATAATGAACTATGTCACAGTAGATGCCTATAGAATAGGTGAATTCCCATATTGGTTTCATCAGATATGGTCAACAACCCTTCAACTGTGTCTTGCATTAATTATTGTCTGGTATTCTGTGGGGCTAGCGACTGTTGCAGCTTTGATTGTAATCATACTGACTATGGTTGCAACTTCTCCATTAGCCAAATTGCAGCATAAGTATCAGACAAAGCTCATGGTGGCACAAGATAAAGGCTGAAGGCCATTACAGAAGCTCTTGCAAATATGAAGGTCTTGAAGTTGTATGCCTGGGAGAAACATTTTAAGAATGCCATAGAAGGGTTAAGGAAAGAAGAATCTGAGTGGATACTAGCAGTTTTATCACAAAAAGGGTACTATCTGATTTTGTTTTGGTCGTCTCCCATTTTAGTATCAATTGCCACCTTTTGGTCATGCTACTTCCTTGGAATTCCACTTTCTACTAGTAATGTATTCATGTTCCTAGCAAGCCTGCGCATTGTTCAGGAGCCCATTAGGATGATCCCTGATGTTCGCTGGAGTGTTCATTGAAGCAAAGGTTTCTTTAACACGGATAGTGAAGTTTCTTGAGGCTCCAGAGTTAGAGAACAGAAATACAAGGCAAAATTGCAATGAGAAAGAGGTTGAGCAGTCCATATTTATCAAGGCCACTGAAATATCGTGGGAGACTAATCCTGCAAATGCCACACTAAGAAACATAAATTTGGAGGTGAAACAAGGAGAAAAGGTAGCTATTTGTGGAGAGGTTGGATCAGGTAAATCTACCCTTTTAGCTGCAATTCTTGGAGAGGTTCCAAGCATCAAGGGCATAGTAAGTAATCATTTCATTCCTTGGCCATGCTTGATATTTGAGGAAGAATATGATATTTTTCTGCTTTACTATATGCATCACTCACAGTGTAGATATCTAGGTATATGAAAAAAAATTGTTAACAGTGCTTCGGGTTCTATGTTTTCAGGTTAATGTTTATGGAAAGATAGCATATGTTTCTCAGACATCCTGGATCCAGACAGGGTCTATACGAGAAAACATTCTGTTTGGGTCCCCCATGGATCCACTTAGATACCAAGAAGTGCTTAGAAGGTGTTCCCTAATAAAGGACCTTGAGATGCTTCCATTTGGTGATCTCACGGAAATAGGAGAAAGAGGTGTTACTCTGAGTGGTGGACAAAAGCAGCGGGTACAACTTGCACGTGCGCTCTATCAGGATGCAGATGTATATCTCTTGGATGATCCATTCAGTGCAGTTGATGCACAGACTGCAACCAGCCTATTTAATGTACTCATTGTTTTTTTCTATCTAATGGATTTTTGCTAATAGTACTCTCTCTTTTTTTGGAGAGAAAAAACTAATATGCCTTGTGGCCAGGAATATGTGATGGGAGCTCTATCTAGGAAGACAGTCTTGCTGGTGACTCACCAAGTTGACTTCCTTCCAGCATTTGATTCTGTTTTGGTTGGTATACCAGTGAAACTATGCTGTTTTCTCCATCGTTCTTCTTAACTATTGTCTTGATACATAACAAATTGTTGATAGAAGGGAAACACAACATTAAGTTGATAGAAAATATTTATTTTTTGTTTGGGAGTGTGGTGAAAAACACTTGGACTAAATTAATATCATTTTGTTTGCAGTTCATGACAGAAGAGAAACTATTAAGAGCTTCTACATATGATGAGTTATTGGCTTCTAGTCAAGAATTTCAAAACCTTGTCAATGCACACCATGATACAGTTGGTTCTGAGAGACAAGCCAAATATGTTTCTTCTGGAAAATCTAAAACCTCCAAAAGTGAGATCCAAGGAAATTATAATGAGGAACTGGTAATGTCATCTTTAGGAGATCAATTGATTAAACAAGAAGAAAGAGAATCAGGAGATACTGGTCTCAAGCCTTACATACAGTATCTAAAGCAAGACAAGGGCTTTTTGTACTTCTCCTTGGCAACCATATGCCATATCATATTCATAGTTGGGCAAATTATTCAAAACTACTGGTTGGCTGCTAACCTCCAGGATTCTCATGTAAATAAAGTAGAACTGATCACAGTTTACACAGTGATTGGGTGTATCCTAGCTACTTTTTTTGCTTTTTAGATCCATTTACGTAGTTATGTTAGGTTTTGGGGTATCAAAATTGATATTTTCTACACTGCTGACCTCTCTTTTTCGGGCGCCAATGTCATTTTATGACTCAACTCCTCTGGGAAGGATTCTTAACCGGGTAAGAGTTCAAAACTAAACTAAAAGCTATGTGCTATGCTTTAGAAAAATTCAATTAGACTTACACTAATGTTTACTTTTATAGGTGTCATCTGATTTGACTGTCGTGGACCTTGATCTGGCTTTCAGATTAAGTACTGCCCTTGGGTCATTTATGATCTCATACTCTGGCTATGCAATATTAGCTATTCTAACCTGGCCAATCTTGTTTCTCATAATTCCAATGGTTTATCTTACTATACTCTTACAGGTAATACATACACCAATAACAGTGAACAGAATGATTTCTTTTTTTTCACAAAATTTTTATATAATTGAAAGGGAACATTCCCTTGTTCCTGCCTCTGATAACTATTTTAACATATTGCATGCATATGTATTTAGTATTTACTTGGGGTGTTGCATCAGTGCATTGTCAATGCTGTGGCTGGTTCTCCGATAGTTTGACATTTAAGATGGTAGTCTTTTCTAATACACTGGTTGTCAATTGAAGTTTGTGAAAGTCTGGATTTTCTGTGGTTCTAAATGGGTCAGATTTGGTTACCATATTCTTTGATGTCATAATGAAAAAACTGCAAAATAGATATATACAAAACTCTCACTACGTGATATTAGCAGGGAAGCTACTTCCTTCTACATCTAGAGGTTTTTTCTTTCTGATTTTCTCTTCTCAACAAATAAGTACTAAACTTGTTATTGTTTGAGTTATAGAGATACTACTTTGCTTCTGCTAAGGAGTTGATGCGAACGGATGGCACAACCAGGTCTTTGATTGCAAGCCACCTTGCTGAATCCATTGCTGGAGCCATGACGATTAGAGCTTTTGGGGAGGAAGAGAGGTTCTTTTTAAAGACCTTAAACCTTATTGACAGAAACGCGAGTCCATACTTTCAAAGTTTTTCAGCAAATGAGTGGTTGATCCAGCGTCTTGAAATTCTATGTGCAATTGTTCTCTCATCCTCAGCACTTGCCATGACTTTGCTTCAACTTGGAGCTTCCACCTCTGGTTAGTAATATCAGCTTCATTAACCTCATTGTGTTCCTCTTTTGCAATAAAATTTCTTATTTATAATCTGAAAAAAAAATAATCATATATGGTTGCATATCATGATTATCCATTTTCAATACTTCACACTGCACATATGCATCTATTAGAAGCAATCAAGCAACACAAGCGTCCTTGACACTTTGACCTATTACAAACCAAGGAGTCACTAAAAACACAACTTTTCCATTCTCTTCTTATTATTTCAATCCATGTCAGGTTTGATCTCTCTCCCTCTCCTTTTTGTCATCATCTCAGACTTGGAGTAACCAAAACCTTACAATAAATGTGATCTGCTTCTGTGAGCTTTTATACTCCATACTAACTGAAGCTCCTTCATTTATCATCATTTGGGCATTCCCTAGGATTCCTCACATGATATATTCATTCCAAAAGTTGGACTCTACAGTTCTAGTCTCACATTTTTTAGCTTTGTCAGCCAAAGCCACTGAGGGTGGCAATAGGCTGGTTTTGCTTGAGAACCCTCCCTGCCTTGCTAGAAAAATTAGGTAGAATGGCACTGAAATCCACTTTTTTGCTTATGAACAATGTTATTGAGCATGCTATATAAAATGCTATTGGAGACTAGCTATTTCTGACCAATATTCTCGAAATGTCAATAATTTGATTGCAGGATTTATTGGAATGGCACTGTCATATGGTCTTTCATTAAATGTACATGTTGTTTTTTCTATTCAAAACTGGTGCTTGCTAGAAAATTTAATTACTTCTGTAGAAAGGCTAGAACAATACATGCATATTCCTAGTGAAGCTGCAGAAGTAATAGAAGGTCACCGACCCATGAACAATTGGCCTGTTGTTGGTGAAGTGAAGATATATGATTTAAAGGTAATCATGAACAAATTACAAAAAGAGTATTACTCTATGCATCAACAAGTTCTAGAATTATGGAAATGTACTTATTATTACATGGAATCAATCAGGTCAGGTATCGGCCCAATGCCCCCCTAGTTCTTCAAGGAATAAGTTGCATATTTGAAGGAGGGCACAAAATTGGGATCGTTGGCCGGACTGGTAGTGGAAAGACAACTCTTATTAGTGCTTTGTTTCGTCTGGTGGAGCCAACCGATGGAATGATCATTATAGATGGCATTGACATTTCTACAGTTGGGCTTCATGATCTAAGATCACGTTTAGGAATCATACCACAAGATCCAACACTATTTAGTGGGTCAGTGAGATACAATCTAGACCCCCAGTCAGAGCATACTGATCAGGAAATATGGGAGGTAAGGTTTTTATTAATCTATTCTAATTATTAGGACTGGATTGAGAAATGTGCATAGCAATCTTACCATGTTAAGTTGATCTTTTATGGTATTATAGCACTCTTATAAGAGTCATATGGTAGGTTCCTGAAAATATTATTCAACCACATTCAAGAAATAATAACAATTGTACTTTACTCATGCTTCCTAATTAACTTAAGAGTATTTCTTATTGAGTTAACAGGTTCTAAGGAAAATGTCAGCTTCGAGAGGCTATTTGCGAAAAAGAGGAGGGCTTGAATTCCTTAGGTAAGAAATTGTGTATGCAGGTTGTCCTTTCCTTTGGTTTAGAAAATCACAACTAATAATCTTAATTGCAGTTATGCAAGATGGATCAAATTGGAGCCTTGGACAGCGACAATTGTTTTGTTTGGGACGTGCATTACTTCAAGAGAAGTCAGATATTAGTGCTTGATGAAGCCACTGCATCAATTGACAATGCAACAGACTCTCTTATCCAGAAAACTATACAAACAGAATTCGCAAACTGCACTGTAATAACTGTGGCTCATCGGATACCAACCGTTATGGACTGCACTAAAGTGCTTGCTATTAGCGATGGTGAGTGATATATCCTTAAGCTTTAGTAAAAGAATTATGCCAATTTTATCAATGATAGGGGAAGTGATAAATTATATTGCATTAACAGGGAAAATTGTGGAGTATGATGAGCCATTAAAGCTGATGAACAAGGAGGGGTCGCTTTTTGGTCAGCTTGTCAAGGAATATTGGTCTCATTCTGCAAGTTGAAGCATTTACTTGGAAAATTACTAGTGAAGCTTACCAGATGCAACAACTGGTTATAAGGGTCCTCTCATTTAAGCTGTGATCATTTGACTATTCAAATTAGGTGATTGTGTGATTTTGTTGCTGTGTATGATGAAGTTTTAAAAAATAAGCATAATATAAGTTAAAGAATAACAACATCATCTTGAATATTATGACTTATGAAGTCAACCTAAGTCCATCGGGCTCTATAAAATCTGTTGAAAGAATATTCATGAAATTTTTTATAAGAAACAAAAGAAAAGAATTTTGTATTAACGGAACAGTTCCATTACCTAGAAAGAAAAAAAGAGAGAGCACTTTTGCTAGTACAACTATTCCAAGATTACCCATATGACATATCAAATTGTTTCTACACTTTTTGCAAAAGAAACCTCAAATTCTTCTTAAGCCATCCCTGTTTTATCAAACCAAACACATAGATCATCATTATTCAAAGGAACTAAAAGATCAGCAATTATTTCCAATTGCTACACTTCAAACACACATTCTGTATATACAACATTTGATCTAGCTTTAATAGGAGTTCACCATAAACATAACATGCACTAGAAAATCACAAAAAAATTAGTCAAAAATCTCAACAGCCCAAGAAAATTCAATAACTCAGGGTAAAACAATGAATTGATAGAGGTTTCTTTGAATATATTATGCTAACCCTAGGATTATAAATAGAATCTATATAAGATTTCAATGTAAATATTGCAACTTGATGTAAAAGGAAAAACAGAAACCTTAAGATTGAAGATTTGTAGCTCATCATTTTCATCTGAGTCCCCAATACCACCATTCACATCTAGCGTAACGATATACCTCTACTTAACTGCAAACACAAATAAACATATAGAACCCATCAAAATTTTTTTTTTCGTGTATTATAGTTCCATCACTGGTGTAAGTTTTTTCTCATTGAAATACTGACCATAGAAAATGTAGATAATGAAATCATTCTGCAGCCAGACCGTGTAAGTACTATAAGGAAGAACTATATACATTTATTAGACCTGCAAAATGAACATTATAGTAACCCATATTCAAGAATGACAACAAAACACTCAGTAATTTTATCAAACATATGGTGTGCATGAAATGAAAAGTTTTTGTAGTTATGCCCACATCAAAATTATAAAGCAAATTTGAGAGACAAATTCTGAAGAGATAGAGACATGTCTCAATAAGTGCCTATTAGTTTATAGTATAGATAGTATCGATTTTAAGTCAACATTGGTCACGTCCATAGTTTTAATAGGAGGATTCTATTTCTATCCCAATTGTCGTGTAAATATCAGATCATTTTTAAACTTTTTACAGCTGCTTTCTATTACTTTTCATACATTTTCAAAAAAAATAAAATAAAAATGTCTTCTTTATCTTGTTCCAAGCAACTTGATTAGAGGAAGAGCATCATTTATTAAGATATATTAGTCGCAAACCTGTGCGATGCACGGGTATGATGTGTGTATGATCAAAACGTTTATAATATTTATTTATTGCAAAAAGTAAAACTTCACCTTTAATTTGAGCATATTCATAAGCATTTTCTATAGGTTTTCCATCATTCACCAAAAACAAAAAAACAAAATGTCTCAAGACTTTATTTTATGTTCCTTGTTAGTATTTGCATTAAAAAAAATTACATTACTTGTAGGCATCACAAAAATCTATAAAACCATTTAAAAGTAATTAAGCTTGAAGAACCATAAAATGTTGGATCAAGAGAATCAATTTATTTATCTAATAGTAGACGTGACCAATACAAAAAGCTAACTATTATTCCAAATGTCAAAAAAAAAAAAAAAAAAAGAAAAGTTCATTTACGCAAGAAATTTTGTACGGTTCACGAAATATATCATTAGTTCTTCTAATGGTCACAACTTATTCAAACCGCATAAATAAATAAATTCCATCAAAATTCAACCATCTCCATCAAGATTTTTCCAAAATGCATTAAGATTTGTATGTTTATTGTCGAGCCTTTGAAATTGGAGCTGCCTAGTTAGGAGTTTGGTACTCTTTGTAGTACTTCGGGATTTCTCTAAATCATACAACACAATTAATTAGCATAAAACATTAAATTGAATTACACAATGCTTTAAAAGAAAGCATATGAGTAGAAACTTGAAAAAGGTAGTAAACAATCACACAAATGGGTCTTCCAAATCATAACCCTATGCTTGTCAATTATTGTGAAATTGACTGTGCTTGTTCCACATTGAGAGTGTTGGTACCCCAAATGAGATACTAAAATACATTCCTATCTCAAACCTTCTTATCAATTAATTAATAGCAAAATCAATAGCCCAGTACAAATATATAATATAGAATCTAATGGAACTTCAAGCGGCCAATAAACAACTTGATGACTGCAGAGTTAAGTACAACACATACAATCAATAGTTCACGTTTAAGGGAAATCCTAAGGCCAGAAATATTTCCAGTTAGTGTAGTTGGGCTTGGAAAATAGGAAAAAAGCAATTTATGTTTCCTATAAATTATACACGAATTTTAAGTTAGCATCTACTTCCTAGGTGAAGTAGGTAGTGCCACAAACACCTTCACTGCTGCAAGAATGGCCACAGGCTTCACGGCTTCACCATCTGGCTCAAAACAAATAAAATGAGTAAACTTCTGATAATTATCCAGCATGATTAACCAATAAAAAAAATCACAAAATAACCCCCAAAAACACCTTGACAGATATATATATAAAAGGGAAAAAAAATTAAAAATTCCTTAAGCTAATAAAAAAGTTAGACTTCTTTCCCTCTAAAAATTAATTAAAAACTTAAACACATGATTGTGATCAAGTGGCATTCCCTAAAAAATCTAACAATTATAGTGAATCTATGTATAAATAATAATAATAAAAAAACAAATTAAATATCATAAATAGCACATCAAGCTAATAAAAAAGTCAGACTTCTTTCCCTATAAAAATTAATTGAAAACTTAAACACATGATTGTGATCAAGGGAATAGGATCCTCTCCATTTGAAATAAAATGGAGAGTCTCCATTTCATGGTCTAGATTAAATATTACAGATCTAATAGTGTACAGACTGCCACATCATTTAAAATTTTAAATAACAAGGCAGTCTATATATCGTTAGATTTGTGAAATAAAATCTGAACCATGAAATGGACAAATGGAGAGATTTCCAAATGGAAAGGATCCTTATCCGTGATCAAGTGGCAATCCTTAAAAAATCTAACAATTACAGTGAATCTATGTATAAATAATAATTAAAAAAAACCAAATTAAATATCTCAAATAGCACATCAATTTTGAGATATCACCCAAAGATCGAACCCTAAAAGATATATTTTTTTTGTATGGATATACCAAAAAAAAATTTACATGCTAATTTCAATAGCCAAAAATAGACCATGCATGAGTAGTGAAAGATAGTCACCGACCAGTTGAGTATGGTGATATAGCTTGGTTTGCGGCACACAGTGAAGGTCGAGATACGGGCCAATTCAGGTCATGTGATGGAATGGGGATGCCGCAAAAGGGGATGCTCCCTACGGATTAAGATGAAGAAATTATTGATTGTGTAGGGGAAGTACATGAAAAGCCATTGATTTTAGTCGAGAAAGTGGATGTGTGGTTTTCGTTGCTTAGTTGAGAAGGTGAAGGACTGCTGGTGTTGTTTCTATTGATTTATAGTCGAGAAGGTGTGGGGGGTTCTACTGTTTTAGGAAGAGGAAGATGAGACATCAGAAAAGTGAGTGCTGAAGGGGTGGGGTTGGACATCTTCTTTAAGGGCACGTTTGGTACGCTGTAATGGTTATTACATTGTAATAGGAATCAGTATTACAAGGAATAAAAGAAGCTGTAATGTAATAACTATTACCATTCATTTGTTTGGTGACAACACATGAATAAAACCCTGAATATATATTTTATATTTTACTACAACATGATTAATATACAAGTATTGCTTATTATACGAGTATTAATAATTTTAAAATATTTTGGAGATTTGGATTTTGAATGTTATATATATATGTGTGTGTGTGTGTGTGTGTGTGTGTGTGTGTGTGTGTATGTGTGTGTGTAGAGAGAGAGAGAGAGGCAATTTAAAAAAAAAGAAAAAAAGAAATAGAGACTTGATATATATGTGTGTGTGTGTGTGTAGAGAGAGAGAGAGAGAGGCAATTTTTTAAAAAAAGAAATAGAGACTTGTGTGTAGAGAAAGAAAGAGGAAGACAATTTAAAAAAAAAGAAAAGAAATAGAGACTTGATATATATATATATATATGTGTGTGTGTGTGTGTGTGTAGAGAGAGAGAGAGAGAGGCAATTTTTTAAAAAAAGAAATAGAGACTTGTGTGTAGAGAAAGAAAGAGGGAGACAATTTTTTAAAAAGAAATAGAGACTTGATATATATATATATATATATATATATATATATATAGAGAGAGAGAGAGAGAGAGAGAGAGAGATTAGTTTTTTTTTTAAGTTGTAGTTAACTATGGTTTTTCGAATTTTTTAATTTTTTTGAGCTATTACGTGATCTAAGGAATAGCTATTACGCTAATTTTTGTAAAGAATAGATATTCCTCATTTTGAAGAATAGCCATTCCTAAAGAATAATTATTCCCTATAATGAAAGCGTAACCAAACAACTGAATAGTTATTTTTTAGGAATAGCTATTAGCCTATTACATTACAAGACCTATTATAGTATACCAAACGTGTCCTAAGTGTAACTGATAATGGAGAATATTATGGGTTGCTAAGAAGGAAAAAAAGGGAGGGGCATCACATAGAAAGAGAGAGAAAGGGGCGTTTCCAAATTTTATGGAGAGGAATAATTGTATAGATTATAGGCATTTATAGGAAAAGGAAATAAGTAATTAATAGGTGGAAGAGGAATAATTAAATGGGGGAGTGGAAAAAAAGGAGATTTTAAGAAGGGAAATAAAATGTGGCATTGAATCGGTAGAATATTTTATGGAATATTTACATGCATTATGAATAAGTGAGAGGAGAATTATTAAATGAGAAATGAAAAAAATCAATTGGAATAAATGAGGTGAGAATTAATTGGAAGGGAGGAGAAGAAAACGTGGGAGAGAGAAAATGGGGGAAGGAAAAAAAAAAATCAATTGGAAAATAATTGGAAGAGTGAGAAGAACGTGGGAGAGAGGGAATAATTTTATAGATTATAGGCATTGATAGGAAAAGGAAATAAGTAATTAATTGGTGGAAGGGGAATAATTAAATGGTGGAGTGGAAAAGGAAATTTTAAGAAGGGAAATAAAATGTGGCATCGAATTGGAAGAATAATTTATGGGATATTTACATGCATTATGAATAGGTGAGAGGAAAATTATTAAATGAGAAATGAAAAAAATCAATTGGAATAAATGAGGTGGGAATTAATTGGAAGAGAGGAGAAGAAAATGTGGGAGACAGAAAATGGGGGAAGGCAAAAAAAAAAAATCAATTGGAAAATAATTGGAAGAGTGAGAAGAACGTGGGAGAGAGGGAAAATAGGGAAGGCAAAAAATAATAATAGGAATTAATTGGAATAAATGAGGAGAGAAATAATTGGAAGAGATAAGAAAAAAACGTGGGAGAGAGAAAAGAGGGGAAGTTAAAAAAAAAAAAAAAATCAAATTTAAATAAAAAAAGAGAGAAATAATTGGAAGAAATAGAAGAATGATGTGAAATTTTGTGGGAAGAGGAAGTCTGACGTGGCGGTGTTTGAAGGAGGCTAAAAAAACTCTCTCTGCTTCGTCTCATTCTGCAAGTTGAAACATTTACTTGGAAAATTACTAGTGAAGCTTACCAGATGCAACAACTGGTTATAAGGGTCCTCTCAATAAAACTGTGATTATTTGGCTATTTAAATTAGGTGATCGTGTGATTTTGTTGCTTTGTATGATGAATTTGGGTCATGGTGGTGTTTTTCAAGTATTTTCACTCTCAACCAAACACTGGAAAATAACTAGTTTTCCCTGAAAATATTTTCAGTTGGAAAAAGTTTTATGTCTAAACAAATGGTTCCTGAAAGAAATTGAAATGTGGCACTTAAATCAGTCGTTAGCAGTCCAATGCAGTTCTACCTTTAGATTTGTAATATTTAATATGAACCATTTCGAGGATCATTTTTCCAATATTTTGGTGTAAAAAACTATTTGTTTCTGAATAAAGTAATATTATAGAAATAAAAACAGCCTCATAAATCATTCTGCTAAAAAAAGGTGCAAATTTTAGCCATTAAAAAAAGGACCCCATGTTTGAACTCTCTCTATCATGTAATTATTTGAAGTTACTTATGAAGACAAGTGTAGAGTGGCCCAAGTCTGAATCAGGTTTGTGATTGATTCAATCACTCTGAAGTGGCAATTGGCTCTGTCCACATAATTCGTTAGAAAGTCTCTCCAAGAAAATATGTCCAAAAGATTGATTATTATTTAAGAGCTCAAAGTTCAACGGACAGGACCAACATGACAAACATGTCTTATAACTTTTCCAAAAAGATAAGGTGGACCAAATCTATTTTTATTTTTTTGATGTAAAGGTGGACCAAACTTTTAAAAAGTATTTTGTCATGTAATGTAATCTAGGTTCTTTAATAAAAAATAATAATACTTGGAATGCATTCACCCACGTTTGGCAGGTAAAAATTAATGAGTATAATGACAACCAACTTTATGCATGTCTGCTGATCAACATACATTCATACGGACGCCTGATTCATAAAATTTTCATTCTATCTTTTTGTCACATGTCACTAAAATTTCTACGTGTTAGAAAAAAAAAAGAAAAAAAGAATTTGATTAATTAATATAACATAGTTGTGCCTAAATTTATAGATTTAAAAGTGGTATCCTTCTATTTAAATTTGACTTGAAATTTTTTTTATTGAACTAAAGAAGAAAGTCTATTCCTTGTTAAAAAATAAATTGATATCCCAAAAGTGTTTATTTATTTATTTATATTAATTAATCAAATTCTTGTGTTCCAAGAGTATGCATTTATTATAATGAAAACTGCTAGTAAGTTGTCACATCACAACAAAAATTCACATTCCCAAATTTACTACCACTCCACAGGCTGTGAGGTGGTAGCAAATTGGGTGGTGTTGTGAAATTATTGTGAATTTTTTTTGTTGATGTTAGCTTTATTGTATTATAAAAGGAAGATTAGTTTCTTTGCATGACAAAGGAAGGAATGTTAGTGCAAGAGCAAGGCAGTCAAGAAGGTTGATTTGCTAAAGGGTAGAGTGAGTTACTCGTTTTCTTGGAACTTAAGTAATATTATCTTTTTAGATATTGTTCTTTTGTAAAGTAAATTTTGGTCTATAGGAAAGCATACAAGTTTCGTTTGTAATATGAGTTTGTTCAGTGTTTGTAGTTTTAGAACTGAAACTATTATTAGCAATGTAAATTTTGTAATGCAAAACATAATATCTTGCATGTCAAACGCTCAAGGAAATGCTATCTGGGCAGTAGACGGAACAGTACTCGTTTAGATTGCATTTGTATTCCACATGAAACCAACATTGTTCTGTAGGAAATGTAGAAACAATTGTTTCTATTAGGCCACAGAAAGAATATAAGATGAACGGTGAAAACCCATTTGGAATATATGAAGATATAGTTGTTAACTCGTTGACATTCTTTGTGTGCATCGTAATTACTTGTTTAATTGTTCTTTCTTATTAGGATCTATCTGATTGCTGCTCAACCACATAAAGCATCTTGTTTGAAGTTACAGCTCACAGAGATTAGGCATGATGATGGGGTTCTGGACTGTATTCTGTGGGAATTCTGAGTGTTCAAGCGATGTTGGAAAGAGATGCAGTTATGGTTTTCTATCCATAATTGATCCAAATTCATGCATCAACAATTCTTTGGTTATTTCTGTTGATTTTCTGCTTCTGCTTATGTTTGTTGTATATATGGTCATTTATAGACCATTCTCAAGGAAGATTATAGAACCATTACAGTCCAAACACTTTCTCCAATTCTGATTTTCTCAGCCATTGTTAATGGTGGTTTGGCTTTGGCTTACTTGGGATTTGGGATTTGGATATGTTATAAGCACCTGAATGCAACTGGAACCTTTTTGCCTCTGCAGGGATGGCTAGTGATGCTATTCCAAGGGTTCACATGGTTGCTCCTGGATTTTACAGTAATTATTGACACTCAACGCCTTCAAAAAATCACCACCGCGAAGCTTTGTTCAATTGTTGTCTTCTTGTTTGCAGGATTCCTATGCTTTTCATCTCTTTGGTTCATTATAGTGGAGAAAATGGCATCTGTTGAGATGGTTTTGGATATTTTATCCTTTCTAGGATCAGTCCTGCTTCTCTTGTGTGTTTTTGGGGGACACAAGAATGTGCAAACTGATCCAGACTTCAGCCTTGATACTTCCTATGCACCTTTGCAAGGTGAAGAAGCCAATGCCAAAGGTGAAAATAATTCTAATGAAGATGTTACTCCTTTTGCCAAAGCAGGATTTCTTAGTATCATGTCATTTTCCTGGTTGGATCCATTAATGAAGCTGGGTAAGGAGAAGATTCTTGAGGATATTGATATTCCACAGTTACGGGAGGCAGACCGAGCTCAAACATGCTGCTTAATGTTCAACGAGCAACTAAGCAAACAGAGACAAAAAGCAACAAATGAATCTCCTTCAATTTTTTTCAGTTATTTTTTCTTGCCAGAAAAAAGCAATTTTAATTTCTGGATTCTTTGCATTGATCAAGGTCCTCACTGTGTCCACTGGTCCATTGTTTCTAAAAGCCTTCATTGAGGTCGCGGATGGCAATGCAGCTTTTGAATATGAGGGTTATGCACTCGCCGGAGGGCTCTTCTTGGCAAAGTGTTTGGAGTCATTCTCTGAGAGGCAGTGGTTCTTTCGAACCAGATTGGTTGGGCTCCAAGTAAGATCCTTCCTGTCTGCAGCTATCTATCAGAAGCAACTACGACTCTCAAACGATGCAAAGGTGAATCATTCTCCTGGTCAGATACTGAACTACGTCACAGTAGATGCCTATAGAATAGGTGAATTGCCGTTTTGGTTTCATCAAATGTGGTCAACAGGCCTTCAGTTGTGTCTTGCATTAATTATTTTCTGGTATTCTGTGGGGTTAGCAACTGTTGGAGCTTTAATTGCATTCATACTGACAGTGGTTGCAACTTCTCCATTAGCCAAATTTCAGCATAAGTATCAGACAAAACTCATGGTGGTACAAGATAAGAGGCTGAAGGCCATTACAGAAGCTCTTGCAAATATGAAGGTCTTGAAGTTGTATGCCTGGGAGAAACATTTTAAAAATGTTATACTAGTCCTAAGGAAAGAAGAACTAGGGTGGATATTAGCTGTTCTATTACAAAAAGGGTACTATCTGATTTTGTTATGGTTTTCTCCCATTTTAGTATCAACTATCACCTTTTGGTCATGCTACTTCCTTGGAATTCCACTTTCTATTAGTAATGTATTCATTTTCCTAGCAAGTCTGCGCATTGTTCAGGATCCCATTAGGATGATCCCTGATGTTGCTGGAGCGTTCATTGAAGCAAAGGTTTCAATAACTCGGATTGTGAAGTTTCTTGAGGCGCCAGAGTTAGAGAACGGAGGTACAAGGAAAAAGTGCGATGGGAAAGGGCTCGATCAATCCATATTTATCAGGGCCACTGAGATATCATGGGAGAATAATTCCGCAAATGCCACACTAAGAAACATAAATTTGGTGGTGAAACCTGGAGAAAAGGTTGCTATTTGTGGAGCGGTTGGATCAGGAAAATCTACCCTTTTAGCTGCAATTCTTGGAGAGGTACCAAACATCAAGGGCATAGTAAGTAATCATTTCATTCCTTCTCATGGTATTGTATATTTTAAGTTAGGTGGCAATGTTTCCAAGAAGAATATGATATTTTCCTTCAGTTTTTTTGGTATACCCTTCTAAATTTCTGGAAGATACAATATTTTCCTGCTTCACTATATGCATCAATAACTAAGTTCTTAAATGAAAAAGTGTTAATAGTGCTTCTGGGCCATGTATTCAGGTTAATGTTTATGGAAAGATAGCATATGTTTCTCAGACATCCTGGATCCAGACAGGGTCTATTCGAGAGAACATTCTGTTTGGGTCCTCTATGGATCCTCTTAGATACCAAGAAGTGCTTAGAAGGTGTTCCCTAATGAAGGACCTTGAGATGCTTCCATTTGGTGTTCTTACGGAAATTGGAGAAAGAGGTGTTACTCTGAGTGGTGGACAAAAGCAGAGGGTTCAACTTGCATGTGCGCTCTATCAAAATGCAGATGTATATCTCTTGGATGATCCATTCAGTGCTGTTGATGCACAAACTGCAACCAGTCTGTTTAATGTAATCATTTATTTTCTTCTATCTAATGGGTTTTTGGTTCTAGTATTCTTTTGTTTTTGGAGGGAAAAATCTAATATGCCTTGTGGCCAGGAATATGTAATGGGAGCTCTATCTAGGAAGACAGTCTTGCTGGTGACTCACCAAGTCAACTTTCTTCCTGCATTTGATTCCGTTTTGGTTGGTAAACCAGTGAAACTATGCTGCTTTCTCCACTGTTCTTCTTAAATATGGTTTTGTTACATAAAAAATAGTTGATAGGTTTTATTTTCTAATTTTATTACACATTTTCAACTATCTGCAGACAATGTTGTGAAAAACACTTGGACTAGATAAACTTCTTTTTGTTTGCAGTTTATGGCTGAAGGGGAAATACTAAGAGCTTTCAGTTATGATGTGTTGCTGGCTTCTAGTCAAGAATTTCAAAGTCTTGTCACAGCTCACCATGACACTGTTGGTTCTGAGAGACAAGCCGAGTATGCTTCTTCTGTAAAATCTGAATCCTCCAAAAGTGAGATTGAGAAGAATCATAACGAGAAGCAGCTAATGTCATCTTTAGGAGATCAATTGATTAAACAAGAAGAAAGAGAAACAGGAGATACTGGTCTCAAGCCTTACATACAGTATCTGAAACAGGACAAGGGCTTTTTGTACTTCTCCTTGGCAACCATATGCCATCTCATATTCATAGTTGGGCAAATTATTCAAAACTACTGGTTGGCTGCTAACATCCAGGATTCTCACAATAATAGAGTAAAACTGATCATAGTTTACTCAGTGATTGGGTGTATCCTAGTACTCCTTCTGCTTCTTAGATCCTTTTACATTATTATTTTAAGTTTTGGGGCATCAAAATTGATTTTTTCTACCCTGCTGACCTCTCTTTTTCGAGCACCAATGTCCTTTTACGACTCAACGCCTTTGGGAAGGATTCTCAACCGGTTAAGAGTTTAGAAGTAAAAGTTATGTGCTTTGCTTTTAAAAAAACTCAGTTGGACTTACACTAGTGTTTACTTTTGTAGGTATCATCTGATTTGACTGTAATCGACCTTGATGTGGCTTACAAATTAAATGTTGCCCCTGGATCATTTATGGTCTCTTACTCTGGCTATGCAATATTAGCTATTCTGACCTGGCCAATCTTGTTTCTCTTAATTCCCATGGTTTATCTGAGTATACTCTTGCAGGTAATACACACACCAATAAAATGAACAGAATGATTCTTTCAGAAGTTTTATTTGATTAAAAGAGAGAATTCCTTTGTCCCAGCCTCTGAGAACTGTTTCGACATATTGCATTTACTTGGGGATCAATACATTATCAATAATCTATTAAGTGGCTTTAGTGCCCGGTTCTCCAATAGGTTTACATTTAAGATGGTAGTTTTTTAATAAACTTGTTGGCTTGTTGCTAATTGACTTTCGTGAAATTCTGGATTTTATGGTTCTGAAAGGGTCATAGTCTGGTTACCACATTCTTTGATGTCGTATTGAGATAACCACAACACTTTGTGATGTTAGTAAGGAATCTACCTCCTTCCATAGCCAGAGGTGTCTTCCTTTTTTGATTATCTACAGAAATCTCAACTACTGAACTTGTTTTTGTTTGGAAATATAGAGATACTACTTTGCTTCCGCAAAAGAATTGATGCGAACAGAAGGTACAACCAAGTCGTTAATTGCAAGCCACCTCTCTGAATCCATTGCTGGAGCCATGACAATTAGAGCTTTTGGAGAGGAAGAACAATTCTTTTTAAAGAACTTGAACCTTATTGACAGAAATGCAAGTCAAAACTTTCATAGTTTTTCAGCAAATGAGTGGTTGATCCAACGTCTGGAAATTCTGTGTGCAATTGTACTCTCATCCTCAGCGCTTGGCATGACTTTGCTTCGTCTTGGAGCTTCTGCCTCTGGTTAGTAATATCAGCTTCATAAACGCAATTGTATTGTAATAATCATGGTTCAGTTACATTCTTGTGGTGCTAGTGCAGGTCATGATTATCGATTATCTAAGCTTCAAATTGAACCTATGCATTTCTTATAAGCAACATGTAAATCCAACTCTTCCAACCAGCAACACAACCCATGTCTTTACAACTTCTATTCTCTTTTTACACTCCTTCATTTATCATCATGTGGGCATTCCCTAGGATTCCTCCCTTGAAATATTCATTCCAAAATTTGGAATCTTTACAGTTCTAGCCTCACATTCTTGAGCTTCATCAGCCAAAGCCATGCTGGGTGGCAATATGTTTGTTCTGCTTCAGCAATTTGGCCCGCCTTCCTAACATGAAATTTATTTTTTCTTCTACAACGTTACCGACTACTGTGGATACTATATTGCTGATATTGGAGACTAGTTTATAAAACATAGCTATCTATAGTGTATTTTCTGACCAAACATTCTCTATGTCAATAATTTGATGGCAGGATTTATTGGATTGGCACTGTCATATGGTCTTTCATTATATGTATTTGTTGTTTTTGGTGTCCAAAGCTGGTGCTTCTCAGAAAATTTAATTACTTCTGTAGAAAGGCTAGAACAATACATGCATATTCCTGGTGAAGCTGCAGAAGTAATAGAAAGTCAGCGACCCTTGGACAATTGGCCTTCGTTTGGTGAAGTGAAGATATGTGATTTGAAGGTAAACATGAAAAAGTGCCATGTAAGAAGGAAAAAAAATAGTATTACTTTGCAAATCCAAAAGTTCTAAGATTATGGAAATGTACTCATTATTGCATGGCATCAATCAGGTCAGGTATCGGCCCAATGCTCCCCTAGTCCTTCAGGGGATAAGTTGCATATTTGAAGGAGGGCACAAAATTGGGATCGTTGGCCGGACTGGTAGTGGAAAGACAACTCTTATTAGTGCTTTGTTTCGTCTGGTTGAGCCAATTGAGGGAATGATCATCATAGATGGCATTGACATTTCCTCACTTGGGCTTCATGATCTAAGATCACGTTTAGGAATCATACCACAAGATCCAACACTCTTTAGTGGGTCTGTGAGATATAATCTAGACCCCCTGTCGAAGCATACTGATCAGGAAATATGGGAGGTAAGGTTTTTATTTACAAGTTTTAATTATTAGGATGGACTAAGAAATTTGCATTGTAATCTACATGTTAAACTGTATTTACATATATTGAGCATCTAAATTGTACAGATAGAGACTTCTATATATAGATACAAAACCCTAGGATTAATAGAACTAGTACTGGTAATCCTAGGACTAATAGGACCAATACTACTAGTACACTAATACAATAATAATAATAGTACAATGAGCATATGCCTACACATGACTTGGGCCAATATAACTCTGATAGCCTTTACGTATACTAGTCGCAGACCCGCGCAATGCGCAGAGCAATTTGATATGATTTTTTGTGGAGTATAATGAATTAGAAAACACATAACAAACAACAATCCATTCAATACAAAACCAATTTGGAACAAACAAATATAAAAATAATTAAAATGGTAAACTTTAGCATTTATTGATTTTCTTGATGCTTTTAATTCCTCATATGGGACTCCATTTAACAAATTCAAATTCATTCCCAATAAATCATAACTTACATCCTTATTCTCCCTTGGATCTCATAAACCCACTTGAAATTGAAATTATTATACCTTGGATCTCATAAAAACACAAACATTTTACCATTTTAGATGCATGTCTAATTGAGAATTTCAATGGAGCGGTCAACTTTAGCAAACGATCAAATAGACCCAAGAAATACCTTACACAACATGTTTGTGTTTGGGCACCAAAACATCCACAAAAGTTGTTAAAGCCTCACAATAATCTTCTTGCCAAGAGATATCGAGTACCATGATAAAATACAAAGTCAATAAATTAATGAATCCCATTTCAAATACATATGCACTAACAACTGAAAAAACCAAATAACAAATGGCACAACCAAGCTAAAAAAAGAAAAGAAAAAGCCCTAAGATATTTGAACAGATTAATTTATAACCATTTCAAGGACAAATTAGCGTACAACCATGAAAATCAAAAATAGGAAAGGAAAAAAAATAAAATAATGTTAATTAAAAGTAATAAACAGTCTTCACCAAAGAACTATTCTTGGCAATGAATGTTAATATTGGAAAGGGTATATTAGTGAGCTTGGTTTTTCTCCTCGCATGGCGCCTATTGTTGTATATGGTGCAATCTTCTACAGCTTTTTTTGGATTGGGAAGATATCCTTATATATAGGAAAAACTCTAGGTAATGCTGATACATTCAGCATCTAAGTTTTATCTATATATATGGAATGTTTAGCTATCAAGGAAGATGAAATTTATGGCATGTTTAATGGGATGCTTTAATTGGAATTCAAAAAGGAAATTGACTGCCCAGTTCCTTATTCCACGAATAACCTAGCTCATGAGTTTCACTCCACCCCTTATTTATTTTTGGTCCCATTATCTACATTAAATACTAATCAATTATTCCCCTTATTTAATTCTATATCCAACGTATTTTTTCTCTAAAAAAAAAAAGATGAGGATTTTATCTCTCAAAAAAAAAATCAAATACAAAGTAGTGGATTCCTTTTTGAATTCCAAATATAAAACATCCAATTAATCATGCCATAAATGTCATGAGTGAGAGAGAGTTTCACTCCACCACTTTAACGTAATTAATGTGAATTTAATGAAAAAAAAAACGTGTAGAAAGAGATGAGGAGTCGGGGGAGAGAGAAAAAAGAGGGGAAGGAAAAATAAAAATAAATAAATACCTGTAGAGGATAGAGAGAAAAAATGATATACATGAAGAGAGATAACTATAAAGTGGAACTTTCTAGGAAAGCTTTTAAGTTATAGTATAGATAGCATTCTTATAATGATAGTTGGATTAAATATTTTTAGTCATATGGCAGCAATAACTATTATACTTAACTTTTCCTAATTGACAAAGAGTATTTCTTATTGTATAACAGGTTCTAGGAAAATGTCAGCTTCGAGAGGCTATTCGCGAAAAAGAGGAGGGCCTGAATTCCTTAGGTAAGAAATTGTGTACATAGGCAGTCCTGTTCATTGGTTTAGAAAATCACAACTAATAATCTGTATTGCAGTTATGCAAGATGGATCAAATTGGAGCCTGGGACAGAGACAATTATTTTGTTTGGGACGTGCATTACTGAAGAGAAGCCAGATACTAGTGCTTGATGAAGCCACTGCGTCAATTGATAATGCAACAGACTCCATTATCCAGAAAACAATACGAACAGAATTCACAAGCTGCACTGTAATAACTGTGGCCCATAGGATACCAACTGTAATGGACTGCACTAAGGTGCTTGCTATTAGCGATGGTGAGTGATATATTCCTAAGCTCTAGTAAAAGAACTATGCCATCTTATCAATGATAGGGGGAAGTGAGAGATTATTTTGCATTGACAGGGAAAATAGTAGAGTATGATGAGCCGTTAAAGTTGATGAATATGGAGCGGTCGCTATTTGGCCAACTTGTCAAGGAATATTGGTCTCATTCTGCAAGTGGAAGCATTTACTCGGAACATTGCTAGGGAAGCTTACTGGATGCAACAACTAGGTACTGGGGTGTTCACAATTTCCTAGTAAGTCTATGTCTGATAATTTGTGACAGGCACTAGACTGTTACTGATGGATTCCATTGGACCAGATTGTTGCTGATCTGATGCTGAGTTATTATGGGACTTTATTTTATTTTGGGATTTGATTGTAGTTTTAATTATGAGTTATTTCATTTTCTTGAGGTAATTTGGGAGTCTTACTTACAGGTCCCAAAGGAAACATTATGAGGACACTTTTGATTTAATGAGTGAAATTATATTGGAAATATTTTCCATAGCTACATGTTGATTCCAAACAACTTTAGATGATAAAGTTTAGGGTTCACACTACTCTAGGTGGTGAAGCCTAGGGTTAGTTCTATTCTTGGAATAGCAAGGGGGTTGAATGCTATCTTCATGGTGGTTTCATTAGAAGAGTTTAAGGGGATATCCATGTGTGAAACTTTCAAGAAAGCTTGGAACATCTTAAAAAGTAACTTATGAGGGTACCAAAATAGTAAAGAAAATCTAAATTTTAGATGTTGAATTATAGATTTGACGAAATCAGGATGAAGGATGGTGAAACTTTTGATGAAATCTATTATTTCTATGCTAAATTGAATGATATAGTGAATTGTAATTTCAATATAGGAGAGAAAATCCCTGAACAAAGGATAGTTAGGAAGGTAATGAGGTCTCTCCCTGAAAGGTTTCGACCTAAAGTGATTGCCATTGAGGAAAGTAAGGATCTTGACTGTGTCAAGATAGAAGAGTTGGTTGGCTCACTTGAAACCTATGAACTCACCTTGCCCCACCCTAAAAACAAAAGGTTTAGGAAAATTTTCAAACCTAGGAAGAGTGATAGGAAGGAGATACATCATCATAAGGGATACATCAACAATTTCACTCATTCCAAATGATACAACGATTAATTTTGAAACATATAAGGTCTAACTTGATGCAAAATATTTATTGAAAATGAAATTAACATTTATCGGTTTAGGAACCAAAGGTATATTTCAGCCCAATTACTAACAAGGCTTGAAGAAAAAGCATGTGGGACTTTCCTAGAAACAGCCTAATTAAGTTGTATTTCCAATCATATGATGTCAGGCATAGTCTTGCTAGGAAATTAAGAAGACCCCATACAGTTTTTGCATCAAGTAAGTTTCACTAGCAATTTTCTGAGTAAATGCTTCCACTTGCAGAATGAGACCAATATTCCTTGACAAGCTGACCAAAAAGCGACCCCTTCTTATTCATCAGCTGTAATGGCTCATCATACTCTACTATTTTCCCTGTAAATGCAACATATTCTAGCACTGCCCCTATCATTGATAAAATGGCATAGTTCTTTTACTAAAGCTTATGGATATATCACTCACCATCGCTAATAGTAAGCATCTTAGTGCAATCCATTACGGTTGGTATCCGATGAGCTACTGTTATTACAGTGCAGCTTGTGAATTCTGTTCGTATAGTTTTCTGGATAAGAGTCTGTTGCATTGTCAATTGATGCAGTGGCTTTATCAAGCACTAGTATTTGACTTCTCTTAAGTAATGCACGTCCCAAACAAAACAATTGTTGCTGTCCAAGGCTCCAATTTGATCCATCTAGCGTAACTGCAATAAAGATTATCAGTTGTGATTTTCTAAACCAAAGGTAAGGACAACCTACATACACAATTTCTTACCTAGGAATTCAGGCCCTCCTCTTTTTTGCAATTCGCCTCTCGAAGTTGAAGTTTTCTTAGAACCTATAACACAATAAGAAACACTCTTGAGTTAATTAGGAATTGAGTAACATTTTCAGGAACCTGCCATATGACTATAAATATTAAATCCATAAAAGAAACTTAACATGGCAGATTGCTATGCACATTTCTCAGTCCATCCTAATAATTAAAACAGGTTAATAAAATCCTTACCTCCCATATTTCCTGATCAATATGCTCTGAAAGGGGGTCTAGATTTTATCTCACAGACCCACTAAAGAGTGTTGGATCTTGTGGTATGATTCCTAAACGTGATCTTAGATCATGAAGCCCAACTGTAGAAATGTCAATGCCATCTATAATGATCATTCCCTCAGTTGGCTCCACCAGACGAAACAAAGCACTAATAAGAGTTGTCTTTCCACTACCAGTCCGGCCAACGATCCCAATTTTGTGCCCTCCTTCAAATATGCAACTTATCCCCTGAAGAACTAGGGGAGCATTGGGCCGATACCTGACCTGATTGATGCGCCAAATAATAATAAATACATTTCCATAGTTCAAGAACTGGTTGATGTATAGAGTAATACTTCTTTGCATTTTTTTGGTTTACCTTTAAATCACATATCTTCACTTTACCAACCGCAGGGCAATTATGCATGGGTTGGTGACCTTCTATTACTCCTGTATCTTCACCAGGAATATGCATGTATTCTTCTAGTCGTTCTACAGAACTAATTAAATCTTCTAGCAAGCACCAGTTTTGGACACCAAAAACAACATATACATTTAATGAAAGACCATATGACAGTGCCATTCCAATAAATCCTGCCATCACAATGAAAATGTTGGTCAGAAATTAAACTATAGATGGCTATACAGTGATATAGCATGCTCAGTGACATTTTAAAAGCAAAAAATCAATAAGATGGTTCATACATGCTCACAGAAGAAGCAGACCACTTCTGTTATAGGGAGAGAGAGGAAAAACCTGATATGGCTTGAAATAAAAAAGAGAATGTAATAGTTGTGTATTTAGTGCTGGCCTGGCTTGTAATAGGTAGGAGCGTAAAGGCATGGGTTGTGTTGCTGGTTGGAGGAGTTGGATTTAAATGTTGCTTTTATGTGAAGATTAGAGAATTGATAATCATGATATGAAGAAGCACCACAAGAATGTAATTGAACCATATAAGATTATAAGAATACAACTAGGTTAAGCTGATATTACTAACCAGAGGAAGAAGCTCCAAGATAAAGCAAAGTCATGGCAAGTCCTGAGGATGAGAGAACAACTGCATATAAGATTCCAGACATGGGATCAATTACTCATTTGCTGAAAAATTATGATAGTATGGACTCCCATTTCTGTCAATAAGGTTCAAGTTCTTTAAAAAGAAGCACTCTTCCTCTCTAAAAGCTCAAATTGTCATGGCTCCAGCAATGGATTCAGCAAGGTGGCTTGCAATGAAAGACTTGGTTGTACCATCTGTTCGCATCAACTCTTTTGCAGAGGCAAAGTAGTATCTCTATATTTCCAAACAAAAACAAGTTCAGTATCTATTTGTTGAGAAGGCTGCGGATAATCTATATTGGAGTTATGCAAGATGGATCAAATTGGAGCCTAGGACAGCGACAATTGTTTTGTTTGGGATGTGCATTACTTAAGAGAAGTCAGATACTAATTGCTTGATGAAGCCACTGCATCAATTGACAATGCAATAGACTCTCTTATCCAGAAAACTATACGAACAGAATTCACAAGCTGCACTGTAATAACTGTGGCTCATCGGATACCAACTGTTATGGACTGCACTAAAGTGCTTGCTATTAGTGATGGTGAGTGATATATCCTTAAGCTTTAGTAAAAGAATTATGCTAGTTTTATCAATGATAGGGGAAGTGATAGATTGCTTTGCATTAACAGGGAACATGGTAAGAGTATGAGGACCATTAAAGCTGATGAACGAGGAGGGGTCACTTTTTGGTCAGCTTGTCAAGGAATATTGGTCTCATTCTGCAAGTTGAAGCATTTACTTGGAAAATTACTAGTGAAGCTTACCAGATGCAACAACTGGTTATAAGGGTCCTCTTAATTAATCTGTGATTATTTGACTATTTAAATTAGGTGATTGTGTGATTTTGCTGCTGAGTATCAGTGTATCATAAATTTGAGTCATGGTGGTTGGCTCCTTATAAGGGTCCTCTTAATCGATCTCCTCTGGCTTTGTTGGCTTCTGACTGACATGAGTGCTCCTCAGACCACCAGCACTCCTATTCACTGTGACAACCGTAATGCTATTCACATTTCTCATAATGATGTTTTTCATGAGCGCACCAAGCACATTGAGATCAATTGTCACTTCATCCGTCATCATCTTCAACAGCATACTCTTCACTTACTTTCCATCTCCTCTGAAGACCAGCTTGCTGATGTATTTACCAAGTCCCATCCACTAGGCCATTTACATGATCTCGTCTCCAAACTCAAGATGGCTTCTTCCTCACCACCTTGTGTTTAACGGGGATGTTAGCTTATATATTATATAGGCCCATTGGACTTTAGGTCCATTACATTACTTGTCCAACACACTTACTTGTAGAGTACACATACTTGTCGTACACTCTCTTTACTTGTACTGCACTCTCATCTCTGTCTATATAAAGTCAATACTCTATACTATTTTACTTACTGAATATAATACACAGAGCTATTATGCTTAATCTCAACCCCTCTCTTCTCTCTCTTTCTTTATTCTCAACAGTGGTGGTGAACCATTAAATGGTTTCCATTTTAAATGGAGTGGATCATTTTCCCAGTATCTTAATTTGGTGTCGAAACTATTCATTTGATAGTTCAAAAAAGGGTGCAAATTTCAGCCAAAAAAAGTGTATGAGTGATCCTAGTCTGAATCTAGGCGTCTGAAGAAAGTTACTTATGAAGAAAGTAGTTATAGAAATAAAAACAACCTCATAAATCATACAGCTAAAAAAGGGTGTAAATTTTAGCCGAAAAACAAAAGGATCCTATGTTTGAACTCTTTCTATGCATGTAATTATTTGATAGTTACTTATGAAGACAAGTGCAAGAGTGGTCCAAGTCTGAATCAGGTGTGATTGATTCAATCACTCTTCATTTGCACATGGTAGCCAACTAATAAGTAGTGCATGTGGATGAGTGTCTCTTGTTACTGTAAAATTGGAATTAGTCAATTACTCAACTTAAAAGGAATCTTATGGACAATGAGCTGAAATATTTGATACCAGCAGTTCACCTTTCTGATAAAGAGCCTTTAGAAAAGTAGGAATAGCTCTAGGGACAGCCTAGGGTAGTGCATGTCCATGTCTGATGCTAATCATCATAAAACCTAAAATGTGATGTTCTCAAATTTGAGGTGGAATTTGGGGGAGCTGTTATTTGATGGGAGATTTCATTTGTTTAGTATAATAAAAACGAGAATTCCAATTTTTGGGTGGGATTTTGTAGTTGGATTTTGGGGATCACAAATTATGCCTTCAAATCCCATCTAGTTTGGTGAAATTTCTCAATTGAAGACAACGCGTATGTGATATTGTTACTATTCAATGTAGCGTTGATACTATCCATATTGACTATATAAGAAATTTAAATAATTATAACATAGACTTGTATCAACAAATGTGATGTAGTTATGGTCATCTGCAATTTTGTTACTATTCAATGTGATTTTATACAAGGTATCAAAAAAAGAAAAGAAAAAAGGCTACTAACAAGGTACTATCCAACGTGACATTAGTATTATCCAATACGACTATATAAGAAATTTTAAAAATAATAATAAAATTATTAAGAAATGTAATATAGTTATCATCATATATAAAGTTATTACTATCTAATATGACAATATAATAAATTTAAATAATTTAAAAACCAACCATCCCATCATCTCATCTGTTAATATTTCTAGAAAATAATTGGTTCTAGGAATTTATTCTTCAAATCCATTGATTCAATCTTAAATCCAAATGTAACATGTAGAAGGACTGTTGTATTTTTATGGAAAGAATTTTAAAATAATACAAAGTGAAAGATTTAAATCATTTTTATTTTGCTTTTAAGACCTTGGGATGAGAGGGGACAAATCTGTAACAATCATAAGGACTGACTGAGGTGGCAATTGGCTATATCCACATCATTAATTAAGTCTAGAAGATTGATAATTATTTAAGAGTTCAAAGTTCAAAGAACAGAACCCACGAGACAATTACATGTTTTGTAACTTTTCCAAAAGAATGGTACTAATATATATATATATATATATATATATATATATATATTATAAGTAAAAGAATGGTACTAATAAAAAGAAGTAAACTTTTAAAAAGTATTTATCATGTAATGTAACCTATGTTCTTTTAAAAAAATAAAAAAATATTGACTCAAAAAATAAAAAAATAAAAATAAAAAATACTTGTAATGCAAGTCACGTGGATTCGCCAACGTTTGGCAGGCACAAATTAATGATTATAATGACAACTCCCTTTATGCAAGTCACTATAAAGGCACAAATTAATGATTATAATGACAACTCCCTTTATGCTAGTCACTATACGCATGCTTCATAAAATTTTCGTTCTTTCTTTTTCCACATGTGAGTGGAATTTTTTTTTTTTTTTTTTTTTTTTTTTTTTTTTTTTTTTTTTTTTTTGAGATATGATAGAAATTCTAATCTAAACTCACACACACGTATATTTTGAAGATCCCGGGGATCGAACCCACACCCTCATAGAGGGGGGCTTTTTGGGGAGGGGATTACCACTGGGCCGAATACCCAAGTAGCAATTTTATTTATTTAATTAATATAATGTAATTGTGACTAAATTTATAGATTTAAGTTTATAAATTAAGTGATATCCTTAAATTTTTAATTTGACTTAATTTTTATTTTTCTTGGAGTAAGAAGAAAGGCTATTTCTTATTAAAAAATACATTGAAATTCCCATATCCTATAGGAGATTTTTATTTTTTATTTTTTTTTTGGCTATATTATTTAATCAAATTCTTGTGTTCTGGAAGTATGAATTTATTGTGTTCCGAGAGTACTGAATTTTTTTTCTTTCCCTTTTTGGCACATTAAGTCAAGTGGCCAACTTGAATCTAAACCCTAATAAAAGGTGTCAACTTAAGGAAAATTGGAAGGAAGTTGTCACGTAGTAATATTATAAACAATAGAGGTAGAGTCACAACAAAAATTCATAATATCCTCAACAACAATCTGGAATTACTTTTTTTTTAATAGCCCATGTGTGATATGATAGGCAAATTGGGTGGTGTTGAGAAATTGTTGTGAGTTTTTGTCTCGATGTTAGCTTTATTATATTATGAAAAGAAGATTAGTTTCTTTGCATGACAAAGCAAGGAGTGTTAGTCCAAGAGCATGCCAGCCAAGAAGATTGATTTGCTATAGGGTAGAGTGAGTTACTTGTTTTCTTGGAACTCAAGTATAAATCAACAAATCAAACAGAAATTTGCTCTTTTCTTTCCCTGCTTGTATTGTAATGAAAGCTTATGTGAATATAGAGGTGTTCTAAAATATACTCTCAACTTAAGTTCATGCTTCCTCAGTGAGTTCTAGTAGAATAAATATATAGAACATCTTCTTTGGAATCTATGAGGTTTCTGTTTTCGGCTGGCTGACGAATCTACATGTAGGTGTTACTATGTTTTTGTTTTTATTTTTCTGTCTTGTCATTGATGCTAACATTTTCAGCTTCATTTTTTAAATTCCTATGTATATATTTGTTTATTACAAGTTTTGTTTATAATAACTTCCAATTTATCTGAATCTGAAAACTTAATTAAGTTTGTTCAGCGTTTGTAGCTTTGGAACTGAAAGTATTGTTAGAAATGTAAATTTTGTAATGCAAAAAATAATATCTTACATGTCAAATACTCTAGGAAATGCTAGCTGGGCAGTAGATTGTTGTAGGGCTGCTATTGTGGTTGTGTAGATGGAAAAGTACTCTTTCAAATTGCATTTCTATCCCACATGAAAATAACATAGTTCTGTAGGAAATGTAGCAATGATTGTTTCTATTAAGCCACAGAGAGATTATAAAATGAACGGTGAAAACCCATTTGGAATATATGAAGATATATAGTTGTTAACTTGTTGACATTCTTCGTGTGCATCCCAATTACTTGTTTAATTGTTCTTTCTTATTAGGCTCTATCTGATTGCTGCTCAACCACATAAAGCATCTTGTTTGAAGTTGCAGCTCACGGAGACTAGGCATGACCACGGGTTTCTGGACTGTATTCTGTGGGAATTCTGAGTGTTCAAGAGATGTTGAAAAGAGATGCAGTTACGGTTTTCTATCCATAATCGATCCAAATACATGCATCAACAATTCTATGGTTATTTCTGTTGATTTTCTGCTTCTTCTCATGTTTGTTGTATATATGGTCATTTATAGACCATTCTCAAGGAAGATTATAGAACCATTACAGTCTATACACTTCTCTCCAATTCTGATTTTCTCAGCCATTTTTAATGGTGGTCTGGCTTTGGCTTACTTGGGGTTTGGGATTTGGATATGTTATAAGGACCTGAATGCAACAGGAACCATTTTGCCTCTGCATGGATGGCTAGTAATGCTATTCCAAGGGTTCACATGGTTGCTCCTGGATTTTATAGTAATTATTGACAATCTACGCCTTCAACAAATCATCACCGCGAAGCTTTGTTCAATGGTCGTCTTCTTGTTTGCAGGATTCCTATGCTTTTCATCTCTTTGGTTCATTATAGTGGAGAAAATGGCATCTGTTGTCATGGTATTGGATATTTTATCCTTTCTAGGAGCAGTCCTGCTTCTCTTGTGTGTTTTTAGGGGACACAAGAATGTGGAAACTGATCCAGACTTCAGCCTTGATACTTCCTATGCACCGTTGCAAGGTGAAGAAGCCAATGCCAAAGGTGAAATTAATTCTAATGAAAATGTTACTCCTTTTGCCAAAGCTGGATTTCTTAGTACTATGTCATTTTCCTGGTTGAATCCATTAATGAAGCAGGGTAAGGAGAAAATTCTTGAGGATATTGATATTCCACAGTTACGGGAGGCAGACCGAGCTCAAACATGCTACGTAATGTTCATGGCACAACTAAACAAACAGAGGCAAAAAGCAACAAATGAATCTCCTTCAATGTTCTCAGTTATTTTTTCCTGCCAGAAAAAAGCAGTTTTAATTTCTGGATTCTTTGCATTGATCAAGGTCCTCACAGTGTCCACTAGTCCATTGTTTCTTAAAGCCTTCATTGAGGTTGCAGATGGCAAAGCAGCTTTTGAATATGAGGGTTATGCACTGGCTGGAGGGCTCTTCTTGGTGAAGTGTTTGGAGTCATTCTCCGAGAGACAGTGGTTCTTTCGAACCAGATTGGTTGGGCTACAAGTAAGATCCTTCCTGTCTGCAGCTATCTATCAGAAGCAACTGAAACTTTCAAATGCTGCTAAGGTGACTCATTCTCCTGGCCAGATAATGAACTATGTCACAGTAGATGCCTATAGAATAGGTGAATTCCCATATTGGTTTCATCAGATATGGTCAACAAGCTTTCAACTGTGTCTTGCATTAATTATTGTCTGGTATTCTGTGGGGCTAGCAACTGTTGCAGCTTTAATTGCAATCATACTGACTATGGTTGCAACTTCTCCATTAGCCAAATTGCAGCATAAGTATCAGACAAAGCTCATGGTGGCACAAGATAAGAGGTTGAAGGCCATTACGGAAGCTCTTGCAAATATGAAGGTCTTGAAGTTGTACGCCTGGGAGAAACATTTTAAGAATTTCATAGAACGGTTAAGGAAAGAAGAATCCGAGTGGATACTAGCAGTTTTATCACAAAAGGGGCGCTATATGATTTTGTATTGGTCGTCTCCCATTTTAGTATCAATTGCCACCTTTTGGTCATGCTACTTCCTTGGAATTCCACTCTCTACTAGTAACGTATTCATGTTTGTAGCAAGTCTGCGCATGGTTCAGGAGCCTATTAAGTCGATCCCTGATGTTGCTGGAGTGTTCATTGAAGCAAAGGTTTCGTTAACTCGGATTGCGAGGTTTCTTGAGGCACCAGAGTTAGAGAACAGAAATACAAGGAAAAAGCGCAACGAGAAAGAGCTCAAGCACTCCATATTTATCAGGACCACTGAAATATCATGGGATACTAATTCGGAAAATGCTGCACTAAGAAACATAAATTTGGTGGTGAAGCGAGGAGAAAAGGTAGCAATTTGTGGAGAGGTTGGGTCAGGTAAATCTACCCTTTTAGCTGCAATTCTTGGAGAGGTGCCAAACATCAAGGGCATAGTAAGTAATCATTTCATTCCTTGTCATGGAGTAGAATAGACTCTCAATTGGAGCATTGTATATTTTAAGTTTTTTCATGAGACTTAGGTGGCAAATTGTCCGGGAAGAATATGATGTTTTCCTTTAGTAAATCTTGTTTCCCCTCCTAAATTTCTGGAAGATACAATAATTTCTTGCTTCACTATATGCATCACATGAAGATATCTAAGTTCTTAAATAAAAAAACATGTTGAAGAAACCTAAACGATTTAGTTTAGACTCCAAAGAACCTCCCTGAAAATTTTCTTAGTGAACCTCACTAGACTTTGGCTCTGTGGTTCCACCTCACACTAGCTCACAATGGGATTGAAATATATGTAAGGTAAATAAAATGATTCTATGATCTTGGCTTAATCATTGACATGTTTAAGCCAAGCAAGATCAACAACAAAAATGAGGGAGAGGGGAACTGTTTTCTCTGAGTAGCTCACTTACACTCTCTCGGGTCTGCTTCTAAAATGACGAGCAAAAGGAATTTCTTGTGTTGAGAAAAATTTAGAATATACAACTCTAAATTTTTCTATCTCTCAAAGAAGAAATTCACTTAAAATTGGAGACACAACAAAAGACTTTATTAAACTGAAAATATTACAAAGAAAGCTCTCAACTTTCACAAACACTCAACACTCAATACTAAACTATATATAAGACTAACTTCACTCCTCGATCACTCAAGACTAACACTACATATAGGACTTTTCACTCCTTGATAAGTACTTCACTACTTCATTCTACAATACAAAATGGGATCCATTGCTCCCTATTTATACTAGCTTGAGAGCTTCTAGGACATTCTTGCATAATGGCAAAATCAACTCTTCTCCAAGCTTCTAGGACATTCTTGTGTGTGGAAGTCTCTAGATAGTGGTACTTGTAGAGACTTCTAGAGAGATAGAGAAGGTTCTAGAAATTTCTAGAGAGAAGGAGAAAGCTCTAGAAAGCTCTAGAGAGAAGCTTCTAGAGAGACTTAAAGAAGTTTCTAGAACTTTCTAGATAGAGAGAGAAATTTCTAGAAAGCTCTAGAAGATTCTAGAGAGAGAGAGAGGCGGTGATTGATCTTTAACACTCCCCCTCAACACTGACTCTCTCTGAATTCCTCCTTACTCACCATACCAAGTTGCTTTCTAAAGTCTCTAAACTTAGTTGTGTTGAGTCCTTTAGTAAATATGTCAGCAACTTGGTTCTCTGTCTTAGTTTGGTACATCTTTATCTTACCTTCCAGTACCTTCTCTCTCACAAAGTGATAATGTACCTCCACATGCTTGGTCCTTGCATGGAACTCTGGGTTCTCAGCTAAACGTATTGCTGATTGATTATCGCAGTGCAATGACACTGCATAATCAATTGGTTGATGTAGATCTCTCATAAGTTGCATCAACCATGTACTTTCTTGAGCTGCCATTGCTGCTGCTCTATACTCTGCTTCAGTGGTCGATAATGATACGGTTGGCTGTCTCTTACTGCACCAAGAAATTGTTCCAGAACCAAGCTTAAACACGTACCCAGTTGTTGATCTCCTGGTGTCATGATCTCCTGCATAGTCAGCATCACAGTATCCAACTAACTTGCAATCTTCACCTT
>OU015764.1:2359789-2433628 GCA_907173295.1 Fagus sylvatica | reverse complement strand
AAATTAAATATACAAACTTCAATGATAAGTAGATATTATAATTCATCCATAGTTTAAGATTTGATTGTTCAAGTAAAAAGTCTTGTAATTCATTAGTATCATCCAGTTTTCATTATGAGAAAAGTCATAAATTTTTTAATGATTTGAATTTAAAGAGTCTCACATTACAATTATTTGTGAGAAAACAAAAAAGTTACTTTTTACCAATGGAATGCATTATCTAGTAGCTATCATAAGGACTAGTTACATTATTAGCACACACCTACTAGGCTACCATTAACAAAGGCAACAAAAGGAAACCCCATACCCAGCATTGCAATTCGAGTAGCACCGTGGAAATCTGTATCAGAAACTTTTTGTTGTTTCCCTTATGGGTTCTTGTATTTTTTTGTTCCATATATCTAATGGACTAATGGTTATCATAGGATTTGACCTATACTTACTGCTTTGGGACAGCGCTGCTCTTTGAATCAGTAGGAGTAGGTCACGTCCAAGTTCCAAGCAGCCAAGCCACACAACCAAATTGTGTGTACAGGTAAACATATTTTGGCAGCTATCTTGGCGCTGCCAAAATGCCAAAACTTTAACAGATTTCATTTAGGACAAGAAACAATCCAGAAGATCTTCTTTGTTATTCTAGCACTCTACAGCCACAAACAGTCAATCATGACCGTACACGTAACCTCAGGTTAACGGTTTATCCTTCACCTCGAGCTGTGCAAGTTTGCAGCTGGGCGTTTTTGGTCCCATGGTCCCCGTGTTCTATCCAGCTCAGCCAGGGGTATGATTGTGATTGCGGTCCTACCTATTAATCTGATGTGAAGCATGTAGTGTTTTTTTTTTTTTGGATTCACATAGGCCCTCAACAAATGGTGGGCTTTCAAATTGAATGAACTTTGGCCCAACATAACTATGGTACGAGTCACCTATTGTTTCAATGGCCTAAAGAGTTGGTGCTTGACAAACACTACTCAGGGCTTCTTTAATAGAAACAAGCCTTTCTCAATATGATACCAGTTACTTATTTTTTAAATGAGTTTAAATAGGTCGTGTTTATGTCAACCTAATACGACTTGTTGATTAAATATGTTACGTGAGTCATTTTGTGTCAATCAATTTAATAAAGAGTTATTATCTCATTGATTGTGTTCAAGTTGATCCATGTAATTGAATACTCTTATCTGAACACGACACGAACACAACTTGCCAACACGAATTTCCTCTCTCTCTCTCTCTGTGGGTAGATCAACAAATGAATTGAAGTGTAGGATGTCATTGAAATATAGGGGGGATTAGTGATATAGGATTTAAAGAGAGCAGAGAGTAAAGATTAATAATGGGTAAAATTGGGTCTGGTAGTAAATAGATATTATTTAAAAGAAGTGGGGCAAAAAATATAGACAATGATGTAGTAGGTATTTTAAAACACAGGCAGTTAAAATAGAAAAAAGAAAGAACAAGAAATTAGTTCTCCTATTTGAGATGCTCCTATTATGCTTGCCTAGCCGACATTGCAAGTGATATAGTTGAAGTTAATGATCAAAACATTAATTTGTGATAGCCATTATTTGGTAAAGGTGGTCACAAAAGAAACGTGGGTTTGTACTGGAATCCATTACTTTCTTTTTATGGTCCAGTTCCTCTAAGCCTCTAGAAGATGGATCCCTATGACAACCAAGCGTACAGGGGGTCATTAAAATGGCTCACCAAATCTCTACAACGTACTGTGGCATAGCATAGTATTCAAAATGCCGATAACAAGGATTTTGTATAATGCTCCAATTAATGCACTGTGATACTGGCTCACCAAATCTCTACAACGTAGCGTGGCATAGCATAGTATTCAAAATGCCGATGACAAGGATTTTGTATAATGCTCCAATTAATGCACTGTGACACCGACACAATATAACACATTATTAATGTTGTGTTCGTATCACTTATGCACTGGAACACTTGACATAAACCAAACCCTTAAAAGATTTTGAGAATCGGGGCCCTATTTTGTAGAATCTAGTTTGCTCAAATACTGAATTTAATTTCATGAACCAACCAAACCCGTACTATATTCCTACCAAGATATAATTAAGAGGACCGGCGGGCCATATATGTCTGATGTTTCCTCATGCAGAGTTGGGTGGAAAAGCAGGCAAGTAGGACCAATGGAGGTCAATTTCTTACCAACCAGGCTGCAGAGCCAAGTGAATTCAGAGTAAAAATATATAACGCATGGGTACGTTCTGGTGATATCTATAAGTGTGAGTCTATTTTGGTAGATATCTACATTATAGGGACATAGATATCTCATGAACTGTGCTAGGGATATTAATAAAAGCCCCTACTGAACCGCACACTTCTTGTGGGAAATGAGATTGCAGCCATGTTCTATTGCTGTAAGTATTAAATGAAGTCTTTATGTCCTACCCAATAAAAAAAAAATTGGAGGATAGAAATATTTCTTGGGAAAAAAAAAAAAAAAGGTAGGCATTGAATTTTTGTGCTTATTATGGGCTTACATTTAGAAGTGGAAGAGAAGGTTTTGTGCTTCATGCTTGGTAGGGTCACTTGGTCAACCAAGCCTGACCAATATGCATGCCCATGCCCATACCTGTCTTAGCTCACTTGTTGGTTCAATTAATATCCAATTGTCCTTATTTGCTTCTATTGTCTTAGAGGCCCATGTGACTTAACTGGACTAATAGTAATAATATGGCCTTGGTTATGAACACAAAAAGTAAGAAAGATATGGGCTTGGTTGCTTTCAGAATTAGAACTGGGCTTCATAATTTGCTATCCAATATTTAACCCATCCTGAAATATGTTCATTTTCTTGCTGGTGTGGATTCGAAGGAGCTAAGGAAACTTACTAGAGAGGAGAATTGCAAATTATTATCAAGATCCAAAGTTCGAGCCCATTGTAACTAGTCTAGATTTCATGCATTAAGACTTATTTGTAGTGCAAATAACTTTCCAGTGGAAGTAGGTTATTAGACTGAATTAAGTTAATTCCCAGTGAGCTTTTATGTTAATCCCAATATCAGTTTTAAATCGGTATCATAGCTATATCCCAACTTAAATTCTAACGGTTAGAAATAAGAATTAGCATGAATTGTTTTCCATGGATTCACAAGAGTAACTGAATGAAGAAGAAAAACATTATATTCGTATTAAGTTTAACAGGCCCATCAGAACATGCTTAACAAAAATAAAATTTGTTAGCCGGCCAGAATTGAACTAAAAATAGCCTGACACATAATCTTCCCTCTACTAGTAAACATGTAGCTATAATGTTACTTATATAACTTAATGCAACAATAATAGGCATGTTACACCAATCACAATGTGTAACAAACTCCAATCTTCAGTTGCTAGTGTTGACATTTGTATGAGACAGAACACATTCACATAAATACACTACAAGACATTATCACATTCATAATAATGCACTCCTTAAATGAATAGCGAAAGCAAGAAAGCTAGTAAACCGAGACCCATGCCAAAATTTTGAATGGAGCTCGCTGAGGATGTAGTAGTAGGGGCGGGTGCGGGTGCAGGTGTAGTAACATCTGTAGGGAAAAGTTGAAAAGGGAAAAGATTTCCAGACGAACCCTCTCCCTTTACAACAGTGATGTGGAGCTTTTGGCCAACCTCACAATGCTTCCCAATGCCACAATAATAGTAATAGTCACCAGTCTCTGTGAGGTCAAGAGTGGTTGGTCCCTTGTAGTACATGTCAATGACATTTTTTTGAGTGCAAGCTTCGAAGTCTTCCTTGTTAACCGTTACCACGTTGTTGGAACCAGGCCTGTATGGGAAAACTGCAATTTTGGCTTCTTAGTAATTGCCCATATATGTTTGCTGAATAGCATGTTCATTCAAATGTATACGAAACTTTTGAGACATATATATTAATATATATATATACAAGTGTATATTTTTTTTTTATTAAGAGTAATGGTAATGTTTGTGCTAAATTATTAACAATTTAATCCTTAATAACAAAATTTTATTTGAGAGAGATTAGTTAGACGTTGTAAGAATTCTGAACACCCAAGTTAACCAAAAATATCTAGTCCTACAACTAAAAGTAAATTGATAGCATTATTCAACTGCAATAACTAGTCATTGTTTAAACACAAATTTAATCATTCAAGCAATTTTAGACTAAAATAATGAAATGATCCACATATACAATTATGAATATAGTACATCTGTACATGTTACTATTTCAACCTTCAATAATTATTAATCAAGAACTTCTATGTGTTCTTCTCCTCCACCTTAAAAAGCAAAGGGTGCACAATAATACAACATAAAGATAAGTTAGTTTAGACACACATCGAAACAAAGAATTCCTAGCTTCAATTTTTCTTAAGAGGGAATTGGGGCAGCATGGGAGACTTTAAAAGGGAAAGGAACTCCAGACGAGCCCTCTCCCTTGACCACATTGATGTGGAACTTTTGGCCTGCCTCACAATGCTTTCCAATGCCACTATAATAGTAATAGTCCCCAGTCTCTGTGAGGTCGACAATTGTTGGTCCATTGAAGTAGATGTCAATGACATCTCTTTGAGTGCATGCCTCGAAGTCTTCCTTCTTAACCAATACCACAGTGTCATGCTCCGGCCTGTATTGGAAAACTGCAACTTTGGCTACTTAGAAATTGTCCTTGCTTATTTCAAATTGCAACAACGTGAACAATCAAGTCTGAGTCCCAAAATTTTGAGAGTTTATGGATCTTTAACTGACTAATCATGATCAATCAATTGTGTTTCTAATTTCTTTGGCGGTTCTTTGTATACACCTAGTATACTAGGACTGTTCTTTTAATAAAATTCTCTTACTTATCAAAAAATTCATTTCCATCATTCTATTTCTATCCGTAGTCATACTCTATTATATCCTTAATTGACATGTCATTTTTCACTTTTGTTATCTCAACAGACTAGTTATGGGCCTAGGTGCTCCATAGTCTTTAGAAGTGAATTGATAGGAGCATTATTTGATTGCAGGCACTACTAGTCATTATTTGTACAGAATTTTAGTAAGTATAATTATATAACCAATATTCTTTCACTAAAATAATGAGATGATTATATATACTATGCTTGGTCATGTAACCAAATCGAGCAAATAATGTAATGCTCTTACAAACATAAATGATAAGCCAGATAAAACAGAAATCAAAACAAGGAGGTCTAGTTCAATTAATATCTAGAGAGCTACACAAATAAACTCAACATTAAAGCAATTCAAAATTGAATCCCTGAAAAGTCCATATGGGAACAAAAAAATGTGTAGAAAAAGAAGGGAATTGGGGTTGTTAGAGGCCAAAGGCATTGAACTTACCAAGTTTGTCACCAACACCAAAGGTTCTTGGTCTAGCCCAATCTGCAAAGAAAGTTTGGTTGTCAGGCAAACTCCAACCATGGCTTCCTCCAACAATGTGGGTCATTGCGCTTACTGAACCCATCATAAAGCAGCCAGCAATTGCTGCCAACATGAACAAAGTAATATGCATCTTTGTCATTCTCTTCCTTTCCTTCCTTGTATTGCTCTTTCCAGATTTTCTAAGCTTTTGTGTTGAAGAAGGGATGAAATTTGCTTGGTCCCTTCAACACACACAAGGAAAAGAAATAACTTTGAAAGGAGCCTGTTTTTAGTTTTGGGGTGAGGTCGGCTTTTGTGCTTGTGCATGGGATTGTTGGTGGTGTTCTATGGTCTTGACAAAGTCAGCAAATGCCTATTAATGGCAAATTTCTGTTGAAGTGTTTGAGATGAGCATTTCATCTACTATATATTTTTATTGAGGAAAGGAGTGTTTTCAGCAACCAAATAAAACAATGCAGATTTCAAGGGTGGTGAGAGCACAGCCCTTTATGCAAGCTATATTTGGAAAGAAACTGAATATAGCAGACCTTTGATTATAACTTGTCCACCATTGGCTCAAGCCAACCTCCAATATATTGTTTTTACCCAAAAACAAAAAAAAACCTCCTATTGTTTTTCTATTTTTTCAACCGGTTATTATTATAGTAAAATCACTTTTATATAGATTTATCATTAACATTATTTTTATTATACACTAATCATAATAGGTTACGTGAACTGTTGTGGGCAATTTTGTGTCACTAGATTTATTGAAGTTGTTAACCAAATTTTGAGTTACAAAATAATTTTTATTTTATTTATTTATTTATTTATTTTTAATGTATGAAAATAGGAAGATAATAAAAAAAATTATCTAATTGCTAGACTTCCATAATGTCCCTGACCATTAATTTTGGACAAATGCTGTCTTTTATTGGAAACTGGCTGTAAGATGTAAAAGAATGATCTCTCATTGTCAACTTCTTATACCTTTTTTTTTTTTTTTTTTTTATTGTTCAACTTCTTATACCTAATAAACCTTCAATGACTCAAAAAATAAAATAAAAAAGATACAATTTTTTTTTTTCTTTTCAAAACAACATGTAGTGTCATGCACGGTTTGTTCCAAATAATAAAAATAAAATAGTTGTGGGTATTTAAAAAAAAATCCACTAATTCGAAAAAATTAAGAATACCTGAATAAAACTCTTAACCTTTATTTTCTAACATGTATTACGATAAATCATAAACTAACACACCTAAAATTGTTCTTGTCTTTCTAAAAGAGTCAATTTTTCCAATAACGATATCTTGTCACAAGTGATACATCAATCATTACATAAAAAAAAATAAAGATTCGTTAAAATTTTAATTTATTTTTTATTCAGCTTAAGATAAATAGATTTAATTAGGATTCATTTGGGAACTCATTCCCTTACTATACTTTTTGTTAAAATCACATTTTGGTAATGAAGTTTCGAGCTTCGTTTTCAAAACGTGCTTTTTAAAAGTGAATTTCTTTATAAATCATATTTTTTTTCTTCTTATCAATCACAAAGTTTGAGTTTTATATTTTCAAAAAACACTTTTTACCTTGCTAATGCGATTCCAAACCGATACTAAATTTTGGATTGACATCGGGTGCAATTGCTAGGTCAATTGCACCCATGCAATTGTTTTCAATGGTTGAGATTAAAAGATAAAAGATTTACTTTTAATCTCAACCTTTGAATAAAAAAAACTTAAACTTCACTTTTTCACTTTTTGATCTTTTACCTTTTTACCCTTACACTTTTTGAGTTTTAAAACTAGCAATTGCATGGTGCAATTGAGCCAATCCCTAAATTTTATCTCATAGTGAAAATTTTAAATAAACTTAAAACTTACTCCATGATAGTTAAATTATTTTAAGAGAAAACCCGCAGTTTCTAACAGCGTTTTCAAAGCGTCGCCACGCTGGCACATCTCAGCAGGTTGTTTGCGAAAAACAGCGGGTAGAAAATACTATACCAGGCAAAAACTAACAAACCAGCGGTCCGAGACGAAAATTTTCTTAGAATTTTTTCTTGAGAACCAAACAATCCACGAAGTATATAAAAAAAAGAAGCATATACAATAATATATTTACTGTGTTTGTCTATCTAAAACCCTACTTGTCAAAAAAACCCCAACAGAAAAATGGAGAAAGAAGGTGTCGGTGAGAATGAGAAGCAGCCCGTGTGCGGTGAGCAGGCTCTTGATCTGCTCAACTGCGTTACCCATTCGCCTTACGATCAAGACAAATGCCTCCGCCTCTTACAATCCTTGCGAGACTGCGTGCTCAACAAGGTACCTCCCTCTCTCTCTCACTCACTCGCTCATTGTTGTTGATGAATATGTGAGCACAATTCAAGTTATAGACTCATGTAATTGGGTTTTTTTTTTTTTTGGAGTTATATGGGTTTTCTAGAATTCATGAAGGGACTGATAGATTTTGGGGATTTGGGTTTTGGAAAAAATTGCAATTTTATGTGGAGAAGCATGGTGTTTTTGACCCATTAGTAGTCTGCACGATGATATTGAATTAGAATTGATTTTTCCATCTTCTTGAAGTTGAAAATGAACTTATGTCGATGTTTGATTGTTACAGTGATTTTGTTTACACTTAGGTTATGATTTCTAACATGTTACCCTTACAAGGTGATTTCTAACTTATGTTTGTTCAATGCTGAGCAAATTTGTTCTCATGATAATTCGGTTCAATAATTTGACATCAAAATGTGATTATGGTACCAAAGCACAAGACTCTATGAATGTTGATTAGGATGGCATTTACATGATTGGACGATCCCCTTCTTTTTGTGTGGTTTGGGGTTTAACTTTGAATGAGCATTTAGTTGAGGTCTGTATTTAAGTTAACCAAGCTAGAATTTTGTTTTTGTTTTTGGGCTTTTTAGTAGTGAAATTGGCATACAAGGGGAAAATGTTATAACTGGTCCAGTTAATCAAAAAATGTTATAACTAGACCAGCAAAAGCAAGGATGGGGAAGTTGTGTCACAACTTACATTAGGTTCTAAGACAAATCAGTCTGATGTGACCCTTCTATAACTTTGTGTTTTCTTCCTCTTGATGATAATAAACATTACTTGCTTTATAAACAAATATTGGAGATAATGCTGCTGTAAAAGCTTTTGTCATCAAGTGCCAATTTAACAAATTTGGACCTGGTTGCTGAGCTCTTTCGTTTCAACTGCTATCCCCATGCCCTACTGACCCCATGTCAAGTTTCAAGTTACCTTCTTTTTGTCATCAAGGTCCAATTTAACAAATTTTGGACCAGGTTGCATAGCTATTTTGTTTCAACTGCTATACCTATCCTGTATGGGCCCCTTGTCAAGCTTGAAGTTACCTTCTTAGTGTTTGTAGTTTGTTGTCAAAGGCCGCAGAAAGAGGAGAATGTCCTTGTTTGGTCTATTTCATACCAAGAACAGATTTGAAATGACTTCTCATTTGATTCACTTTCTTTCTCTCCTTCACCAGCACCCTAGAGTCCTTTTGATTTTTCATTTTTCCCCACCTAGGAAATGTGAAACATGTTGGTCTTAGGTATAAATTGATCTTAATTGAACTCGCCTTTCAATTATGATATTCGTGGCTGTAATATCAATAGATTATGTGGCAGCATAGAGCAGATTAAGAACACATATCACATTTAAATCTTGTGAAGTCAATGGCCTTGTATTTCTATGTTTCATCTTGTACAGTACAACACACCTCACATGCTCACAAACCTTTTGCTCTCTTTTGCTTCTTTTCTTATGTTTCTTTCCCCTTAAACAGAAGGTCAAGAAGTTCTCACTAGCTGATCAAGAACAGCGGGAAGCAAACCCAACGGACAAGAAAGCTTGATTGAATTTGGTCTGAAATCTGTTTGCATATCAGTGATGACAAACTTGGTAGCTAGCACAAAATTGTTTCCAATTTAACCCAATATGCAAATCCATAAAGAATGCTGATTTAACAACATTTTGATGTTGAAAAAAGTATTATTCACTTGGTTGTGGGAATTTCTTTGGAAATCAGAAGTGTGGCATACGTTTTTCAAGCATTTGAAGTGCTTAATAATTTTCTCCAATGGCTTATACTACTAGAATTATGTCAAACTTACTATACTATTGCTGCTGCTGCAACTATTACTTCTATAATTAACAGTTTTGCTATTCTTACTGATGCTAGATTATATACTAGAATTCATAAAATGAACTCTTTTTTGTCCCCAAAGGTTACTATGTGGAATTTTCTGTCAACAGTGTCTGTCATATGCAGTTGTGCTTGATGATGACAAACCATGCTGAAGCACCTTTTTTTTTTTTGGGGGGGGGGTGGGGGTTACTTTAACACATCCAATAACTCATTTAAGTTCACCAACTTGTATAATTGTAGTGGCAGTGGTTTTGTGATGATAGTAAGAGGGAAACATGGGAATGGCTTATAAAGCAAACAGAGTTATACAGCTGTCTAAAAATATTGGATCTAACAAGTTGTGGCTCTTGAGACTTGAGACTACTTTCCATGAGCTTCTTAATAACTTGGGCATGTTAAGAAATTGCATTTTTCTTTGCCCTCTGCTTCCCACATTTTATTTTACGCATTTAATGCCATTAATGTAGGAACGTGCAAAGCACAACTGATTATTTGGTCTCTCTATTACATGTGCTTTTTGAAACATTCATTGTGGGCCTGTGGGGTTCATTCAACTAACCGAAACATTCATTGTGGGCCTGTGACGTAAATTCAATAACGCTTTGTTTAGTGAAGCGATACATTGTTTTCGATTAATCCTCTCAAAATTTCCACTCAAATGTTCTAATTTCTTGTATGTTAGTTTAGGTCATAGCATGTTCATGATTACCCTTTAGAAAGGAAATCGAGAAGCAGACCCAATGAGAAATGGGAAAAGGATCTTGTTCTAGAAAAGAGAAGATGAATTAGACTGCCCCCAAATCAAATAATAACATTAGCAGCAGCCACAATCCCCAACAACAATCTTGTCAAAAGTCGGAACACTACATACACAGCCAGACCCATCACACAACAGTAAAACACACACACACACACAAACACCAACCCCACCTACAAACGCCTTTCTCAATGCCTAAATTCCCCAACAATCCATTTGCCATTGCATTTTATATCTTCCCCCACAAACCCCTTCTCATCCTGGCAATTCCATGTCAAATTTAGCAGCTCAAGTCCGCAGAGTGGATAAGGTATGTGAGAGCCAACGCCAAGAACATCAGCACATACGCAACCCCTTGGTCGATCGATGTCCCTGAAAACATACACACATTAACAATGCCAACCCCATCAGCTCCACTTCACAGCACAACTACAATCAAAGTTCTAAAAAATTGAGTAATCAAAGTTCTAAGGAGAAATTATTTTATATCCCGATAGCAATATTCTTTCTCACTAATTAAATTTAGTGATAAAACTCATCATTCATGTGAAAAGAATGTTTTTTTCTTTCTAGATTTGACTTTTACCCAATACCCAACAGATCCTAAACCTTAAAAACCCAGATCCACATTGCAATAAACCAAACATTTGCACCTAAATTAACCAAACAATTACATTTCAGATCTGCAACAATATTTATGTAATAAAAGAGCGAAAGAGAAAGAGAAAGAGATCTAACCGTCACTAGTAGGGGAAGGAGCAGGAGCGATAGACTGAGCCTGAACGGCAGGCAAAGCAATAGCGAAAATGAGAACAGCAACAGCAACAACTCCAAAAGAAGAACTAGAAGAAACCGCCATTCTCCTTTACTTTCCTTGTTTTAAAAATTCAAACTTTTTTCCTAACAAAAAAAAAGAAAACTAAGACTAAAGCCTCAATCTCTCTCTGCGACGCCTCTCAAAACGACACGCAGAGAGAGAGAAAGAAAATGGGTTTAAGTTACAATCAAAAGCCCCAAAATTACAAATGCACCGAGTTTTATAGAAGCTGCGGTGGTGGAATAGGAGGAGGAGGAGGAGGAGGAGGAAGAGGGTTTTGAAAACTGAAAAGCTTTGTTTTATAGTAACCACTACAGCTGTTTGTGTTGTGTTCTTAGGTTGTTTTTTGAAAAAGAAAAGTGGTGGAGGAGAGAGAAAACCGGTAAAACCGGTAAACGGGAAAAGGGTGGGGTCCAGAGGCATGTTTGGGAGTGTGGGGTAAATGCTGAGGAGGCAGTGAGCGTGGCCATGTGAGTATGTGACCCGTCCAATTCTGGATTCCCCCCCACACACTACCTTTCTCTTTTGACAGTCTGTGTCACGCCCCTTTCTTGGCGCCATATCACATGCTAGCCTTCTTCTTTTTCCTTTTTTTTTTTTTTTTTTTTTTTTATTTTCCTTCTTTCTTTCTTTTGGTTTTTCCTTTTTTTCTTTTTTAATCCTAAATTATTCATGTATTTATATTGGGTATATTGTTTATTTAATGGGTCAACGAAGATAGTTTATTTTATGGTTAGCTCTTAATGGCCTTATTTTTCATAATGAATTAGTTCTTTTGTTACATATCATTGATATCGTGCTATCCCATATCATATAACACAATTAAACTAAAACGCAATGGTTGCTCGAAAAGGAATCTAGGACCCACAAGGGAAGGTGGTCTCATTAGGGATGAAAATGGTATATTGATCCTAGGATTCTCTCTCAAGATAGGGTGAATTAATAGTGTGTTATTGGAGAATTATGGCTCTCATGTTTGGCTTACTATTAGCTTGGAATACAGGCATTGAGAGAGTATTAGTTGAAATTGGTTCATTTCTTATTATTAAATGTTAACTAGTTATTTACTGTTAAGTGTGCTCCACTTCTGATTTTAACTCGTTTATGATTATATAAACATATTGTCAAGACTATGATAGATAACAATTAAGCATATATATAGGGAAGCGAACCAATGTGCTGATGTTTTGACTAAAAGGGGTAATAAAAAACAAAAGGGGGAAATACTATGCTCCAACTCTGATCTTAACTCGTTTATGATTATATAAACATACTAGCAAGACTATGATAGATAACAATTAAGCATATATATAGGGAAGCGAACCAATGTGCTGATGTTTTGACTAAAAGGGGTAATAAAAAACAAAAGGGGGAAATACTTTACTATACTTGTCCCAAATTTTTGCTCAAACTATTTTTAATGTGATACCTAGGGGTGGGCAAAAACCCGTAGAACCCGACCCGCCCGACCAATCCGGTCGACACGTTCACCCGCCCGCCCGTCCGCTCGTATATATACGGACGGATACGGATACGGATATTTTAAATATCCGGATAACGGACGGATAACGGTTTTTAGAATTTTGGTCGGGTGGATACCCGCCCGCCCGACAATATTTAATTAAATAATATATATATATATATATATAAACCCAAGACCCCAAGTACCCAGCCCTTACCCGCCCACTAACTACCCAATACCCATAAGCCATAATCCCATTCCCAAACCCGCCCGATCATGCTACCCGTATCCCATTTAGCTTTACTGCCCCTTAAGCCTTAACTACTTTAACCTTTACTCTTTAGTCACTTAGGGCAAAATTAAAAAAAATCTCATCCAACTTCCTCAAACCCGAACCTGCTCTGCTCTCATACTCTCCCTCTCATCGCAGCGGCGTGCCATCTCAGTTCTCACGGCACCTCCTCAGTCCTCACCGTCTCACCTCACCTCCTCACCAAGTGGGTACCTGCTCTCATACTCTCTCTCTCATCGCAGCGACGCTGCCTTCGCAGTTCTCACGGCAGCTCCTCACCGTCTCACGGCAGCTCCTCACCAAGTACCTGTAACCTGCTCTCCTCACCTCCTCACCGAGTCACAGCCTAGCCTTCACCTCTCAGATCTGAGCACACAAAAGTAAGCCTATAAACCCGACCACCCGCCCGACCACCCGCCTGCCAAACCCGCTCAACCAACCTGCCCGCCCGAACATTTCTACGGACGATTAACAGACGGATTATCCGTGAGATTATTTTCTACGGACGGACAACGGATTTGTCCAAAACTCGAACCGCCCGACCCGAACCCACCCCTAGACTGATACCATTGGAATCCCTACTTTGTGTGTATCATAAAACATGTTGTTTGTTTTGTGCTAAACTTTATCTAGTGGGTTAAGTAATACCATTGGAATCCCTACTTTGTGTGTATCATAAAACATGTTGTTTGTTTTGTGCTAAACTTTATCTAGTGGGTTAAGTAGAAAGAGAACCAAATAGTCTAGTTCTTATTTTAGTAGTCCTAGGAGCTTGGATTTTTTTGTTTCCCTAAAATCGATCATTTTTAAGTTGGCAAAGATCCAACAAACCAGAATAATGGCTTAAAAAAGCTAAAAAAATACAAGACCTTTTCCCTATCAGTTTAACTTTTCAATTTTTTTTTTCTCTTACTTTACCTTGTCCCAAACTCATCAAAGAATCATTTCAAACAACTTAAAGCCAGCGATAGGACAAATATATAATCCAAATAACACCATTGATTTGGTGATACACTGACATACGATAATCATTAAAGTGTTTCATGGTATTTTCACGAGGCACATTATTTGGATTTTGGACCTACTTTCTCCCAATTGCATGAGGTTTTAGTTATTCTAGTGAAATTCAATCTGTTTTTAATATAATATTTCTTTTATCTTTTGGTTTTTCCGGGTCTGGAATGCAATGACAACAGTTTTGGGATTCTATAAAATAATACTAAATGCAGGGCTTGCTTAGGTTGCCAAAGGTGGAAATGGAATTGGTTGTTGGTTTCTCTGGCTGTTGTACTTTGGAACCTGCTCTTAGTTGCAAATAAGATGTTACTATACATGTTTTTTAATGTTTCACTTTATGTTTTACTACTCTACCAATTGCATCTTTGATTTTTGATTTTTTAATTTCTAATTTTAGATATTTAAAAAAAAAAAAAAAAAAAATTGGACGTGCATGTGCAATTGGTAGAATATAAAAATAAAACACTCAAAATGAGATTGAGAGGATTTTTTTTCCCTTAGTTGCCCGCCAACAAACATTTGTCTAATTCTACATGATGGAACTTCTAACAACTAGTACTACAATTAGGGGTGGTAAAAAAAGCCCAAACCCATTAGTCCAACCAAACCCACTTATTTAATAAATGGGCATGGGTGCTAGCCCAAACAATTAAGTTGAGTTTAATTGGGCCATTGGGCTCAACAAAAGCCCAAACCAAGCAAAAAAAAAAAAAGTATAGGCTAATTGTAAATTTCAAGGTTTTAAGAGTATTTTGATCATTTTAGAGGTTTTAGGACATTTTAATTATATATATGCATAAAATAAATAGGTAAATAGGTGGGTTGAGTTTTAATTTAAATAATTGGGTTGGATTGGGTTTGGGTAATATCTACTTTATTAAATAAGCTTAAATGGACTGTTGGGTTTTAAAAACCCAACCCATTTAATACCCATCCAAACCCACCCATTTGAAAGTCCTAACTACAATAGATGCCAATATACATCCTGTTGGATAAGGGTCTTCTTTTACAAAGAGTAATCGGATACAAGCAAAAGCATGGAGATCTATCTTGTTCTTCTTGCAGGCCAGCCCAAGCCTTAAGCCAACTAAGCCATGGCTTAAGGGCCCCAAATGAGGAAGGCTACTATGATATGTTAGTGATTAACATAATGTTGGCTATAAGTTTACAATTTTAATTAGGTGGCGCAGTAGATTCTAAGATGTGCAATGTGTATTAGTGCGCAACACAATTTTGTTTTTGTCGTTTAGTTTTGAATCTTGTATATCAAAGGAGTGATTATTTCAGTAGTAATCGGACTACAAATAAATATGTAGTCCCTTTTCTCACGTGAATGGTGAGTCTCTTTAATTAAATTCATAGTAGGACCCACCACTCTGAGAACTATGCAATTATTTGTAGTCTAGGACTATTTAATAATTTTTCATATCCAAAGAGACAAAGTATTAAATACAATTGAATCAACACAAAAAATTAAGAACTAATAAATTATGTGGCTACTAATATATAATGGCCAGTGCATTTAATTAATTATAAATGATTGTTTAATTTAATTTAATAGTTTAATAAACGTCGTACTTTCATTCTCTTAGATAATTACATTGCAATGTATTAAGAAAGAGTTTGTTATTTTTTTTTTTTTTTTTTTTTCATTTGTTGATATTTTGTTAATACAAAATAGATGTTACCTTGGAATTTTGTAAAAATAGTTTTCGTTCATTGTTCGACCCTGACTCATTGAATGGTCAAAAGATCCGAATTTGAGATTTCGTTTTAAGCCCCAAAATGATTGGGCCAACCCTATTCTTCATTTCAAGAAAAAAAAAATAAAAGATGTGGTTGCAAGGAAATTGGTAGAGCTACAATTCATGTTTCTCAAATCTCAATTGTATGTCACCGTCACTTGGGCATTTGGCCCAATGGTAATTCCTCTTCCCAAAGAGTTCTACCTCTCTGTGAGGACGTGGGTTCAATCCTCTACGATTTCTATTAAAATAAAATAAAATACGTATGCCACCCATTGTCCATTTAGCTCATCAAATCAGATCTTATAGTGATACACATGATCCCATGATAGATACTTGACAGATTATATCTGACCTAGTTCATGCCAGACACACATACGAACACGCATGCTACGGGAGAGGGTGAACCACCTTCAATAGTTTAAGCAAAAATTTCAACATGCGCAAGATGTCAGCTTTTTTCTTTTTCTTTTTTAATGGATTAAGGGTTTGCGCAAGATGTCAGCTTTTTTCTTTTTCTTTTTTAATGGATTAAGGGTTTCAATTAAGAAAGAAACATAAAGTAGATGGACCAGTCTTTCTGAATCCAAGCCCAAGATGGCCCAACTAGGGGTCAAAGAGAATGGAAATGTGATCCAAGCTAGTACAAGAAGTACCCAAAGCTGCTATGTTATGAACTAAAGAATTAGACTCTCATGATATTGATACATAACAAAAATCCCATCAAAATAAAAATAAAAATAGGATAGGTAATTTTTTATATTAGATACAATATTTACAAGTTTGAGGTAGATCTTTTTAATTTAATTTGAGGTGCACTCATCAAATAGAGGTGTGGACTCTAGTCTTACATATCCCTTTCCATGTATGAGCAGTTTGCTCTAACTTGCAAATTGGGGAATGAAGAATTCCTCAAATATTTTGCATTCATCAACTTGATCCAGAATTGATCATTGCGCTTTATTAGCTGTCAGCCTAATTTGTAAAAGATTATGTAATAGAATTTGTAGTATCTCTAATATCAATTTATTATAAACATAAGATTGTTAGGTATTACAGAAAACACTGGATTTATTAGAGTCGGACAAGATGTCATTTTCTTAGAAACCAAAAAAAAAAAAGAAAAATCGTCTTAAATAGACAATTGTATACAAAGTTGTTAAAAAAAATTGAGACTTTTTAATCAACACGTTATTGTCTCCTTATTAGAGATGAAGTTCGCCGCAACAAACCAAACCCCAAAATTAAATTTTCTATAAGCTTCTATAAATGTTTTCAATTACCTTTCATATTTTTTTGATAATTTATACATTTATCATCTTAATACCACTTGGATCAAAAGTGTTCTTTATTTGTCTTCTTCATCTTCATTATTATATATCACACCAATATCCTTAAAATAATAATAAACAGAACAACCTTAGAAATGTATTGCAGCGAGACTTTCGTCGTTATAGGTACAAACCTGGACTTAACTACAAAGTACAAACTACACAGACGTTATGAAAGGTGTCTATTGACTCAAAGAATCTTCGCTCTAACAAACTCAAAGCTCGCCTCAACAAATGAATCCTGAAATTATAATTATTTATTTAAAAAAAAAAACCTCTAAAACTGCTTTTAATTACTTACTATCCATATTTTTTTGATAAATTCTTCCTTTGTCTTGATCCTAGCAACTTGATTTGAGGAAGGTAAAGAAAACGTTTATACTAATTTTTTTTCTTCATAATGGAGCACAACATTATCTTATGACTTAGGAAAAACAACTAATCAAACTGGCCACTTCCAGAAGGTAAAGAAAACTTTTTTAGTTTGCTTACCAACTTTTTTTAGCTTCATGTGTCCGTACAAGTAGAATTTTAAATGAAACTTGTGTTTTGTAAACACAGTTTCATTTAAAAACTGAAAAAGAAAACGTTTGACCAGAAATATTTCTGACCGTGCACGGGTCTGGAGAAATTAAACTGGTTTACAAAACACAAGTTTCATTTAAATATAAAAGGAAACCGTTCACGTGTGCGTTAAAGAAATTTTAAATGAATTTGTTACAAAACACAAGATCATTTAAATATGAAATGAAAAGTCCATACATTTGAAATTTTAAATACTTGTGTTTACAAAACACAAGTTCATTTAAAATGAAATGAAAACGTGTCCATCTTAGTGGAGAAATTTTAAATGAAACTTGTGTTTTGTAAACACAAGTTTCATTTAAAAACTAAATCCTGTAGGAGTTTGAAACTTGGATACAAAACACAAGTTTCATTTATTTAAAACACCGTGATTTTAACTTTTTCCCTTTTTCCCAGTATTTTCTTTTTCATATATGATATTTTCTTTTTTACATACACAGAATAAAATTGAAGTTTCCTAAATACAAGATTCTATTTCATACTCTTTCAATATATTTATGATTGGTAACCCCGCACAAAAAAGAGATCGCCCAAAGGCAACAAGAAAAAGTGATGATTGTAAGTGGTCGTAGTTGTGGAACGTGAGGAAGGACAATGAACCATCAATCAACAGTGGTAGTGGTTGTGGCAAACTAGTATTCAATTCAACCCTCATTGTGTAAAATATAATGTATAACAAGTTGTGAAATATATTATGTCCCTTTTGAAGGGTTTTTTTTTTTTAAATATTAAGTTACAGTTGAACAGATTGATCCTCTTATATTTTATTTTTTGTTCTTTGAATATTTTAATTCTAGTAATTATTGATGTTTAATGTAAAACTATTCTCTATACAAGTGTTTATCTCCCCTTGCTTCCTCTTTTGTGTTCTTTTGATGTTTTTTTGTTTCTATATTGTAGATATTTTGGTTGAATAATAATAGAGCCCAAACACAACTGATGGTTTTGTTTCTTCGAACATAGCATGGTGCTTCCACGGTTGAGATGTTGCATAATCATTTAATATTAATGGTTAACAGACTGGTATTACTAGAAGTTTCTATTATTCTCTTTAATTAAATTTTGGTTCAACATTTTGTAATCAAATGGTACATAATTTCACAAGCTTTGAGTATTTATGACACATAAACGGAAAACAAGATAAGAAGCTAAGTATTTATTTAAAATTAAACTTCTTAGTGTATTAAAACTTAGTTAACAAAAGCACCAAAAGAAAATTAAAGGAATTCACCAATGTTCCGAACAAGCTCACTCCCAATGACACGAATAAGTTCTATTACTTGTAGTGTTTTGTAGAGGACCCAACATAGGAGGATCAATTCCAATTCACAAACGTGAGGCAAACCCAGAAAAAACATTTAAGATTGTGCTGAAAGAAGTCTCTAACTATTTTGCACATAAGTAAATCACCAAAGAAAAAATATGAGAAAAATAACATGGAAAATTTAAAAAAATAAATAATAATACCTGAAAATATAAAAAGCTTTTTATTAGTTGTCATGGGTTGTCAAAACTCATCGTGTGCTTCTATAGAAAATGAGGTTAAAATTTGCAAGAACAACAAAAAGTTTCCACATGAAGAACACGTGAAGAGTAAATTAAGTAGCCAAACACAAGTTATAAACTTAAATTTTTATGTAAATTTAATAAAACTAAAAGAACAAAATACTTTTTATGTTATGTATTTTTAACTAATCAAACATATCTTTCTTCTCCAACCAAACAAATACTTGGTGCTAACATTGTTCATGCAACACTTTTTAGCAAAATTTTCTTGAGATTCCCAATGACACATCCTTTTAACTCTAAAATCCTAACTGCCCAAATGTCATGAACACTACAATTAGGATTTAAATTATATAGTTTTCTCCCTTGGAAACAAAGTCAGAAATGGATAGGGAGGCATCACTCTTTTAAAAAAAAAAAAAAGTGTCACACAAGAAAGATTTCTCAACCTCAACTTCTACACATCCTTCTGGGAGAAGGAAACTCAACTGGAACAGGGAGGTTATCACTTCACCACAAATATGATTTCCTCAACCCTGAGTATTAATATTAAAAGAATTAAATTTATTTTGTCTGTATGGAAGAAGAGACTGCTTATGGCAAAAATCAAAACCCAACAAAAATATGACTCAAAACATTTATTTTCTATACTAGATGGTATAATTAGGACTAAAAAACACTAAACACAATATTTAACAACTTTTGAGAATTCCAATTTCGTGTTCATGATTACCTACAAAGTCCCCTTATACAATTTTTGGACCACTTAAAGTGAGATTAACAGGGAGACCTCATATATTTGCTACCACATAGGCAAGTAAAAAATGCACAAAAAAAAAAAATAGTAATAATTGATGTTAAAACTTAAAAGCACTAAGTGCACTGTTTCAACCATTGACAAAATATATACAGTGATTACCATGCCATTAGCACTTTATGATCTAGAAAACATGATACAAATCTTATTAATTTTATACAACCAACAGGCCAGGAAAACTCTTTCAATCACCAAAGCTCATCCACGGCATGAACATCATGGAATGCAAAATGTCAGAGCCTTCTTGCAAATGCTACCTTAGTTTCACAGTATTTAAAGATATTCTTATTATGTCATTGGCATTTGAAGCACCTGTTTGTGGACTCTATCCTTTCCTTGTCTTATATATTAATATGAGTAAACCTGGTCTTATATATCAAAATGAGCCGAGCAGGTTGCCTTTGGATATGAGGATTTGAAAAAACAATTGTTCGTACAGATTGTTTAATATAAAATTAATAGTATATGATATAATGATAAGGAGGGATTTGGAGATTTTGTTCCAATAAAAACACTTGTGAGATGTCATTTTAAATCCACATATTAAAAACACACAAATCCTTCCAAAAACTTCATCAATAGAAAAGAAAAGAAAAAAATCATTTCATACTCTATTTAAGTTATTAAACTATTGAAATCTACATCATTCTCTTTAAATACTTCTATGTATCCAACCAACCCAAGTTATGCAAGTCTTAAAATTCATCAACTTATGCTTTCTTCAATAATTCCACTTGTATGGATGGAGTGATTGGAGTCTGATGCCATAGCACATATACTATTTTTCTTTGATAGGGATAGACATTTATTGTGGTGGAGTGGCTTTCCTCAGGTCAAGTTGCTATGATCGAGACAAAATTTATGAAGTTTTAGTAATAGTAATAAAAAGCAGTTGTAGAGTTTTTTACTTTATTTTATTTTTTTTATTATTTTAGAAATACCTAATTTTGGATTTAACTCATCCAAACAGCAACTGGGTTCAGTTAAAGTAATAAATTTTGATATTTTAGAGGGTTTTGGTAAGCAACGTGCCTGCGACTACAACTTTGTACACAACTTATGATTGTATTATTTGGGGAGTGATTAACACTCATTCCACTGAGATCCACCAATAGTCGCATCGCACTTTCCACTAACCAACACATAACACGTCAACAAATTGTGTCAAAGGTTATGTAAATTATTGTGGTATGAGACTTTTCCATTGGCAAATCAAACAAATACATCACAAAAGGACCTTTTTAATTCTGGTTAACACTCATTCCACCAAGATCCTACCAATGGTCACATCGCACTTTCCACTAACCAACACATAACACGTCAACAAATTGTGTCAAAAGGTTATGTAAATTGTTGTGCTATGAGAACTTTTCCATTGGCAAATGAAATAAATGCATCAACAAAAGGACCTTCTTAATTCTAGTTAACACTCATTCCACTGAGATCCACCAATGGTCACACCTCAATTTCCACTAACGAACACATAAAACCAACACATAGCACGTCAACAAATTTCGTCAATGGTTATGTAAATTGTTGTGGCATGAGACTTTTCCATTGGCAAATGAAACAAATGCATCACAAAAGGACCTTTTTAATTCTGGTTAACACTCTTTCCACCGAGATCCACCAATGGTCATATCGCACTTTCCACTAACAAACACATAACACGTCAACAAATTGTGTCAAAAGTTATGTAAATTGTTGTGGCATGAGACTTTTCCATTGGCAAATGAAACAAATGCATCACAAAAAGACCTTTTTAATTCTGGTTAACACTCTTTCCACCGAGATCCACCAATGGTCATATCGCACTTTCCACAAACCAACACATAACACGTCAACAAATTGTGTCAAAGGCTATGTAAATTGTTGTGGTCCGAGACTTTTCCTTTGACAAATGAATATCAAATGCGTTGCAAGAAGGTCGAGTGTTATGATTGTCATTTTGGCGTTTGCATTCCATGATGTTCATGCCGTGGATGAAAGGTCACGGGTAACTGTCATATTTAATTAGACCTATTAAAAGAAGTGAACTACACATATAAATCATTGTACTCTTGAGAGTTGAGAGTCCTCTTTCATAATATAACACAGTTACAAAATCAACTTTCGAAAAATGTTATCCAGTTTTAGGTAATGGAGCTATCAAATTGATCTTAAAAGCTAAAAATAATGGGCCAACCTCCTGAAAAAAAAAAAAAAAAAAAAAAAAAAAAAAAAAAAAAATTTGCAAAACAGAAAAACTTGAAATAATACAACTGCTAATGAAAACATAAGAGAAATGTTTTTGTTTGAATTGACTGTTCAATTAGAAGTTGAAATAAGTCTTAAATTCATAGTGCTCAAAACAGGTTAGAAATTTAATGAAATTTGACAAGATAATTTTATCAAAGGATGAAAAAAAAAATGGTTGATAATATATATATATATTATATATATATATATATATATATATACCCGGTTACTAAAATTATTTTAGTGTTGATCCATTCCATGACGTTTTCAACAAGTTGCTTCACATCTCATTCAGTGTATTAAATGGTGGAGTCCGACTTGATTATGGTATTTGTAACAGTGTCACATAATCGACATTAATGAGCCTTATGTAAAAGGAGACGTGGGATCGTAACCATGATATTTTGTCAAATGAAGGAATTATATAGATTACCAAAATTGCCCTAAATTGTCAGATTACATGCAATATTAATATGTTAAATATTAATATGTTAAGCTTATATATTGTTAGTATGCATATAAGTATAACTCTAAGGAGTTGGTCTAGTGGTTTCCATGACCTCATGAGATCTTGGACTTGAAATCTCTGGCCAGTATCTTACGGCGGCAACCAACAAATTCCTCATTCATGTTGGTAACCGCTCTGCCATAAGAATCATATGTTATTGTCAAAGGAAAACCATAAAATGTGTTACGGCATTGGAGATCAAGATGCTTGTTGAATTATAAGACCTGCATTTAAAAGCTTTATCTACTCACTCATATTGATAAGACAACGAAATAATGAAGTTCACACTGCTCAAACAACAGGAACCTTCAAGTACCAATAATATATGTGAGACTAGGTACAATTCCTAAGAAAGCTGTGGTGTACATGGAAGATATCATTGTTGTGCCGTGGATGGAAGGTCACATGTAGCTTTCATATTTAATTACAGAAATTAAGAAGCAAACTAGACATACAACACTTAGTACTTGAGATGCATCCCTTATTAGATATCTTTCCTTTTCATAACATAGCACACCATTATCCAAAAAGACCTTTGAAAAATTAATCTCATCCATTTCTAGGTAATGTAACAATCAAATTGATCTTAATAGCTGAAAAAAGGGGGTCTACCACTTAATGGCAGAATTAAGAAGGAAAAGCAACAGGTTCTTGACTTTTTTTACATAACCATACTGCTTCTAAAAAATAGAAGGATCAAAATTGTTTTCGTACAACTTAAATATTCAATTAGGTACTGAAAAATAGTGCCAATGATCTAAAATGCATGTAGGATAAATTTGTTGGATGTTTCATCTTTCAAGTTGCTTGCCAAGATAGCATGGTGAAACTTATTATGATCATGAAAAAACGCACATCAGCATAAGATTCAAACAGCAAAAGACTATTGCAATCTGTTCATGCCAATCTATTAATGATGACTAAGAAAAAAATCTATCCATGGTTACACAGTTGTTTTTGCATCAACAGTATCCAAGGTCGGTCCTGGGGTTTGGGTTGCCCAAGTCCGTCACAATTTTAGTTGCTCACTTATTATTAAATATTAAAAAACATCATAAAAAAGTAATAAATAAAAAAAAAAAAAAAAAAAAAAAAATTTATGCAAAATAAATGTTACACATTATGTTTTTAGCTTGAATTACATTGAAAAAAACAATTAAAACAAAATGTAATCTCGGTTATAGTAATTATATGTCTAATAGTTTTTTAACTAAAAAATTCCTTAGTGTTAATAGAAAAAAAAAAAAAAAAAATCACGGTCTTATAAAGCACAACAAAATTTATACTAATAATAAATTAAAAGTCATAAAAAATCCTTAGATAAACATGGGAACACATTACACCGTAACACAAAACAATGGCTTGCCCCCACAAATATGTCCTTACAAACAAAAACATATGGGCAGTGACCACATACACGTGTGAACAAAATTTTCAAACAAATTAATAAATCATACAATGGAGATCGGCCTCATTCACATGAATACTGAAACACATCACATATATCTTATTAAAAGCACAACACTCCCATAAAAAAATAAAAAAAAAAATGTATACTAATAATTTTTTTTTTTTATATGTAGACTAATATTTTTATTTTTTTTCCTTTTATGTATAGTTGTATACTAATAATTATTATTATTTTTTTAATGTCTACTAATTCTTTTTTTTTTTCTTTTTTTCTTCACTTATTGCCCCCATGGGGGGTTGCCCTAGCCCCAAGGCTTGTGGGGCTTACCCCAGGGCGGGCATGACAGTATCACACTAGCTGTAAAAAATCTGGCCTTCAATTAAGTCTATCTAGTTTTAGAGTCTTTAGACAAAACATGACCACTCAACAGTGCCAGTAAAAGTTAAGAGCCATGTAACTTGATAACATCGAGGAGCATTAGGATACAAATCCTTCTCTCCTAAAAACAAAAAACAAAAAATAAGTGCCATTAAAAAACCTGACTATTGAAGCTGCTTTAGTATGGCCATGTAACGCAGTAAAGACATTAGATGGAGCCAAAATTTTAAGATTGAGGGGTTCAAAGTAAACCAAACACAGGGATTTATATTAAAAATAAATAAAAAATAATAAAATGAGAATTTTTAGGAGGGTGATATATACTTTGTACATAGCTAAGCCAAGAGAATATCTATGCTAGTACTTAGTGAAAACCACTAATTAAGTTCTTAATAGATTGGTATAGACTTGACCCAAAGTTAGATTATGTGACAGCCTTAGAGACGCAAGCTATGCTAGTACATAGTGTAATAGATTGCAATCAAAACCACTAATTAAGTTCTTAGAACAAAGCGTAATAGATTGCAATCAAACCACTAATTAAGTTCTTATACCTATGCTAGTACTTAGTGAAAACCATTAGGCACAAACTTCTTCGGAAACACCCTCTTCCTTTGCCTCACGTTTCAAGTTGCTTGCCAAGATAGCATGGTTAAACTCATTATGATCATGAAAAAATGCACAACAGTAAAAGACTATTACAATCAACTCATTATATTTGCATAGAAACATTACATAGACAAAGGATGAGCGTTACAATATTAAAAATTACATAATCCAAGTCAATCTCATAGCTAATCCAGGATTATTATCTATTCTTGTACTTAGTAAAAACTACTAAATAAGTTGTCACAAGACTCACAACATAGCATTATATATTGCTATAGACTTGTACTCATTGTTGGGAAGGCCAAAGGAAAGCTCCCATAGCAAACTTCCTCTTCTGGGTGACATCTCCAGTTACAGGCAAGCCATACTCATTCAACAGGCAGTCCAATTTCCACTCAGGCATGGTCTCATAGTCACTCTTTTTGTACCTTGGGTAGTGCAGAGGCATCTGGAACTGGACGCAATTGTTGCTCTTGGTGTTCACTTGGTGCCCATTTGGCCTTAGACCAGGCATGGCATAAGAAGTATTGGAAAAACTGGTTCCACTCATCATTCCCACCTTTTCCACTATGTCTTTGTTTTGAGTTGAGCATAACTCAATGCTAAGTCGCCCTTTTATAGACATGCTAGAAAGTAGAATATTATTAGGTTATGTACTAGAGGAAAAGAAAAAACTAGAATGAGTGTGCATTTAATGTTTTGAAAGTGAAGCATTTTGATTTTTTTAACATTATGATGGACTCTTTAATTTAGTAGAATTATTTTATGTGAGCTCAAGGGATGAGAGTCACACTTTAATGCACCTCAACAACATTGAAAGCTATGTCAGAGTCCAAATTCATGCCTTGCAATTGCATGGTTAGGATATTTTATTTGATTGAGCTTTAGATTGAGTGTTAGACAATCCATCTTTGAGAGCTTTCCATTCAAGTTACAAAATAATGATCCCAATTGCAGCTTTGATGTTACGCATGTACATCTATATCCAATTTTTATTTTTATTGCACTGGGAAAGGCAGGACCATGAACTCAATCTAAAATCAGAGAAGATGCTAGAACCTGAAAGACCTGGACAAGGCTGATGGATAGTTTGAAATTGTAACAATAAATTCATTTTCAAAATTTTAATATTGTATGCAATAATTAGACTGTAAACTTTATTCCAATATTTCAAAAACCCAACAATACTTCACATAATACCAAGTGGCATGGCTAACTTCAGTCAAATGGAAAAGGTAATTACAAAAAAGTTTAATCAACCAACAACCAAGCTTTAGTGTCAAAAATTTTGGATTTGACTATGGGTCATTAACAGACTAATCAGGATCAGCTATATGTATTTTATAAAAAAGTTTAACATAACTAAATAATAAAAAATGTCCGAGTGTTATTATATATATATGCATAATATGCTTTCTTTGTCTTGTCTCACTCAAATACATACTACACATAATTTCCTACAAACGTAACTAAATATTTTTTTTTAAGAAAAAGCCAAAGTGTTAGGATATTGGCATATTTTAATATTATTTATTTATTTATTTATTTTAAGTCTAAATGTTAGGATATTGGCACTTTTTTTTTTTTTTTAAATGTGTAAGTGTTAGGATATATATATGCCTTCTTATAAGCAAACCAAGATAAAATAGCCTCCCTACTCCAAATAAAGGTCTCTAGGAACTATTTTACCCATATCAGGAATCTAAGTGTTAGGATATACCTTTCACATTTTTCGTTTGGATAACCATGTAAAAAAAAAAAAAAAAAAGCTTTACACATCTGGGAGAGAGAGACACTGACCAGCAAAAAAAAAGAAAAAGAAAAATGAAGCTTATAACGCGAAAAGGCTCAACATCTAATATCAATATGTCCTCCTAATAATCCACATCTATATAGTTATTTACTATAATATTAACTATAGTTATGCGGATTACCAATTTGTGGTACCACGTGCATTAAAGAATGCATGCATTAAGTTTATATAAAAAAAAAATGCATTAAGTTATTGTCTTTTTTTTTTCTTTTCTTTTTTAATAATTATATTGCCTTCTTTTACATGTGTACTTGTTGTGATACATATGCAAATATACAGAGGCAGAGCTATAAAAAAAATTTTTAGGGAACATAAATATATAAAAAAAAATCCAAAAAATACCCTATCATATATATAGTATTTATATTTCTAATTATTTACGTGTCTATTTAGTATTTACCCTTGTTAATAAATATTATAAGTACTTATACTTTATGCGAAGGAAAAAAAAAAAAAAAAAAAACTTGTTTTTGGGAAATAAAGAAGGTTTCTTTTGAAGTGATTTACTTATCTATTTATAGCAACATATATCTTAAAGATGTATTGATTTAATGAGTACTATGTATGACATAAGATTAATAAAGGAAAAAATAACGCATTAATCATTTATATAAACTTATCTATTTTAATAAAATGTACTTTGATTTAATGAGCTTCATATGATATAGAGTAATACACTTATAAAAAAAAAAAAAAAAAAATGACATACATAAGAGTAATAAAACCCTGAGGGATAGTTCAACTAGTCCGTCATTGAGTGTACTAAGTGGCGGCGCCACATACTAGTGAGGGTGTGCAAGTGCACACCTTGAATTCTTAAAAGCAAAGGAAAAAAAAAAATATATATAAGTATTGTATAGGTGTTGAACATTCTTAAATAAAATTTTGAATACCCTAATCCTAATAAACTCAATCCACCTAACCCAACAAAAAAAATAATAATCCCAAATAACAACAAAAGATTAACTTAAACAACAACCATAATAACAAAATAAGCCTCAAATAACAACAACGGGTGATGGTCTAATATGCGATGGTTTGTTTGTTTCACAGTTTTACGGTATCTAGTGTCTACCACTCAATGGCAGAATTAAGAAGGAAAAACAACAGGTTCTTGACTTTTTTTACATAACCAAACTGCTTCTAAAAAATAGAAGGATCAAAAATGTTTCTGTACAACTTAAATATTCGATTAGGTACTGAAAAATTGTGCCAATGATCTGAAATGCATGTAGGAATTTGTTGGATGTTTCATCTTTCAAGTTGCTTACCAAGATACCATGGTGCAACTTATTATGATCATGAAAAAACGCACATCAGCATAAGATTCAAGCAGCAAAAGACTATTGCAATCTGTTCATGCCAATTTATTAATGATGACTAAGAAAATAATCTATATATCCATGGTTACACAGTTGTTTTTGCATCAACAGTATCACACTAGCTGTAAAAAACCTGGCCTTCAATTAAGTCTATCTAGTTTTAGAGTCTTTAGACAAAACATGACCACTCAACAGTGCCAGTAAAAGTTAAGAGCCACGTAGCTTGATGACATCGAGGAGCATTAGGTTACAAATCCTTCTCTCCTAAAAACAAAAAACAAAAAAATAAGTGCCATTAAAAAACCTGACTATTGAAGCTACTTTAGTATGGCCATGTAATGCAGTAAAGACATTAGATGGAGCCAAAATTTTAAGATTGAGGGGTTCAAAGTAAACCAAACACAGGGATTTATATTAAAAATAAATAAAAAATAATAAAATGAGAATTTTTAGGAGGGTGATATATACTTTGTACATAGCTAAGCCAAGAGAATATCTATGCTAGTACTTAGTGAAAACCACTAATTAAGTTCTTAATAGATTGGTATAGACTTGACCCAAAGTTAGATTATGTGACAGCCTGAGAGACGCAAGCTATGCTATTACATAGTGTAATGGATTGCAATCAAAACCACTAATTAAGTTCTTAGAACAAAGCGTAATAGATTGCAATCAAACCACTAATTAAGTTCTTATACCTATGCTAGTACTTAGTGAAAACCGGCCGTAAGGCACAAACTTCTTCGGAAACACCCTCTTCCTTTGCCTCACGTTTCAAGTTGCTTGCCAAGATAGCATGGTGAAACTTACTATGATCATGAAAAAAATGCCAAAACAATAAAAGACTATTACAATCAACTCATTATATTTGCATAGAAACATTGCATAGACAAAGGATGAGCGTTACAATATTAAAAATTACATAATCCATCAATCTCATAGCTAATCCAGGATTATCATCTATGCTTGTACTTATTAAAAACTACTAAATAAGTTGTCACAAGACTCCCAACATAGCATAATATATTGCTATAGACTTGTACTCATTGTTGGGAAGGCCAAAGGAAAGCTCCCATAGCATACTTCCTCTTCTGGGTGACATCTCCAGTTACAGGCAAGCCATACTCATTCAACAGGCAGTCCAATTTCCACTCAGGCATGGTCTCATAGTCACTCTTTTTGTACCTTGGGTAGTGCAGAGGCATCTGGAACTGGACGCAATTGTTGCTCTTGGTGTTCACTTGGTGCCCATTTGGCCTTAGACCAGGCATGGCATAAGAAGTATTGGAAAAACTGGTTCCACTCATCATTCCCACCTTTTCCACTATGTCTTTGTTTTGAGTTGAGCATAACTCAATGCTAAGTCGCCCTTTTATAGACATGCTAGAAAGTAGAATATTATTAGGGTATGTACTAGAGGAAAAGAAAAAACTAGAATGAGTGTGCATTTAATGTTTTGAAAGTGAAGCATTTTGATTTTTTTAACATTATGATGGAATCTTTAATTTAGTAGAATTATTTTATGTGAGCTCAAGGGATGAGAGTCACACTTTAATGCACCTCAACAACATTGAAAGCTATGTCAGATTCCAAATTCATGCCTTGCAATTGCATGGTTAGGATATTTTATTTGATTGAGCTCTAGATTGAGTGTTAGACAATCCATCTTTGAGAGCTTTCCATTCAAGTTACAAAATAATGATCCCAATTGCAGCTTTGATGTTACGCATGTACATCTATATCCAATTTTGATTTTTATTGCACTAGGGAAAGGCAGGACCATGAACTCAATCTAAAATCAGAGAAGAGGCTAGAACCTGAAAGACTTGGACAAGGCTGATGGATAGTTTGAAATTGTAACAATAAATTCATTTTCAAAATTTTAATATTGTATGCAATAATTAGACTGTAAACTTTATTCCAATATTTCAAAAACCCAACAATACCTCACATAATACCAAGTGGCATGGCTAACTTCAGTCAAATGGAAATGGTAATTACAAAAAAGTTTAATCAACCAACAACCAAGCTTTAGTGTAAAAAATTTTGGGTTTGGCTATGGGTCCTTAACAGACTAATCAGTGTCGGCTACATGTATTCTATAAAAAAGTTTAACATAACTAAATAATAAAAAATGTCCAAAGTGTTATTATATATATGCATAAGATGCTTTCAATGTCATTGTCCAACTCAAATACATACTACACATGATTTCCTACAAACGTAACTAAATATTTTTTTTTAAGAAAAAACCAAAGTGTTAGGATATTGGAACTTTTTTTTTTTTAAATCTAAATGTTAGGATATTGGCACGTCCTTTTTTTTTTTTTTTTTTTTTTTTTTTTTTTTTTTTTTTTTTTTTAATTAATTTTATTTTAATTCACTAATTTTTTTTTTTTTTTTTTTTGTTTTTTTTTTTTTTTTAAATGTGTAAGTGTTAGGATATATATTATGCCTTCTTATAAGCAAACCAAGATAAAATAGCCTCCCTACTCCAAATAAAGGTCTCTAGGAACTATTTTACCCATATCAGGAATCTAAGTGTTAGGATATACCTTCACATTTTTCGTTTGGATAACCATGTAGAATAAAAAAAAAAAAAAAAAAATACCTTACACATCTGAGACCATGACACCGTCCTGAAATGGAGAGAGAGATAGGCAGCCAAAAAAATAAAAGAAAAAAGGAAAAAATAATGCATTAATCATTTATATAAACTTATCTATTTTAATAAAATATATTTTGATTTAATGAGCTACATATGATATAAGAGTAATAAAATCCTGAGAGATAGTTCAATTAGTCCGTCATTGGGTGTACTCAGTAGCGGCGCCACATACTTGCACACCCTAAATTCTTAAAAAAACAAAAAAAAAAAAAAATTATATAAGTATTGTATAGATGTTGAACACCCTTAAATAAAATTTTGAACACCCTCAAATAAATTTTGAACACCCTAATCCTAATAAACTCAATCCAGTTAACCCAACAAAAAAAACAAAAGCCCAAATAACAACAAAAAATTAACTCAAACAACAATCATAATAACAAAATAAACCCAAATAACAACAACGTGTGATGGTCTGATATGCGATGGTTTGTTTGTTTCACAGTTTTACTGTATCCACTGTGTGAGTTTGTGCTTTGATTTGTGGTTTATTTATTTGGTTGTTTGTGGTTTTGTCACTTTGTGGCTTGTGGCTTTATAATGAATATTAACAACTAAAATAATAGTGTTTTAATTAAATATTTTAATTAATCATATAACTTAATTAAACTAAATTATTTTTGTCTATTTATCCACATATCACATGTTGAATGCCTTATCGTTTATTTTTTATTCTTTTGCTAGTGTACTATGGAGAAATTTCTGATAAATAAATCACTTATACCGAAATATTCATCTTCTACCCAGGATAAACCAAGATGATTATAACAGCAGACCAAATTCTTCTATACCGCAAGATTCATGTATTATTATTATTATTATTTTTTTTTTTTTGTGATGTTATATTCAAGTTTTGTATTGAACAACTTAAAATTCCTGGAACAACCACTAGGTATACTCCCAAATGGTCACTAGTGCGGATCTCCTCAGGAACACCTATATGAGGCAAAATTCTGTGTCTATAGTGGTACGCGTGGTTAGTAGGGTGTTACGTAAATGCAATACAATTTATTTTTTAAAATCTAGGGGGCACTATTTAAATTTTATAGATAAGTTGATATTTTTTATAAAATAATATAAGAGAGAGTGACAAAATTGTAAAAGCCAAGGGGAGCCATCTAGGGCAACATTATTTAAATTTTATAGATAAATTGGTATTATATATATATATATAATATATATATATATATATATAAAAGATAGAAAGGCAAAATTGTTATACTTTGATTGGAAATTCTTTGGTCCTGTGAGAGGATGATCTCACTAGAAGTAATATGTATGTCATTTGAAGCTCAAATAATATGCATTTTATCCCAAATAGAAAACATGTTACTTCAAATGATTAACCTAGGGACCAAAGTCACCTCTTACTTTGATTACAATATTGTCTATCGGAATGCATTGTGCCATTTTGGTTTAGTACATCTTTTTATTATTATATTATTTTACAATCTCTGACGAGGGAAAATTTGATGGGAAGCGGTTTGGTTTTGATGGTTGGATTAAATAATTATAGATAGGGGTTTATATGTGATCAAGAAAACACCTATATTATAAGGTTGTTGAAAGCCTTATTTTTAATGTTTGATATTGTTTATTATGATGAAGAAGCGTGCATATAACAACCAAATCTATATTTGCGAAAACCAAAATCTACAAAAACTAGAAAAGCAAAGTCAAGAGGAACTATTATTAAAAAATAAATAAATAAAAAATAAAAAAGTTCCTTCATGAATGGTAACAAAAAGGTAAAGTCAAAATGTTAAGAGAAACCCAGTTCATCTGAAAAGGATTGAGAGCGTTGATTATTAATAAAAGAAACATAAGAGCTGAGATTAAGTAACATGAAAATTGGTTATAAAAAAAATGTAACCTGAAAATTAATTAAAATAAAAATCAATTAAAATGCATACACATAGTGCAGGTTAAATGTTATAGATCTAACAGTGTACAGTCTAACACGTCATTTAAAAATTTAAATGACGTAACAGTCTGTATACTGTTAGATCCAAGAAATAAAATATGAACCATGAAATAAACAAATGGAGAAATTTTCAAATAGAGAGAATCATGTTCCAGTTTATATTATGCCTGAAATATTCTTTTAATTCCCGGACAAACTGGTTTTCTGCATTAGTAAAAATACTTGCATGCAAAGGCGAATTTACTTGGTTTAATGTCCAAGTTTTAACTTATTTCTAGAATAAGAAGGAATAAAACCAGGTTCACAAATCACCAGACCTCGTTTTTCTTTTGGGAAAGCTGAGCTATGTTAAGTAGCATTAGATTCAGCAAAAAAAGTAGCATTAGAAGAGTTAGAAACCCTATTTAGTTTAGTTGATGAAGGTGTATTATGGTTATCTATATCGAGTTTATCCTCTAAACATTAACTAATCCACCTCCGAAACATTACCACCTAAAAGGTCACAACCTCACAACTGTGAGGATCATTCCAGAGTTTTAAGTAAGAGCATCACAAGTAGAATTTGAATTTGAATTTGAACAAGTATATTCAACACAAATTGCTAAAAGAATTTTAATTTTCCAACCTACAAGCAGTAGGTTCATGTAAGGGTCAAATTTTTATATTTGCCAACAATTGTTGGCTATCATTATAAGAAAAATGATATTTGGAGACGAACAACTTTCGTTACACAACCTCTTCATTTTGTCACCAGAGTTATTAGATAACGAACATGGTTTTGTTACATTAAACTAGTCACTAAAAGTTCTTGTGACGAACTATTTCGTCACCGAATGACTTTATATATATATATATATATATAATATATATATATATATAAAAAAAAACAATTGGTGACACACATGTTTTGTCACCCAATGTTTTATTTGTTATTTATTTTTTTTTATTAAGCTATTGGGTGACCATACACCTAAAGTTTTTATCACCTAAAGATTTATGTGGTGACAAATTATTTTTTCACCAATTATTTGTATTTTTTTTTTTTATTAAGCTATGGGGTGACGATATTATTTCGTCACCTAAAAATTTATGTGGTGACAAATTATTTCATCACCAATTATTTTTATTTTTTTTATTAAGCTATGAGGTGACGATATTATTCTGTCACCTAAGACTTTATGTGGTGACAAAATATTCCATCACCAATTATTTTTATTTTCCTTTTTATTTTTTTTATTAAGCTATTTGGTGATGAAACTAGTTTTACAAACATGATATGCATAGAGTGATATACGTACATAATTCTTCTCAGCCTTTGGGATAATCCTTTTTTTTTTCTTTAGATCGTAGTGGGTTTCACGATAGATGACTATTGCCTTAGGAAGTTGACCCTCATTACCTTCCATCTGATTAATTAATTATCAATGTTAGATCATAAACCTAGCTAATTGAGTATAACAAGTAATATACTAAGTTTTATGAAATTGAAAAAAATATGTAGTCCCTCATGTTCCCTAAAGGCCAATGACTTCGATCCAACTCTATGTTTACTCTTGTCTGGATTTTTATTTCTGTTTTTTTGGTTTTTCAATGCCAGTCTCTACAAAGGACAAAGACCAAAATACAATGAAACATTTAAAATTAGCACTAGATTATGAATCTCACAATGTATATCCACTTCTTGTCTCAAATAAATATTAATCTAATGAATTTGATAACATAATAATGTAGTAGATGTGAATCTCACAATGTATATCCACTTCTTGTCTCAAATAAATATTAATCTAATGAATTTGATAACATAATAATGTGGTAGATGTGGGACAATGAAAAAATATGCATAAAAATATTAATCCATTAAATATTTACCTAATGCATAGGTATTCTTTAGATGAAATGGAGCACATATTTCACTTGTAATGAAACTTTTTATGATTTCAAGTTACCTGAAACTCAGTTTTATTCTACTTCTTGTCGATTAGTTCAATCCAATTTTCGACAGTGACATTCTCAAGTGGGTGGTTTCTCTCACGTATTTGACTCCATGAGTCAGCTTGGATGTCTAAAGGGTGCCGCTGATTCCAAATTGAGATGCTTCTCCACGGATATTGCTGGGGTACCTCTCTATTATTATTCCAATATACCATTTCATCAAGTTAGGAGCAAATTTTCAACGTGCACTTGACATATTGAGCATTAGTTTCCTTGCATAGGACAAACATCAAGAATTTGTTCTCCATTCAACAGAAACTAACTTCTTTTAGACTAGATGTTTTAGCAGATGATGGCCATATAATGTTGATTAGAAGAATGAGAAAAATAGTGGGTTTTAGTTTGCTTAAGTGATATAGTTTAACCCAAACCCAATTTGAGCTTAATCAAATATACCTAATATACCTAAAAAAAGACATACATTAAATTATCAATAGCCAACTCAGTTATTTATTATTTTTCTCAAACTAAGCTCTGCTCTTTGTTTCTTTCTTTAGTTTCTTGATTTTTCTCCGTTGCCCTCTCTCTCTCTCTCTCTCTCTCTCTCTCTCTCTCTCTCTCTCTCTCTCTCTCTCTCTCTCTCTCTCTCTCTCTCTCTCTCTCTCTCTCTCTCTCTCTCTCTCTCTCTCTCTCTCTCTCTCTCTCTCTCTCTCTCTCTCTCAGAGTTAAAAACTTTTCCTCTACAACTTCCCCATGAAGCAAACACATCTCCAACGAGACCTGGGAAGAGTGTTTTGCAACTCCACCGAGACTTGGGAATGGTAGATCAGAACAAAATTCTCTCCAAAAACCCCACGGCCGTTTTCTCTCAATCTTTAAACCCTATAAGTTTTTCCCTTACATCTCCTTAAGGATTTCTTTATTTTTTATTTGTTTATGTACTTTATTTTTTATTTGTTTCTCTACTGTCTATTGTGATTCTTTGATGCTCGTAGTTAGTATTTGATGGGGATGACTTGGATTGAATTTATTTTGTATTAGAGGATTGAGCTCTATAGTTGATTACTTTGCAATTTATATCATTTTTTACTTACACTTTATTTGTTTGACAAAATGTCTCTGATAAAAGAATTAGTAGATGATAAGTTTTTTTTTCTAAATTCCTATATTTGCATTTTTTTTTTTTTTTTTATGATGTCGATTATTCAAGTTTTTAAATAAACCCTTGAAAAAAAATAATAAATTGAAGCCGCCACTGATCAGGTCATGTTGATTAATATACTTTTCAACATAATGTTCCCTTCAGGAGCTTTTCATCACATAAATCTCAAAATGTTTTATGATAATAATAATAATAATAATAGAGATTTTGAACTATCAAAATTATTTCAAGATGTCGTAACTCTTAAGGCGAGACTAGTGCACTAGGCACGTCTACAAGTGAAATGACTCGACTTGAAAACTTTTCATTTGAAGGGGTTTCCACTTTCCAATGCGTTATAAAAATAACGTATCAAGACGAAATTCCGACTTAATAGACCTATGGTCGCCTCAACAAATCAAATTCCGCTATTTGATTTTTTTTTTTTTTACCTTTGCAAATTCTGTATTCTTTGTCTTTATCCTAGCATTTTGACTCGAGGGAGGGGCCTTCTCTCCTGTAGACTGTTCTCAGTTCTTGTCTAAATTGAGGAATTCAACTTGTGTTTTTGTTAATCTTATACAGATTGACCAATCTGCCTCTGAGGCATTCTACTACTCCAGAAAGATCACAACCTCGTAACAGTAAGGTTAAAATTTTCTTTATTCTTCAAGGGCAAACAAACTTCTAAGTACCATCAGTAAATTTTGAGCGTTAAGTGAATTCCAGGATACACACAAGAAATAAAGCGGATGAAGCAAAGAATATTTTGATTCAGAAATTCTGATTCCCAACAATTTCTTATTGCCATTCTTTGTCATCACATATTAAAAAAGCACTGGTAGAACACGATGTTGAACAAGTATATTCAGCAAATAACTGCTAAAAGAATTTAAGAGAACGATCTACATGTCAGTATATTCGTGCAAACAATGGAATCAATTTGTTCTCTCACAACTTTGGGAGAGTAACTGTTAGTGAGGGAATTGGTGTTGTTGACAGCAATGAAGAACCCAGATGTCTAAATGATGGTACTGATTCCAGCTACAGATGCTTCTCCATGGATATAGGTGTGATATCCCCTCTATATTTATATTCCAGTTGCAGCATTTCATAAAGTTAGAAGCAACTTCCGCTGGGCAACTTATAAAAGCATTAGTTTCCTTGAACGAGAGAATCATCAAGAATCTGTTCTTCGTTCAACAGAAATTTCTTTTAGAATCTCAGGAGCAGCTTTAGAGGGTGATGGCAAATCTACCAGCATGTTTGGAGGGGCAAAATACATGTGTAGTGACATCATACAGATAATAATACCCAAGAAAAGCTGCAGCAAGATAAGAAAAGAAATATACACAGATCATTAATCATGTAAAAAATACACTGGCACAATAACTTTTTGACTTTAAAGTGCATGGAAAGTTGGAAACTTACCTGCAGTGTAGGCTTGAAACTGAAAAGGTATACAGATAGAACCATTGTAAGCAGCATAGCCATTGATGTGGAATACACCTGATTTAAGCATAAGTTAGAAGCAGGTAAAAAGAAGAAAACACATTAATTGAAGAACCCATATTGGGCACCAAGTTAGACTCAGAAAATTCTATGTATTCTACTAGGAAACTCCATACAGAGGTTCCTAAACAAAATGTGTAAATAACTTTGCTTTTGTCATTTTCTAAGAGCCTCAACTCTCCATACAGCCATTCTGCTTGGGGTAGAGGTTGAATTGAGTGTAACTTCAATGAAACAAGATTCCTTACTCCAAAAAAGGGTCAACAGAAAAAATTGCATCATTGTTAGTTAAACATAAGTGAAGCCTTGTCCGAAATGAATTCACCACTTGTCTGTACATTTTCTGTACTTGAAATGGCAAGTTTTGCCAAAACCTTAGGCTGACAATTCTGAGCAGTTTTCACAGTTTATTGAACAATGCTTACAGAGTATATTGGAAAAATGTACTATTATAGGATTCACATACATCTGTTGTAACATAACCAAAACAAATAATAGATAAAGAAAATATGAAGTGTGCTCCAGCAATAAGGTTGTATGCCAGAACTAAGCAGCCAAAACGCAAAAAGCTACCAAATAAGAGAGGACCTGATCCAATGGTGGCCACAATAGAGGAAGAAAAAAATTAAGGCCCAAATGCTCTCCGGATTCCAGCCCATGGTGGCAGGTTTCAAAGTAATTTATGACTAGGCTAGCACAGGCTAACAGCCACTAAGCACAGGCTAGCCAATGACTAAAGTCAAGTATCCTTTTCTTGGTCGGAACGGCCCACAAACCGCATCACCCTTTTCCCTCAAGAATCTCATATCCCAGTAAAAACGAAATAAGTCTACACTCCAAATGTCAGGTCCTGTTCTGAAGTATAAAAATGATTCTAGTGAAGTGCTAAGCTTGGGAGAAAAGAGCACGTTAAAGGTGACATTGGGATATCTCTCTTGATCATGAGTGAATACAAGTTATACGACATGCACCTAGAGAGAGATTGTAACAGGAAAATTTCCTTTGGACCAATAGTTTGAACATGCACTATCACAAGTACTTGGGGTCAAATTCAAAAATCCATGACTTTAAGAATAGTCAAAGACGTGCAAGAATCCTTCTTCAAGAAATTTTCATTATAATAATTTGCACATGAAAGTAAGAGGAAAAGTTGTCCTTTATTGAATTAGAGAAAGGATTCTTTTGGATTGTCCTGCCGACAAAGCTCTTGGAGCCAGAGCATAACATTAGAGAGATACAATTTAGTTTAAAATAAACTTTTCAGTATACTTAGAATGCTAATGTGGTTCCACAAAGACTCTTAAATAAGTAAATCAGTACCAAAATGCAACTAAAAGGTCACATAACATTTAAGGGGGAAAAGGGAACTAATGGAATATTTCATTGATCTGCATTTTCGTGTAGCATATATTTGTGAATGAAATATTTAAAAGAAATATGATAACAAAACCATGGAAGTTAGTCCAAAGGTAAAAGCAATCACCTTCACAATATTGTCAGCATACTTCATCATCCATGAAACTAGCAAGCCTGTGGATCCAAGGTTTAATACCACCATCCAAGTTGTAATACTATATCCATTGAAAATTCGGGACCACCAAGGACCCTTCTCAAATCCACCTGTGAAATCATCCACAATAAGCCGTGCCATATTGAAAATCACACCAAACCTGAGAAGGAAACATTATCTGAAAATGAACTGGTGTAGTGGAAATACTTAACAAACGGGGAGTTGACACACTAAAGTACAATCAAAATATAATTATATATATCTCACAGGAAATGAATTCTTTGTCACAGCAAATTCCAACATCTTTTAAGAATTCCAACAATGAAAGATTTCTGGGTGAGGGTTTGCAATGCAGCTACTCACAATGCAGAAGGATATTAAATAACAGATGCTACTTTTGAAGAAGCAAGTTGTTGTGTGGAGAAAAGATACCTACGTATATAATTGTACATTCTGCCAATACAAGCTATCATTGTTCTTCTTCATCAAAAACTCTGTGTATACACCTGCCGATGCTGATAGACAAGCAGATAGGATTCCTAACATATATCCTTGGATTGGTGCTGAGAACAGAGAGTCACATGAACCCTCTCCACAACCTTTAGTCTACAATAATTGAAAAGGGAATGGTTCAACTACACATGTTACATCAATAATTAGTTCAGATTTAGGGCATTACTCAAGAAATTATCTCAGTCAAGTTTTTCATCACCTCAGATAATAACAGAACAGAAATTCAGACACAAGAGACATTCTTTCATATAGACGTTCATATCACACATTATTGAGCAAGGCAATAATAGAAGACTCTTCTCAACCAAAAAAGAAAATGGAAATGACTTCATAGAGTATGATCCCTCCAAACGCATATAGAAATGCCTTCAAATAAAGTAAATAACAAAAATACTGCAACAATGGAACCATCATATATAATGCTTTACACCAACATTTTTGGTTATCTTTATGAAAGAACATGATATACAAAGAACTAAATGGGCTGTTGCAACCTTTAAATACCAAAAAAAAAAACATGGTTACTGCATCTGCCATAGGCAATTAACATGATTTGTGCAATTGGTAGAGGAAACATGAAGGAGAAGCTTGTTAATTGTCTATCATGTCGCATTGAAAACCGGTTATCTCTGATTAGCCCCACTCAAGATTTTCCAGGTTTGTCCTTTAATTAGCCATTTGAGATCAATTCAAACAAAGAGGTAGCGAAACTTAAAATAAAGGGCAATACTTCTAATAAGATTATAAAATGTATGTTTTCCAATCCCTATAATAGAGGCCATATAAACACTAGGCAGGAAGCCGCCTCACATTAATTCAAATATGCTTTCTTAACTTGTACGAAGATCATCAAGCTAAAAACATCAAACTTAAACAGAAATAGTACATCACAAAAATTGGACTAACATCATAGTTTTCAAAAACGAAACCAGCTCCAATTTAAATTCATAAGAATAATTTCAACTCATCACCTGGCTCGTGGTCGTTCCAATTGCTAACAAAACAATAGCCATCCATTGTAGATTCGACAGCTTCCTCTTCAGGAATAGCCTAAGCATGAAACAACAATTTACAACATAATAAACAAATTTCCAGATCACTTTCTTGTTTTTTTTTCCGTCTTTAAAAGTTGAAACATCAGTTTATAACGCGTATATATTAAAACTAGCAATAGTTGTGTACAATGTAGGCACCTGAACAAAATGCCAGTGGTCACAATCTTCAAATTACCCATGATTTGATACGTGGATGTATCGACATAAGTCAATGTCGCGAATTGAACATTGTTATGAACAAGATATATAATCGAAGGGATCGGATATAACCGCACGCTATTCCACTCCGTGGTCATCCTCGTAGTCGATAATACCCGGCGTTCTCGCCATAAAAGTAAACTAGAAACCACTAGCTGTAGTTAAAATTCAAAAAAATAAAATAAAATACAAAATTAATTAAGGATTCTCTAATGGCAGTAATAATTAGCACAAGTAATTGCATAATTGAAGTAAACCTTGAAAACTTCAGCGAGAAATGGAACGGTTGCATAGTCATAGATATAGCGTCCATTACTTTGAGAGAGAGTTGTCAAAATTCCCTGTCAATATTGGAAATGCGTGAATAAAATGTAAGGAATCGAGGAATGATTGAAAAGCTGAAATAAATAGGGTTTTAGTTTTAGGGTTAAATTTAGGGGGGGACCTGAGAGCTGGTGAGAATGGTGAGGAGCGCGGCTACGAAGTACCACTGCATCGTCTTTGTCTTCGTCTACGGTGGGTGGTGATTGCATGAAACGCAGTCGTTTTTGGTGGTTCCTTCTTTGAAATCTGGACCTTTTTGGAGTTTTAGAGCAATGCCCAGCTGAGTTCAGTGATGACCTGGGGTTCAGATTTTTAACTGTTTCTAAAAATAGAAATAGTGTGTTTCTTACTTTTTGTTTAAAAAAAAAATGATTTGCAAGATTTTTTTTTTTTTATTATTTGACATTTTGATTAATAAAATTGAATTTTCTATATGTAAATTTTAAAAATAATTTCATTCTTCTTAGTGAACGATTTTCCAATATTATTAATATCGCTGTTGTCGAAATATTTCATACCTAGAATTAATGTAAATTGGATAGAATACGTGTGAGTATTATGCATCTCATTTTTTGGAGTTCAAATTAAGCTATAAGAAATTAAGAAGAGCCTTTATCAAAAAAAGAAATTAAGAAGAGCCTTAAAATTAACTTAACTAGTGATTTCATTGTGCCATGATAAATGGTCTTTTTGGTTCGGGTCCAATCGAGAGATCACAAATTTTGGATTGGTCCTTCATTGTGAAAGTGAATTCGTGCTTATGACTCATCTGAATTATGTGGATTGGATTGGAAAAGTGTGTGTTGTGAGAGCGCTTGTTGAGTCTTGCATCGAATGTTTATTAGGACAAATTGGGTTATATAAGTAATTATGAGCATATTTAATTGTTATGGCTAACACGTTCCTCATATTGCAACAAAAGAACTTGAAAAATTTATGACTTCTGGACACCCATTTTCTTTTAGATTTAAATACATCGAAGCCCTAAACAACATATATCCAAGGATGCCTCCCTATCCAAAAACAAAAAGCTTCATAAAGATTTGAATAAAAGAGAAGGATTTTGAAAATTAACTTGTTTTACTAAGTTGCCTTTCATTGTTAGGACAAAAGTGTTTGATCTTCTTATTATCAATTATTTTCATGTAAGAAACTATTTTTGTTCAAATCTTATAATCTAAAATTTTCTAATAAATAAAATTATAAAATATGTACAAGGAGTATGTTGTTTTGTCATAGGTAATGTTGTAAAAAACATGATTGATAAGTGAAGCAAAAATATTATTATTTCATTGATTTACTCATCCACTCAAGGACACATAAATATATCCGTAATAATTAAATAACATTATAAATAGTATACTTTTATTAGGTAACTTATGTTTATAAATCTGGTATTCAAACTCAAAATATAAGGAATTTTTTTTTTTAGAATTTTCAGAGGGATTAGGGAAAAATAAATAAGTTAATTTTTATAATTTTAAAAATAATCAATTTGATAAATTATCAGTTGAATCAAAACTGATTGATTCAATCTTATTCAAAAGTATTCGAATTGTATAAAGGAATTGATTGGATTGTAAATGACATTAACTCTCACCGTTCAACTTCAGCCAAATGAATGCATTGGTCTGACACCAAAACATTCTCTTTAATTTTTCCTCTCTATCTCTTCTGCCTCACTCATGCTCTTTAAAATTTAGGTACAACAATACTTCTACATCAAACAAAATAATTCAATGAAATAAATTCATCCAGACACACTCCAACAAGACCTTTTCTTTTTCTTTTTTCAATAAATGAAAGAACAAGAGTGTTGTCTATTCGCAACCAAATGAATTCCATGCTAAACATGTACAAGATAGAGTGACAGTTTGCTAATGACGCCTGAACTTTGGGATAATGACATTGTTGTTAAAATAAATAAATAAATAAAAAAGTAAGCTAGCCACTAGTCTCAAATGATACCATGTGCTCTCTCGGTGGTATCTTTAAACAGTTTAAAGATAATAATTGTCTTTCACATTATTAATTTTACACACCATATATATATATATATATATATATATATATATATATATATATATATATATATATATATATCTTACTTCACAAGTTGACATTATTAATTTTACACACCAACCAAAATTATATATATATATATATATATATCTTACTTCATAAGTTGACATTATTAATTTTACACACCAACCAAAATTTTTGTATTATCCTTTTTGCTTCCTCAATTAGAAGTCAACTCGTGAAAGGTTTGGTTCATTTCTTTTCAAAGCCCGTATGATGTAGTGTAGCACTCTGATTCCAATATTCTTTGCAAAGATCAAAAGCCCATAACAACAAGGAACATGTCTCGCTAGGTTGTAAGATGTTTATTAAAGTATAAGCCTCATTTTGGAAATTAATATATCAGTTTGGCTGGAGCGTTTGATTGCATTTGTTATTCAAGGAAATCAAGGTAGGTAGAAAGGAATCCGGCTGTGCATTAGACGTGTGATGTCTGACTTACTAACGTGTATAAAAATGAAGCAGTAGGCGCATATTATTAATACACATCTAAATGTGAATCTATATTCATTAAATGTGCACATTTGCGATTAAGGTTAATGTTCCCAATTTATAGATATTGATGTTCTCAATTTGTAAATGCATGTCTACACTAGGTGGTGTGTACGCACCATGATATGCAATAAAATTTATTCTTAAAAATATGTGACATGACTATTTCGGAAAATTATTAGATACTCCGGGAGTACATTAAATGCGTACTCCCTCCTCTCACAGAAGTAGTGGGTCCCATCATGAATTTAATTAGTGGGACCCATAACTTTTGTGAGAAGAGGGAGTACACATTTAATGTACTCCCGGAGTTTAGTATAATTACCCGGGTGATAAGTTATGACTTATGATTGAAATACCATCACTTTTATATGAACCATTACTGCCACTATTTTATTATGCATCAATCACAAATTCACAACAACCAATAACTTGATAGTGTGAACTGTGAACAGTTTTGTATTCTTAAACTTATTGTTCTAGTTTAGTACACAAAGGCCGTAAATGCAAGCCAAAACCTAAAGAATGAAAATTCAAAATTGATTGCATGTATATTTTTATTGCTTGCATATTAGCTAAAAACACCCTTAACACAAAACCAAGGGCCCATTTAGTTAGCGGAAATAAAACGGTATATATGATATATCATGCCTAATCATTTTCAAAAATAAATCAAGAATTCATTTGTAAAGTTTATACATTCAGGTCGGTTTCATTTGATATGGGTCAATTTCAAGATATTAATTCAAAATAACTTTAAAAATTGCCGGCCATTCACTGTCTTCTATTATTGTTTTCATTTGTTAATGATCTTGACGACAGAAGCAAGTTTTTTTTTTTTTTTTTTTTTTTTTTTTTTTTTTTTTTTTTTTTTTTTTTTTTTTTTTTCTTAATAGACAGAAGCAAGTGTTTTAGTTGCTAAAATATAGCTCTCAAACTTTGATGATAAAAAAAAGATAGAGATGACCCGTCTCAAGCATGACACATGCAAGGGTTGGATTACTTTTCACGTTAAGGCGTTCACCTACCTACCATTAAAAAAAAACAAAACAATAACTTATCCATTCATAATTTTAAATTATGTAAAGATATTATTAATTATATTATAAAGGGTTACAAATTACAAACTCATATGATAATTAATGTGATTGGGGTCACTTAAACAATATAATAAATAAAATTTTAAATTACTTTTATTGTTTGAGTTGTGTTAGGGGTACTATGAATTGAATGTGTGAACTTTTAGATACAAAACTAAATCATAATTAAAAAATTATTAATATATTATTGATGTAACACTCATCACATAAATTGTCATGCAAGTTTGTAATCCTTTTATGTAAAATTTATAATACCTTTAACATTTTCTCTTTTATGTTGTGTTTACAATCCCAAGAGCTTTGTAGCTTAATTAGCATTGTCTGCTTTCTTGAGTTCAAATCTCTACCCCCAATTATCCAATTATAAAAAATAAAAAATCAACAAAAATAAGTGGCTTAAGACTTTTTTTTTTTTTAGAATAGCTGACTTAATGCAATGCAACCAACTATACAGACACTAATGTTTTGCTATCATTTCTATCAAAATAAATAAATAAATAATGTATGTGTGAATTGTGATCTGTTTCATGTAACCATGCAGTTTCATTGGCAATGGAAATTGGAGGCATGCACAAAATCCAGTCCACTACAATGATTGTTTCCCCGTAATCTTTGGGGCAAAGACATCGTGGACGTCACGATGAACACTTTAAACGTGCCAGGCACCCATACATCTACATAACGCTATCACGTCTCTCACTCCGCCACTAATTATGGGCAGGTAAAATACAACTCGAAGCACAATTAACTTCCTAAAAACCAGGAAGACTACTTACTAAATTTTATTGGCCAAAATTCACTTTAACTATGTTTAAAAGAATTAAATGAAGCCACAAGATAGTTTAATGGCATTACTTGCTTCCCTTATGAGAGGTTTCAAAATCTCTTTCCTATTATTGTAAGTTCGTAACTATCAAATTATCAACAAATAAACAAAAATGAGTAAGTCATAAAGGAATAAAATATGGTTTTTATTTTTGGTATTTGTGTGTTTGAGAGTTTTATATATATATATATATTATTTTATTAGTATATAACTATATATATCTTTTACCTTTATTTGTCTTTTTTTAAAATAAAGATAAAATTGATACTATGTGATCATTTCATTGAAGGAATAAACATTTCTCTTTTTTTTTGGGAGAAATATATGGAATATCGGTTAAAAATATTTTTATTTCATTTCTTTTTATTCCATTTTATTTTCATATGAATCTCATCTTGCGTGATACACGCATTGTTCTTTGATTAATGACTATGGTCAATGTCTTCACTCACTATGTATATTGGCTTTCACTTTTTGTTCATTTCAAAATGTCAAAAACCCCTTTAAGAAAAGGAAAAGAAAAAAAAAAGTATGGCAAGGAGAATGACTGAAAAAGTAAAGATAGGACCGAGTACAATGTTCATTACAAACATTGAACTCATTTCTTTGTCGTTTGACTTCAATAGAACTTATTAGCAAGTAAAACATGGGGCACTACTATTCTTTGGTAGAAAAGAACAATCTCATATTCCAAATAATTATGATGGCAATTATTTTGTCATTTTTTTAGTGGACAAATGTGCCAAAAAAGAATTAGGTAGAAAACCCACCGCCTTATGTTTTGTGATAGCAATAATTATTAACACCACGTAAGTATTATAATATTGTGAAACTCAGAATAAGATCATTTTTATTTCAGAAATTAAAGAAAATTCCTTTAATTTGGTTTATTTCATGATTCAGATTTTATTTCTTAAATCTAACAATTTACAAACTGTCATGTCATTTAAAATTTTAAATAACGTGGTAATCTATACACTGTTAAATCTGTAATATTTAATTTGAACCATGAAATAAACCAAATGGATAAAGGATTCTATTAGATGAAACTCACATGCTATCAAAACAAAATGTTATCATAATATTTTCATAATATTATCTAACTGGCAATGAGTTGTTATTGTTTTTCACAACTATAGACCTACCATTAACACTACTATATTGTTGACTAGTTACAATTTAACACTTAAATAATACTGTGAAAACGTTGTGACCTTACCTTTATTGAATGAATACAGACCTTAATATTGAATGAATACATACCTTACAACTTGCTTACTTGGCCTACCTTAACATTCTTCTAGCAACATATTTAGGCCATCACAACTCAATTTTTTTTGGTTGTTTGTTTGTTTATTTAGGTCATTAACTTTACTTGGTAGTCCAAAGTCGACTTTTTACAGGTTGAATTAAATTCATTAATTAACAATAAATCGTCGTAGTTGCGTGTTGTACTCTCAAACGGCCATCCGTTACCACCATACCAAACGCTTCTACCAAAACGCCACCGTTTCATTTACTAACGACGTCGTTGAATGATGTAAACAATCGAGAACAGCCAACACGGCAGTTATAACCGTTAAGGTTAAACAAAAGTAACGATTTTTAAAAAATAAAAAATAAAAGATAATTTCAATTTTGTACATTAAAAAACGAAAACGAAACTCGCGGGAACATAATATAAATACGAGTCCCAAAAAAACCGGACCTTTTCGACGGCCACGACTTGAGCAATTTCCAGACAAGCTGACAAAACTGATTCTTCCTCTTGTTCTTGATCTGGCTTTTGTTGGGTCACATAAATCAATTCGTTGATTTTAGACCTGACAAAACTGCCACCTCGAAGTTTCAGATACAATAACCAGTCAAAAAACATTGTTTCTTTTTGTGGGATACTTGGTCTGGTCGTAACGGAATTGGTCAGTTTCTATTTGGTTTTGTTAGCAAATATTATTGCTTTTTTGTTTCCCTTTATGGTTTTTTTTTTTTTATTTGGGTGTCCATTGACTATGGTTTGCTGCATGATCAGATCAAATAGAATACAGGTGAATTGGGTTCGTGAGAATTGGATAGCAATTCGTGATTTTGGGATGTTCTTTTTTCGATTGGTGAATAAATGAACATTTACTAAAGGTAGAGATGCTAAAGTACTTTTGGTTTTCAACTATTATTGCTTTTTTCATTTTTTCTTTCTTTTTTTGATATTGGAGTCTTGGAGAAATATATTTTCATGTTGATGATGCTTGAACTTGTTTTAGTTTGTTCTGATTTAGAACAGCTTTGTTCTTCTTTTTTTTTATTTATTTAAAAAATTTCCTGTCTTTATTGTCTGACTTTTGTTTTCTGGTTTTTTGTTTTTGAAATCATGATCTGAAGGCTGCTGCATGGTTAAATTTTGTGTTGCATCTTGAGGATTTGATACCCCAGATTGCGAATTCACCTCTCTAAGGCCGGAATGGAACAATTCCGGCATATTGGAGAGGTGCTTGGAAGTTTGAAGGCCCTCATGGTGTTGCAAGACGATATTCAATTCAATCCATGTCAGTGCCGTTTGCTGGTTGACATTTTCTGCTTGGGATTCAACACGATTGCAGAGGAGATAAGGCAGAACCTGAAGTTGGAAGAGAAGAACACGAAATGGAAAGCTCTTGAGCAGCCTTTGAGAGAGCTCTACAGGGTTTTTAAAGAAGGGGAGCTTTACATTAAGCATTGCTTGGATTTCAAGGATTGGTGGGGGAAAGTAATCGGTCTCCATCAGAATAAAGACTGTGTTGAATTTCACATACACAACTTGTTATGCTGCTTCCCTTCGGTGATTGAGGCAATTGAGAGTGCTGGAGAGATAGCAGGACTCGATGAGGATGAGATGCAAAAGAGGAAAGTTGTGCTCGCAAGGAAGTATGATGAGGAGTGGAATGACCCAAAACTTTTCTATTGGAGATTTGGGAAGCAGTACTTGGTCCCTCGAGAAATTTGCAACCGGTTGGAGAGTTCTTGGAAGGCAGATAAATGGAGGCTTATCGAAGCACTGGAGGAGAAGAGAAGTTTGTTGTCTGCTACATTGACAAAAAATGAGCACCGGATTGCAGACTTGCTGATCAAGAAACTAAATGGGTCGGAGCAACTTAATGGGAAACTCTTCCCAAGTTCAATTTTATATGGAGCAGATTACCAAGTGAGGCGCCGGTTAGGAGGGGGAAGCAAGTATAAGGAAATTCAATGGTTGGGGGAAAGTTTTGTTTTGAGGCACTTCTATGGGGAGGTTGAGCCTTTGAATTCTGAGCTTTCTACCCTCCTTTCGCTTTCCCACCCCAATATATTGCAATACCTTTGCGGCTTTTATGACGAGGATAAGAAGGAGTGCTTGCTTCTTATGGAGTTGATGACCAAGGATCTATGTTCCTACTTGAAGGAGAACTGTAGCTCAAGGAGGCGGATTCTGCTCTCTCTCTCGGTTGTTGTTGAAATCATGCTTCAGATAGCAAGAGGCATGGAGTATCTCCACTCTAAAAAGATTTATCATGGAAATCTGAACCCTTCTAATATCCTTCTCAAAGTGAGGAATTCAACAGAAGGTTATTTTCAAGTGAAGGTCTCAGGTTTTGGCTTATCATCAGTCAAGAATCCTAGTCCTCGAAACTCAACAAACCAAAATACAGACCAAAATGCAACAGACTCTTGTATTTGGTATGCACCTGAAGTTCTGGCTGAGCAAGAACAGCTTGGAAGTGTTACTAGTTTTAAATACACAGAGAAAGCAGATGTCTATAGCTTTGGTATGCTTTGCTTTGAGCTCTTGACAGGGAAAGTTCCTTTTGAAGATGGCCATCTACAAGGAGAGAAGACGAGTCAAAATATAAGGGCAGGGGAAAGGCCTCTCTTCCCAATCCCTTCACCTAAATACCTTGTGAACTTAACCAAAAAATGCTGGCAAACAAACCCAACTCAGCGCCCAAGTTTCTCATCTGTCTGTAGGATTTTACGCTCCATTAAGAAATTCCTTGTCATGAACCCTGACTATGTTCAAGATGAACTGCTCTCACCTTCTGTAGACTTTTGTGACATTGAGGCTTTGTTCATAAAGAAATTTTCTGCAGAAGAGGGTGGTTATCCAGCCCCAGTATCACAAATTCCATTTCAAATGTTTGCTTACAAACTTGCAGAGAAGGATAAGACTTGTATGATCATTAAAGATAAGAGTTGGGATCCAGCAAATGATGTAGCCTTGACTTTAAGAGATGTGTCTGTAGTAGAAGATAAATTGGTACCAGCTAGTGATGCAGGTTCAGTTTGTATTGATGTGATGCCAATTCCTTCTGAGACCCCAGTAAAGAAAATTCCAACAACAAGGAAATCTGGAGAACTTAAGTTCAGAAAAAGCCCAGGTATGCATCTTCTAAACTCAGCCAAATTTTCCTATGAATTATTAGAATTACAATCCATCCTCTATTGCAATGTCACTGACCTTGTTGTGTTGCTTACACAGGAACACCAAAAATTACACCAAGAAATTCACCAGCACAATCACCAATGAGAACATTTGGCCACACTTTGAAGTTGAACAGGGGGAGTAAATCACCATTAGTTATGAGCCCTATACACCCAAAATTTAGAGGCAGGTCTGTCTCCAATTCTTAGGTATTGTGGGGACTTCACCTATCTGAAACAGAATTGGTGGTGTTCCATAGAACTTTTACCCAAAACATGGAATTTCCACTGTAGTTTTTCACACATCACTTTTTTGGTCTACTTCAGAAAGAATATGTAGCTTTGATTTGAGAGGTTAGAGATAGTGAAACCTCCATGACTGGCTGCATACAGTATCAATGGAAGATTCTTCTGTTATAGGACTACAGTTTTGAAGTAGATAATTTTTTTGTTATTACACAGTTATCATGTGATATAAATATATATATATATTTCTTCGACCTTTTTGGAGTCTCTTTTTTTCTTTTTAAATTTTTTGTTATTATTTACGGTTTTTAGGTTTCTCTATTGCTTAAGATGTTAACAATATTGGACAGAGCATAAGCTATACTAACTGCAATACAAGATTTATTAAAGCCTGAAAATGATCCAACAGCTTTATTCCAAATTAATCAGTTGTTTAAAAAAATCAAGAAACACTTTGACACACTTCGTTTAAAGTAACATGAAGCACTTTCAAGTCTATAAAATTGTGATATATACGATAGAGATTGGGAAAAACTCAAAGACAGGACATCTTGTCAGATCTTTCAAACAAAATTACCATGTACATCAAATTTTAGAAAATTTACAATAGCAGTTTCTTACTTTGGACATTCATTTCTTAATTACAACTCAATAACGAATTTCCTCGGTATCAACAACGCTTCTGCGATGTCTCTGAACAAACTAGTCATGTCTCTGAACAAACTAGTCGGTTAACATACGAAAGTCCTTCACTGAAAACTTATATGAGGAGTTCAGGACTGCAAAACAAATCTGCATTGTTCTGATGAGCAAGTGCAAAAAAAATATCAAACTTGTTTCAACTGACAGCTGTTCCCAAAAATCCTAATTTTATCTTGAATCCACTTGTTCGGAATTCATGTTGATCTCGGACAATTTTAAATCTTAAAGCAGTATCTCAGCCCTCTTCTATCAATGGCAACATGATATTTTGTTTTGTGCTGTTTAATTTCTCATGCTAGTATCTCCATCTTCCACTTTGGAGATCTGGAATCAGTTTTCACAATCTGTCTGGCTTCTCTTCTTAGGGCTGAAAATGTTGTATGATCAGTATTTTAAACGTGTTGTGCCCATCACATTATCAGCGAGTCAAAGAATTCTTGGGATTCTCAGCATTTCTCCATGCAAAACTATGGTTTCGGCTTACGAACAATCCTCCAGAAAACCTGGGGGACCGACGAGCTGCAAAGAAGCCAGTGAAGACTACAAATCCTTGGTCTCAAACAGATCAATTTTCCTCAAACCAACTGCAACACTTTTATACACCCACTTGAACTGGCAGCAACAACCATGTCTGATTTCCCTCTCCAGCAAACACTTGAAATAAACTGCCCATTATTTTCATCAGTCTCTTTTCCAGAGATAGGATCAATGGAGCCAAACTTATGGGAAGTAATAGGCATGGCCTGAGATCTATGGTAAGCATAAACCTGAGAAGAATGAGACCACTTTAGTAATTAGAGAAGTTTATTATATAATAGGAAAATGTGGATATTGATGAACTGAAACAGATGCAAGAAACTTCTTTGAAACTTCTTCAATTTCTTACAGGTACTGAGCTTCCTTAAATGTAAAAGAAGGGCACAAAGAAGAAAAACCCTTCTTAATTTATTAATCAATGAAGTCAGTGTGACATAGGCAATGAATGCATACCTCATTTGTTTCTGAACCACATGCTATATAACCATCAGCAGTAGATAAACCCACAAAATTCTGAGGATGCAAGAGGTGCAAAGTTTAACCAACCAAAAAAAGGGGGAAGAAGTCAGATTCTAAATTGAACAAGATCTATGCCAGATATTAGAATCAAAAAAGAAAAGGAAATAGTATCTTTTTATTTTTGGATCAGTAGAAAAGGAAATAGGATCTAGCATAAGTAGACCAACCTTCTCATTAGTATGCCCACCAAGGGTTAAGATGTTGCAAGCATTAGTGGATGGACCACAAGGACTGGTTTTGTTGAGATCCCAAAGCTTTAATGTATTGTCGGTGGATGCAGAAACAAGTGTTTCAGAGTCCAAGAATTTCACATAGCTTACAGCTTTGTTATGACCAGCCAATACACACCAGGGGGTTCTAGTATTCCGAAGATCATAGCAATAAGTTCTATAATCGGAAGACCCAAAGGCCAGCAAATGTGAGGAATGAGGAGAAAACTGAACACAGCAGACATTTGCAATGGTCCTGATTGTATCTAAACAGTTTCTCTGCACAAGAAGTTCTATTGCATAAGACTCAAAAATTTTAAGCAGTAGCCAGAGCTAGAAAGAACAAGTGCCAAAACGCAGCATTATCTTCTCATGGGTTAAAGTAAGATTGTCACCATTGATAGACCTACCTGCACATCTTTTCAGGACAGTTCTGGCTATCCTACTTGATCATTTCTATAAAAGAGTTTAAATCACAATATTGCATTTGTAGTTCACTATTTTCAATTATTACCATATAGATAAACTTTTTGGGAAAAAGATAAATCTCTCTAGGGGAAATAAAGACTCTTGAGATCATCCACGATTTGGCGTATATGATGAACCCAACCTTGCAGTTCTTAAATATAAAAATTAAATATTACCCCTTTCTTTTCATACTTTCTTTAAAATCATAGAGATAACTTTAATAAGTTAAAATCACTGAGATAATAAAAATATAAAGATCAAAAAGCAATCCTATTTCAATTATAACACTATTTTTTTTTTTTTGGTTGATGAATATTCAATTATAACACTAATTTTACTGAGTACCATCTTGAAGCACTATGTTTGTGTCGGATAGAGTGAGAAAAAGAGAGAGAGAGAGAGAGAGTATGCATACCTCAGTAATGCTCCACAGTTTCACCAAGTAATCATCACTTCCACTGGCCAACTTCGTGGGACATACTTGAGAAAAGTCAACAGACCAAGCCCTCCTTTCATGCCCCGTGAATTGAGAAAACCCTTGACCAGTACTAGCATCCCATAACTGGAAATCCATCCAAGCAAATCACATCAAGAGTAACGCAGGAAAATTAGTGTTCATAAAGAGCAAGGCATAACCACAGGTTAAGATGCAATGTAACAGAGAAGCAAATAAGAACCTCCAATGTTCAAAATTGACTAGTGTTTATAAAGAGCAAGGCATAGCCACAGGTTAAGATGCAATGTAACAGAGAATCAAATAAGAACCTCCAGTGGTCAAAATTGACTTGTGATACCATGGATCAATAAATCATAGAGTTAATATTATTTTTCTGCCTGTAGAATTTAAACAGAAAGAGGAACAAAAATACTTGGTTATTAATCAACATTACATATCAAAGAATACTTGCAGTATGCATCCACTTGCTAGCATAACCAAACTAAAATATGCATTTAAAATACCCCAAGGGGTGGCACAATGACCAGGAACCATGCCTCATGTAGCAGAGGTGACTAGTTCAAATCTCCCCTTCCCCCTCCCTTGATCCTGAACCATGTGTGTGTGTGTGTGTGTGTGTGTGTATCTATGTATATAAAGAGCAATGTAATCTGTTCTACCTTATGGATAATGTCTCCAAAGTATGTAGTGGGGTTAAAAAGAAAAAATACAATGGTGGTGTGCACAAAGTTCATACCATACACAGGGAGTATGATGATTAAATTGGAACTGCATCTACTTTGATGAAATCTTGGAAGTCAAAAATCGGTTTCATTATTGCAGTCTCAGAAATTTCAGTATGCCACACGCAAAGCATGAGATAACATGGACATCAACTATAATAGGAAAAGGACTAGTTTAGTTCAATTTATGGAGGGACATGTAGAATATCATAATTACTGACGATGAAAATGACATTTTGCTCTAACAAAGGATATGGATGATGACACTCACAATATAAGAAAACCAGTTTAGATCTACTTATCCTATGTACTCAGAATCTACTTAACCTGATAAAGGAGGAGAGGGGGGGATATGAGATGATACATTGAGTAACCATTAGTCAGAGAAAAACCAAGATAGAATAAGTTCACACTCTGGCACAAGTATTCTTTATCAGTTCACACTCTCTTATGTGCAAAATATACTCACCTTCACTGCACCATCATAATCAGTCGAAGCCAGATAGTTCCTGATATAGTTGTTCCAGCAAACACAGGTGAGTTTTGATTTATTTGATATCTCAATTGCTGGATAATGAATATCAACAGACTCATTAAAGAGTGCATTAAATTCAAATATCTTTATTTTCTTGGACACTCCAGCAGTAGCAAAGTAGTCTTCTTCCCTGTCAAAACTGAGAGAGCAAATTACGTTTGCAGAACTACTGAAATCCCCGTTTCTTAGTATCCCACGCACTTCAAACTTACTATAACGAGCATACTTGCACAAACCATCATAGAAGGCTCCTAAGTGATCAGTAGGAATTTGTGTTTCTTCTTCTTTTTGGGCCAAATACCAGCTCTCACGTTTTCTCAATAAATCCTTATCTGCACGCATTGTGGCATCACTCTCAGAGAGCTGAACTTTGGATCTCATGGAGAAGTAAACACTTTCGAGATGACTGATATTCCTAGTCGACCTCAACTCATTTGTATCAGATACAGGGGATGATTGAGAAAGCACCTCCGAACTTGATGGTTCTTTGTGAAGGAACCTATTCTCCTTTCTACTAAGGGAGTCATTGTGCAAGCACGAATGAGACAAAGGATTTTTTATACTGTGCCTCCTTTCAACCTCTTCGATATCTTTTTCTAAGCGCCTAAGTTCTTCTACTAACTTGGAAGCATGCTTCTGCTTCTGCTCCTCCAACAAAACCAGGAAATGCAGTAGTAAATCTGATTCAGCATCATCTTGTTCCATGGATGATGATAATTCTTCTGCATGCACCTCCTCTGCTCCATTAGTCATTTCAGATTGTAGAATGTCCCTGTTAAACAAATTATAAACCCAGAACATTACATCAGATTACAGAGCCAAACTGAGGTCCAAAATTTAAAGGAGTTGAAACATTTTTTTTAGCACCCAGCGGATTTTGAACCCATAACCTTACCCTCCACCATTTCCTTTGGGGCGAGGAAGTGCCATTTGAGCTAGAACTCATTGGCTTAAAATAATTTTAATATATTGGGCACTCAATCCCACTTGGCTACAACCTACTTCTGTCACCCAATTTTTTATTGAACTTTCTCAATCGGATAAATATACAGTATACTGTTCATCATTTTAAGACAAGGGGAAAGACACTTTGACACGTCATGCTGTGAAATGCTCAACATCTGATGCTAACAAAATTTACTAGACTCTAACAACAAAGAGTTCAGTATTACCTGGTTGTTGGGCGGGATGAAGGTTCAGGATGAAGCAGCCAATGACAGAATCCAGCTTCCTTGGTATTTTCTGAAAAAAACTCTGGGGGAAGAATTCTTTGACACAGATCTGACATTGCTGCAGCATGCGCTCTTTCAGAGTCAAAACGACCGAGTAACTGAAAGATATGACCCAAATTAATCCATTAAAATACAAATTGGTTATTCAATGCCTTCAACTAGCAGGGAAACAGTGAATGATAAGCATAAACATTACTCATAGGTCTAACTGACCAGAATAGACTAAAATAAAGCAGCACCTCACCTCAAAAAGAACAACACCCAGACAGTAGATATTTGAAGCGATTGTGCAGCCACCCCCACCGAGCTCCTCAGGACTTGTATACCATTTCTCTTCCAACTGGTCACCAAGGGAAATCAACCGCTGCTGAGCTATACTAGACGTAAAAGGGCTGCTGCTAGACTTGCTCTGAGTTTCACTACTTGGGTTATCTTCATTATATTCATTACAAGAATCCCGTGGACAAGTGCTATTGACATTGCTATCATGTGCAGTTTCACGTTTGTAGCCAGATAATGAAGAGAATTGATGCCACTGACTAATAAAGTTTTTATTCTCGCTAAACTTTTGCTTCTTTGCATATAAAGCAGCAGAGGGAAACATTATCTGCTTCAGAGGCCTTTTTCTTGTAAGGCAACTATCTGACTGAAGAGTATTTTGATCCATAGAACTCTCTGACGTTTCTCTATGGACAGGATGACCCAATGTACTTAACCTGATTTGATGGCAACAACCTGAAACAAGAGGGCCGTAAGTCCTTCAAGGCAGTTCCTTGTGAGTGATAATAATCGACCACATTCACAATCTGTCTAAATATATACAAGCACTCAAATTTACTTGCTTTTTGGTGCTTAACTTTCAGCCATTGTCTCAAACTAACTCCATCATGATCAGAACCACCAGTTCTGGGCCCAGCAATACCAGCAGGAGAAGGCATTGCAGCTTTCGAACCTAGAGATGGTGGTATATCAGAAGCCACCACAGTAGTACATGCAACCTTCAAATTATTCTGAACTTTGGACTCAGGATGAAAGCCATCACGAGGTGCACCTTTACATACGATCCCTTTACCCTTCAACGTCTGCTTAACAAAAAACTCAGAAAACCTTGATTTAGATAAAATCTTTGTCCGGATACCTCCAAGATCATTTTCCGAAGCCTTTTTATTTTCAGCAATTGTCAACTGTTCCACCATATCATTACCATCATCAGCAAAAGGTTTTTGGCCAGATAACTCCGCGAGTGGCGCGCAACCGATATCCTCCCAGAAACTTGACTTTGCCTGACTATTATCCCTATGCATAGTGTCACCATGTGAACTCCCACCTCCCAGTCCACCCGCAAACTGATAAAGATGCTGCCACTGGCTCTGCCTACCCTGCATTCTTTCTCGATTGTTCGTTGTACCAATGATAGCTAAGTTCGAGCCATTGTAATTGGTCACTCTCAATTCTTCAACCATGACACCAGCATCATGGATTTGTTCTCCATTCATATGGTTTACACTGTTATATACATTCTTACCCTCTTGAACTGTAAATTCCTGAGTTGGGTTCCGGGAATAGTCACCCTCTCCATGTATAAACATTTCCCCCGAACGCAACATGTCACGGCTTTCGGGTTTCAGAGAATACTCGCTCTCCTTCCTTTGGAGATGCACACCCTCCTCCATACCTAAAGCGGTCACTTCATCACCCACTCCTTCGTCCATGCCGTCAATACTAACCACATCTATTTACTGATCAGTTTTTTTTCCTTCTCATTCTCTCCTCAGAGCAACTCCTAGTATTATCAAGCTACCAAAAATTAAGAAGAAGAAGTTCAACACCATAATAAAACAAAATTTTAACAAATTAAAACAATGCCACATGCTAAAACCAACATATCAAAAAAAAAAAAAAACAGAACTTTCGGGATGAAAGTACCAAAGCAATTAGCTCGTCAATCCCAAACAAGATTTGGCAACAAAATTTGACATAATTCTGATATTATTAGATAATAAAAGAAATAAAATAACACAATTTAAAAAATTCTAAGTTGTAATTGCTTGCTTAGAAAATTAAGCAAATGAGCATTGTAATTTCCACCCAGTTAATTTGTTTTCACTATCTTCAGAAACCAAATTTTCCTTCATTTTATCAGAAGCCAAACAGACACATATACATATACATATACATAAATATAAATATAAAAACAAACTCCGATTAAACCAGAGCTTACCAGCTATTCGAACCGAAACGAAGCGCTGGACCACGATAAGCGGATAGAGTTCTATCAATTCGTTGAAGTACAAAGGTATAAGGGCAAAACCGGAAATTTCGTCGAGGAGCAAATGCCCTAGGTGACCCTGTAGATGAAAATGGAAGATAAAAATATCTTTGCCCTCTCTCTCTCTCTCTCTCACTCTCACAGTTCAAAATTTTGTGTAATTTTGTGGGTTTTTTTTTTTTTTGGAATATAGAAATTTGTTAAATATCTTAAGGCAGAGCTTTTTTTGGTGTTTTTTATGGGGGGTGACAAATTTTTATACCTTCTGGTGCGTTCGCATCAGATCTAGTAATCTTCCAGACGCGGCATTAGACTAGCCACTAGATAGTCAATTTTGGAGGGTTTTTTTTTTTTGGGTTGAGATTTATTTATTGAGGGTGTATTTAATGAAATGCAATTCATTCTCTTTTTTGTGTGCATTTATTGTGTTTTAGATGGATTTTGGATGTCATCGTGTGGTCAAAAAAGGGGGAGACAAACAGGTACAAAGTCTTTCATCAAAAAAGAAAATAGAAAAAAAAAAAAGTGCAAAGCTTAAATAATGTTAGTTAGGAAATGTAAATGTTAAATGTCCGAAGCATAATTTGGTGGCACCCTTCAAGGACATTTGGGTCGTAAGTTCATTGGTATGAGATGTGATGTGAGTCTAGAGTTCTTAAATTCAATCTATCACATTATCAGTTTGTGAGATTTTCGGGATATTTCATGGGCAACAAATAGATTTAGTTTGACCAAAAATTAGGATACCATTTCTTTAATTTCTAAAAAAAAAATTGGATTTAATAATTCTTAAACTGGATTTAAAATGGTGGAGTCAAATCCTGCACATTTGATTACTACTTACATTTTAGATCTTACATGTATACTTAGAGTCTGTTTAGAAATTGCAACATTAATCTCACTAGTACGTGTGAGTTATTGTAATTAAAAAAAAAAAATACATTGTGGTTACCCAAATTCTTTGTACCATTTGACCAACAATCCTTTTTTTTCTTTAATAAAATTGCTAATTCATTTAAAAATCATTCTATTTCATGATTAAGAAGAAAAATAATGGTGAATATTAAACCTCTTAAGCATATGTTTTAAGAGTAATAGGAGACAATTTGAATTTTGAACAAATGAAATTCTAATTATATGATTTATCTATGCAAATAATTTTATAAAATGGTGAGCTAAATTCTCTTGAAAAAGGGAATTTATCAATCTTTTGATGTTAAGTTGCAAAAATCATAATTACCCAACAACAAAATTTTGGTGTGGAAATATCACTATATTAAAATTAATTATTGATGTTTTTCTAATTTTTATGACATTTCTTTTGAAAAATAATATTTTTGCATTAATAATTATTATTTCCGTATTATTAGTACGGAAATATCACCGACCTTTCTTTTTCTTTAATCTGGTAAAACACTGAAAAGAGAGAAAACGTACAGAACTCCCATTATTCAAAAGCAAGAAAGGGCAAAGGGCGGTCCACGTAGATTAACATAAAGTGCTATGCACGCAAAATAAGAAATAGCAGGTGTCCAGGTGATCAGCGTCGCATCACGTATTCACGTGGCCTTTCATGGGCAAGAGCTTTATTACGCTGAGCTAGTGGTTTTCTTCGTGCCACGTCATAAGCAGCTAACTTTCTTTAGCTTAGGCAGCAGCGCTGACATGGCCCACGAAGCAGCTGGCTGAGGTATGGCATATTGGTATCTGCGTAGGATCATTTTTCTAATTTTGTTCACCCTTCAAATATTTGAGTAACATTAATTTTATTTAGATATATTATTATGTATTAATGTGGTTTTTATTATATGCAAATCATATTATAAAAAATAATTATGAAAATTTTATATTTTTAAACTTACTCTAAGATATAAGGTATTGTATTTTTCTTTTTTAACTATTTTAATTATTAGGTATTATATTAATTTACACTCTAATCTATAAAATCGAACAATATTTTTATTGATATATCGAAAATATGTAAATAATTTTATCATTTAATTCCTTGTTAAATCTAAAGTAACAATAATAAAATCTTTTTTTATGATGTATTAATATGTAAAATATATCAAATTTTTTTTATCAAGATGATGCGTGTACGCGGCGATAAAGGTAGGAAAAAATAAAAATAAATAAATAATAGCAGTTGAATTGCATGTAGGACACGTGCCAGGCATCTCGTGGTTCGATGTAATGGAAGAGTATGGTCCAATTGTCATCTGCCCAGTAAGGCAGTAAAGCTTGGACTATTGCTGCCTACGTTAGTACATGACTAGATTCTCGTGTTTGTCATAGGAAAAATATATAATTATGGAAGAGCTCAAAACGAGCTCAAAACGATAACACAGTTGTGGGCTTTCGGCGTTGTCTCAAAAGTCAAAACAATATAAATGGTACAAGTTGGCCATGGAGTGAGTGGCGGCTTCACAGGAAATTTTTTCAGGGTGTTCATTAAAAAACTTAAATTACTATTAAAAATTTAAATAGTCATTAAAAAACTTAAAATATACAAATCTAATAAAATGATAATTTGAATATACTGATATCATTAAAAAAAATTCAAAGACAGTAAATTTTAAAATTTCCTTCTAATTATATAAACCGTTAAGATCATTTGAGAAATAAAATAATTAAGGGTGAAGTGGTTTGCTTTCAAAGACAAAGAGAATAAAATAGCATATACAAGATATATACAATGAAGTAGAATATTAAATAGGATAGGTCTTTGGCACTTAAGTAAAAAGTATTTAATATTTTATTTAATGTGTCAGTCGGTAGCAATGTTGTTAATACTGTATCGGAAGCCGTGTCAGTTTGGCAGAAAAATGAAATATTTTGGTATCAATTAATATTAAGATTCTTTAAATTATAAACTTTTATTTCATATCAATCTTTAGTATAAATGTTAGTCCCAATAATAATAATGGACGCTTATATTAAATAATGAAAAAATAAACACACCAAAATTTATTTTAATATTTAAATAGATACTTCTTAAAACATTGAGGAAAAAAAAAAAAAAAAAGGAAGTACTGTCAGAAAAATTCAAAGCTCCATACTCATAGTTCACATTGGCAAAAATTTTGTTTTACTCATACACATAGTTGACACGTGGAAGGACAGTGGCCACACACAAAGAAGGCATGCACATAAAACAAAGAAAATGAAATAGGAAACAGCTGTTTCAGCAAAACAAAAAGTAAAAGAACGAAGAAAGAATGGGCAGAGAAAAAGAAGGGGCGGAGAAGAAGAAGAAGAAAAAGAGGCTGCAGGGTGTTCAGGATATCAACTAGGGTGTTCAATATTATTTGAGGGTGTTCAATACTTCAATATATATATAAATTTTTTTTTTTATTGCATTTTTGTAAGAACTCATGCATTTTTTTAAGAACTCAGGGTGTTCACTTGAACACCCTGAGCTACAAGTAGAGCCGCCCCTGCATGGAGTACCTTAAATCATTTTCTTCCGGATTATATGGACTACCTACAATAATAATATTATTATTATCTGATACTAAAATCATTTGATTAAAGTTACTGTATCATCATTGTGTCCACTTATCCATCATCTAGTGTTCCAAAAATTCAATTATCTTCACGATTTACATGGTAGAAACTATGCATCAACCTCCTTCATTATGTTCCGTTTGGCATTGCTGTAAGAAAATAGAATTTTAATTAAAGTTTTTGGGAGAATTTTAACTGAAAAGATATTTAGGGTCGGTTTGGCAAAACAGTGCCTTGTAACGCTTTTTGGAAATAGAGATAGAAGCTTCATTGGCTTGTGACGCTTTTTAAGACCAAAAATTGATACCATTTCATGCTTTTAGCGCTTACCAATTACCAATGCACAAAGGTGAAATGTGCTTTTTTCCTCTCAAAAGCGATTCCAAACGAGCACTTAGGGTGAGTTTGACAATCCATTTTCTAACAATACTTTTTGTTAAAAGCACATTTTAAAAATGAAGTTTTGAGTTTCATTTTCAAAAAGTGATTTTTCGAGGTTAAAAGTTTTACAAACCATACTTTTTTATTCTTACCAAACACAAAATTTGGGTTTTATTTTTTCAAAATGTGGTTTTTTACCTTCCAAATGAGATTCCAAATGTTTTGAGTGCTTGGTCCTTAAACGAAACTAACACCAAATGAGCAAGCCACTACCCATAAGTCCACTAGTACAAAAAAGCACTACACAAATATTTCATTTTGATGATCGCCGGGTACAGCTGGTTTAAACTACAAGCAAGATTGGATAATTGAAACTATAACAGTTAAGATGACAAAATACAACAGCCAATGCAAAGAAGGTTCAGACAGATTGGGTAACAACAGTCTATAACCTTTTCTGCAATAGATTGGACAGTCCCTTAGTTTGGTATGCAACCCAAAAACAAGATCCACGTCAAGATTAAATATATCAGGAAACAAGAAGGGACTCCTTGCATTTTTTGTACTAGCAGAATCAGTTGGTATCAGACACTGTTGCATCTAACTATATACAATAATCCAGCAACAAAAGGATTCAGAATTGTGAGATATGAACAATCAAGATGACCCTATCCTTCTAGGACACTCAGACCTACTGGGCATCAGCATTGACTTTAGATAACCAAAAATTGCATATTCAAATTAAGATAAGAAGAAAGGGTCCTCTTTCTTCTGATATATCTCAAATAATTGCTTAGAGTGAGCAATAGCTAGTCTTTTGCAGTCAGAAAGACCTTTCTGGTCATACTTCTCCAACTCTGTAACGGATTTCCTCAGCTTTCTTTGTGGATCACCATCTATAAGAAACTCCGCCAAAGTAGATCCCCTGGAGCCAAAATGTATGGAAAACTCTATTACAAACAGCAGAAGCAAATTGAATATCAACAGTTAATTTATCAAATTAATGCTCCCTCTCTCTTAAATGGTACAAATAGAGCCATACAAAACAGACGTACATCAATCAATTTTTTAAAATCTCAAAATATGTTAAAAAGTTCCATGAAAATACAAGATATACTTGACCCTCCTTCAATAAGTTCCTTGGAATTGCAAGAGTTTGCATGAGTTGATTTTTTTTTTTTTTTTTATAAATCTAGTCTTGTTGAAAGAGGCATCTTGCAAAAGCTGTTTAAAACTGTGCATGTAACATTCTTGGAAGGGAATTTAAAGGGAATATAAAATCATTAACAAGAAAACTATAATCCTAACATCAAAATGATTATTCTAAAAATTAACATTCATCTAAAATAAGGATGTATGAGTCACAACTATATTCAAGCCACTGAACCATTTCATTTCTTTCTTTCGTTTCTCATCCACTGCCACTGACAAATCAAATCACTTCCAAAATAGATAACTCTCTTGACAAGTCTTGTACAAACTACTTATAAAAAAATGATATGTTTTGTACAAATCAGGTCTTAAAGATAATCATTTCAAACAACGACATTAGTTCATTAAGGAGGTCTTATTGGGCGTATAAATGAAAAGAAAAGGCAAAGGGATATATGTACTTATTATTTGCTATGAAATGAGTACCACTAGCTACTGTGATGTATAACCACAAGCAAATGTATAAGATACTAGAGTTAGCAAGTAACAGCTTAACTAATTAAGGCTAGTGGTCACAACTCACAAGATTCACAACTAGTTTATTAACTTTACACTTGAATCTGTGAATCCAAACCCATCTCCATTACCAACTTTAGTTATGTATGAACAAAAAGTTATAGTAGACTAGTGTTACCTGAGTGTATCAAACTTGCTAAATCCTCGATTGTTGGAAAGTGACAAACCCAAAGGTGATCTTTTCACAGAGGTTTGCTGTCTGTAAAGAGCACAAACAGCCTTCATACAAAGTTCTGAATCTATCTTAAATTCTGCAAGCATGTCTGCTTCAAACTCCCACTTTTGATTATCATTGTTCCTTTGGACTTTTGGGATAAATTGATCCAAATTTAAAAAATCATCCACATCATCATCAGAATCTGACGAACTGGAACTGTCATCACTAACCCCTTGCAAAACAAAATCATGCATAAGATTTCGTGAGATTTGTCCTATCCCCATTTTCTCCTCACATCGTCTCAAAGTCACTGGATCCTGCCTTGATGGTGTTATAAGTTTATCAAAACCATTACCACCAGAAGAAACTGCTTTTGATGAGCAATGATTGGAAGGAGGACCATTCGTGATCATCAATTGGTTCTTTTTTTGGCTCCATCTTTCGTCTACTGGCTTTAGATATATCTTCTTCTTCTTTTTCATGATCCCCATCATTGATGTTCTTACTTGCATTTAAACATGAATCCCGTTTTCTTTTGAGCATTCTCGGAGCACAATCATCATCACTATCAATGATGTCAATAATGGCTCCTGATGCAACTCTTCCAACATCTAGCATGTAAGAAACATGTAAAGCATATATTAGGTATGTCAATAAAGTTTTACCAACAATAGTTTGGAAGATGAAAAAAACAATTTCCTTAGCCTAGGGGAAAAAAAGCATGTGAACTGTTTATGTATTGGGAAAACCTATTGAATTGGCTCTAAACCTATTGAACTCTAAAGTGAAACTTCCATAAATACAATCATTTGGTGAATTCTACATATAGCTACAAGAGATGATAACACCCAAATGGTCATTCTTCTCATTACTCTTTTACCTCACCCTCCACCTACTTATAAGGGGAGGCGGTGCCAGTTGAGCTAGAGCTCATTGGCAGTCATTCTTCTCATTACTATATTAATTTTAGGCTAAAAATGTAGCACCAGTACTTAGTGCCCGTTTGGTCACACGGTGGGAAAGCTGAAACATGCCTTTTCACCGTGGTTTTGTGCTTTTGGTAACACCAAAAAAAAAAAAAACACGGTACGAACCAAATTTTGGCCTTAAAAATCACAGTTTCAAAATGGACCTCAAGGGTCCACTGCCAAAAGGCATTTTTTTTTTTTGATAGATAAGATTAAATTTTATTAGAAAATCAAAACTCCTCTATGTGCAGAAAGAATGCACATTGAGAGGAAATAATTACAGCATAGAAGAAGAAAAGGAATGAGAGCGTAAAGAGTGTACAAAATCAGTGACTAGGGTGGTATTTGTTAAACCCAATACCCCACACCCTGGCCCAATCAAAAAAAGAATTAACAAAAACACCCTTTAGTTGATCCATAGAGCTAGCCTTATCCTCAAAGGTACACGACTATTGCGCTCCGTCCAAAACGTCCACATAAAACACAAGAGAACCCAACCATCAAGATATTCCCAACCAACAAGGAGAGTCCCCATCTTTCATTAGTGGTTCTCTTTAAAACCCTTTTGTCATTTACTTATAAAAAAAATAAAAATAAAAACTTTGTCATGTAGCTTCTCTCACCCAATACTCGACATGTTATAATAAGCACATGTGACTTCACAGTATCTCCACACTTGCATTAATCTATGAAACATGTGAGCAAACAATGCACCAATTTAATAAAACTCTAAATTCTTATGCACACATAACATGTAACTGTAACTCTACAATACCTGCAGCTTGCAAATCCACATTTTCTTTGATTGGCGAATCATCCAAATTAAGTCCTGCACCGGCTTCTTTGGTCGTATTTCCATCGCAATCTAATGCAACCGGAGGCTCTAAATCCATCAAATCTTCTTCCAATTTCGAAACCCTAATGTTCAGTTCCTCAAACCTCTTCTTCCAGAGCTCAACCTCGCCTTCAGCTCTCACTCTCGCGCACTCCACCTCACAGTTCTTTCTCCTAATCTCACTAACCATGAGCTTCTCCTCCTTGGATTTCTTCACCTCCTCCAATAACTTCTCGTACCTCTCCTCTGCTTTCCTCTCTCTCTCACGCGACACCTCCAAATCCTCCTTCATAGTCTTCAGCTCCTCGATCTTACTCTTCTGCTCGTTCACCACGTCCTCGAGGCAAATCCGATCAAGCTTCCCGACCTCGTATTGTTCAAGCAACGAAGAGTACTGTTTCTTCTCGTTCTCGATCTCTTTTTTCAACTTGGCTTCTCTGGCCACGAGAATCTCCTCGACTCGGTCGAAATCTTTCGTCCGATACGCGGTTCTCAGCGTCGAAATCAGCTCCGAAATGCTCAGATTCTTAGCTTTATCGCCGTCGCTGCCCAAGTCAGAACCCGGTACAGACCGTAAACTCATTTCGGTTGTTTTCACAGTGACAGCCGAAACGACGCCGTGGAACGGGAGACAGTGAAGATTTATACCATATCAGCTGCAATTAAGTTAGTTACAATTAAAAAGACAAATCAGTTCCAAGTCATATACACGTGAGCAAAATTTTAGCAAAAAAAAATATATATACACGTGAGCAAAACTAACAGAAATGTCTATTCTCTCCGTTAACACATCTCTCCCTCCTCTTTCCAAAATCATCTTTCACCTTCATCAACGCCTTCCTTCACCAGCCTCCACCACCACAATTTTCACCTTCTTCCCCACATCCCCATCCCATGAAAACTCATCTTAAACAAACCCACCCTTCTATGCGATGGGTTCCGATCTGGTGTCGCAATAAAATCTGAAATAATGAAAGTCACCACCGCAACAAACCCAACCAAAAACAAAGCAAACTTTGCAACAATAACCTTGAAAGGCTTGTAAGAAAACAAATCTGAAATTTTGAAAGCTGAAAATGAAACTCGACGATGGAGAAATCTAGATCTTAGCGGTGAAGGTAAACAGAAGGGATGAGCATAGAAAACTTACCTTGGGGTCACCATATACCTTGAAGACGTTGAAAGAGAATGTGAAAAGGTTGGGTCTTTACCAAGATTTAGATGATGAGACTAGATAACCAAGGTCCATGGAGTTTCTATGAGAGCAGCGCTTCTTAGAAAGATATAGGGGTAGAATCTGGGGTGGGGTCAGATGTGTTTCCATGGGATGGGTATGTGGGGAAGGAGGTTAAATTTTTTTTGTGGTGGTGGAGGCCGGTGAACTGGTGAAGGAACTAGCGGCGGTGACAAAGATGAAAGGTTTTTGTGACTGGTTTTGGAGAGAGAAGCGAAAGAGGCGTTTGACGGAGGGAATAAAGGTTTCCGTTTGTTTTGCTCACGTGAATCTAACTTGGATTTAATTTGGAATAGACGTGGCTTTTTAATTGACGTGGCAACATCTAATTTGGTCAGACTGGTTAACTTAATTGCAGCTGATAAAATCCCGTACTTCAGAATTCTAAAAGATTTATTATGGGGACCTTTGATTGGTTCTGCCTTGCTTTTAATTTTTCTCAAGGCAAACGCAATAATGATACGATCTTCGAGTGGGTTTGGACTTTTAGATAGTATCTTTTATTTTATTTTTTGATACTTTAGTCTCTAGTGGGTTTAGAACTTTAGATGGATTATGTTTGTTGGAAAGCAAAATTTGAAGCCCATTCTAAATTATTTTAATTTCACATGTGTCATTGAATTCGTAAATTAAAAATTGTTATATGTTATTTGGACCCACAAAATAAATTAAGTATTTCTTTCAATCATATTGGGACACTTATAATTAATAATTATTTTCAATAAAAATTAAATAAAGTTCGAGAGAAATATCGATGAGTCCTACTAGAACTCATAAATTTTTGGAAAATCAGAATTGACTACTTCTCTTTTAAAGTACTTCAAAATCTCCAAACCTGGAAGTTTCATTAAATTCAAGTCTCAAAACTCTAAAGGAATTCTACTCAAATTTGAAAAACATTCAAATAAAATTCTAATACCGTTTGAAGAACACGAAGAACGAATAACATCTAAGAAGTTCGAATTGACCTCACTGAAATAAAAATAATAATAGTTTACTAAGGTATATATATTAGAAATATGGGTTTTTAGAATTTGACCCACTAACAATTTAAAAAAAACAAAACAAAACACTAAATACAATAAATTATGGACTCCACTAATTAAATTCATGATATGAGTATATGACCCATCATTTATGTGAGAATAGAAAATGGGTAGTACGCATTTTATTTGTGTTCAGAAAGTATTGAATAATTTTCTCTCTCTCTCTCGATTTCATTGAATGAAGCTCGGGTTTGTACCCAACTTCCAACCCAAGAATTCTTGTGATAGTTTGATAATATTGTAAGTTTTATTTAGTTTTTTCAATAAGTTTTAAGCGATCTTGTTTTTTGATGTTTTTGTAAATTGGGTTGTGTTTATATTGGAGTTGTGGGATTTGAGTTATAAATTTTAATCGAAAACAAAAAATTGTGAATTTGGTTCATAATTGGAATTAGGCAACTCATTAATGCCAGTTCTTGGATAATCGGTTTGGGCAGGTCATCATCATTCGAGTTATAACTTATAAGTGAAGAGGTTGATCCCTAACGGTATTTTTTGTTTTGTTTGGGATCGTGATTGAAATTGTGGGTTCTTTCAATTGATCATTTTGACTTGTACTGCTTAATTGGATTAGTACCCAAGTGAGGTTTAAAGAATAGTTTCTTGAGAACAATAAAATCAGTAACCTCAATTCAAATTAGATTGTGTTTTTTTTTGTTGCTAAATGCAAATTAGATTGTTCTTCTATAACTTATGATATAAACTTCATTATAAGTAAAAGTATACAAAAATAATGGGTAATAAATGTTCTTTCCATGTGACTGATTATAAACACATTAGGATTATTAACATAGTTATTTTAAGTTAAATTCTATTACCAACCTTAGAAAAAAAAAAAAAAAAAAATACTACTCCGATAAATCTCAAGTATTAAAAGAGTCAAATGAAGCGAGAGTAGGAGTAATGATAAGAGATGGGGTCGGGAATCCAATTGGAGCGGGTCAAAGCACGTTCCATTACCCTAAACTATGGTGGAAGTTCAAGCCTTAGGGGAAACGTGGGTTGTGGAGCACCTAATCGACGACACACGGTGGATGGCAACGACATTTTGGTGGTGGAATTTTAACCATGTCTGTTGTAGAAGCAACTCTATAGCACATGCTTTAGCCAGAAAAGCTAAAAGACATTGATAGCTGGCAAGTGTGGCTCAAAGACACACTTGATGATATTTCCTTAAAAAAAGAAGAAGTAATATTTCTAGTATCTAACAAATCGGTTATACACCGGCTTTTTCCTAAAAATAAATAAAAAAAATTAAAAATTAAAAGCTTTAAGATATTTAAAATGAGTTTCAAATTGTGATTAAAATATACCATAAGGTTATTGGTGTTTTTTATTTTTATTTTTTATTGGTTAAACTATTGTTTTCGTCCCTAAACTATACATGAGTTTCGTTTTTTGTCCCTAAACGTTGGAAAGTTTGTTTTTCGTCCCTTAACTTTGAAAAAGTTCACTTTTACACTTGAATTTCGTCTTTAAATTTCAAAGTTTAGGAACGAAAAACGAAACTCAAGTATAATTTAAGGACGAAAACAATATTTTGGCCTTTTTTATTTATATATATAGTTTGATAATTGGTTGAGAGAGGATTTAAATTAGATTTTGGGATCAAGATCCTCTAGAGTTCCTAGGATACTCTAGGACATAAAGTTTTCTAAATCTTAACGATTCATTTTAAAATAAAATATTAAGATAATGACATATCATTAATCTACTAACATAACCATAAAATAATAATTTTCAAAACAAATTAAAAGTCTGTCATGTTATCTCCACTCAACTCCACTAGTAAAATCAAAATAAATCCCAAATTCTTCCGTTAATTCCTCCAATCCTCAGGGTGAATCTCAAGAGCAATGTCCACCGAAAAAAAAAAATCCACGCCCACCAGACCCACGTTTGACACATTGTTGTAGAATGGTTGTTTATAGTGATATAGAAGTGGAGGCTTATATACTTGTCCCACATTAAAAACATACAAAGCCTTGAAGGTGTTTATAAGGTGGTACATACACCAACACTTTAAATGGATAAAGTACAGTTATGGACATGTGGCTTTACTATTTGCACGCGCGCGCGTGGTGTGTAGCGTAATGTGGTGCACTTGGCACATGGCACATGGCACGTGCGTGTGTGATTAAAATCGGACGGTCATCTTTTAATTTATTTAAATTAAATGAGATGCACTGGATCATAACCCATATAAGTTATTTCTATACATAGAAATAACTGTTTATGACAGTTATTAATTGTTTTAAACAGTTATATTGTTCTGGAACAGTGTTAATTAATGTCTATAAATTAAGGAGCCTAATTAACTGTTAAATACACAGTTTTGTTTTGAATACTCTTTAAGGGATTACCGAAATTTGCTTTTCTGTAATTGGTAACTTTGTTGTATCCTGGAGGTGAATTGCCTTAACGCGGAAGCAAAACTGGTTTAGAGTGGGGGCAATTATCACCTTAAGGATAATGTTATCACGCATCAAAGTCACATTGGTTTTTTTTTATCTTATCAAAATCTTCAACACACATAACCACCCGTACCCACCAAGAATCACCCACACTGACGCTCGCCTAATAAAAACCCATACCCACTAGCCACACCAAGAACCACCCACGCCTACTCAAAATAGTCATCGCTTAACTAGATCAAGACCAACAAAACGCAGAGAAGAGAGAGAGAGAGAGAGAGAGAGAGAGAACACAGAGATTATAAGAGAGAGAACTTTTTTTTAAACCTCTGGTGGGCATTGATTTTTTTTTTTTTTTGGGTGAACTTTGCTTTTGAGATTCACGGTGGGGAATTGGAGGAATTAACATAAAGGTTTTTTATTTTTTATTTAATGGATGGAGTTAACGTGAGAGAGTTTTAGTTTGTTTTGGATACTATTTTGATACTATTATTATGGTTATGATAGTGGATTAATGACATGTCATTATCTTAACATTTTATTTTAAAATGAATAGTCAAGATGTAAAGAACTCTATGTGGTAGAGTATCCTAGAAACTCTAGAGAATCTTGATCCTAAGATTTTATATCCGGAATTCTACATTAAAAAAAATTAGATTTTGAGTCGGTTTCAACAAATTACTCTCTTAGGCTTCGTTTGTTTCGTTGTAAAATATTTTACAATGTAAAATGTTTTTAAATGTAAATGATTTCAGGGAAAATAAATTTTTTTTTTTTCAGTGTTTGTTTGCATTCTAGGAAAATGTTCTAGCAAATATTTTACATTGTGTGTTTGGAACAACGTAAAACAAAAACACAAAAAAACCCACACCCAAAACCATTGGAATTGATAAAAAATGGAAACCACCACCGCGAGCCACCCCACAAACCCACCGTGAGCCATTCTGCAACCCACCCCGCAACCCATCGTGAGCCAAACCCCCGCTGAAATTGAATCAAAACCCACCCCGCAACCCATCGAGACCCACTGCACAAAACCAAAAATCAAACCCAAAACTCACAAAACAAATTAACACCAGCCACAACAATTCACTGCAAACCCAAGCTAGTGCAAAACCAAGACCACCGCCCTAAAAAAAATCAGATACCCATAACAAAAAAATTCATGAACCACAACCCACCAGAATTGAAACAAATAACAACTACTAGGCCAATTGAGTAGATCGACAATGGGTGAGTCCAAATCGGCGTCCGAATCGGTGAAGACCACCGTGACAAAGCTCTAGATCGGCGAGCCCCGGTGGTGTGAGAGATCGAAAAGGGGGGAGGGGGGTGTGCTGTGTGTGGGAGACGGTGGGGGAAGGGGTGTGTTGTGTGCGTGAGAGAGAAGGGGGAAGGGGGTGCTGGTGTGCGTGAGAGAGAGAAGGGAGGGGGGTTCTGGTGTGTGCGAGAGAGAGAAGGGGGAGGGGGGGTGTTGGTGTGTGTGCGAAAGAGGAGGCAAAGTTTTGGAAAATGGTTTACGAAAATTTTGGATATAAATTATTTTCCAAAATTTTAAAGGGTGTTTTTCAATCTACTGAAAATGTTTTCAGTTTGACCAGCATTTTACAAGTAAATAAGGCTCCGTTTGTTTCGACGTAAAACATTATTCGTAAAACGTTTTTATCATTTGCGGGTGTTTGTTTCGCTGTAAAATAAAAGTTAACAGGAAAACGTTTCTTGTTGACCGGAAAATCCTTTACAAAAATTAGGAAAACGGTTTACGAATTTTTTTTTCTGTAAACCATTTTCCAAAAGTGTGAGGCTCTCAATTTGCTCTCTTTCTCTCTCGCCCAACTTCTGCTGAGCCAACCCCAGTCAACTCGAGCCACTCCGGCCTCTACTCTCTCTCTACTCTCTTTCTCTTGCACAGCAAACAACCCCCCCCCCCCCCCCGAGATCTCTCACATAAAAAACGCTATTGAAGCATGAGCAAAAGCTCGAATGACCAACGAAACACGACGATAGAGACGAGCTGAGGAGCTGCGAGATGCGGCACGGTGCGGTGAGGCGAGGAGAACGACCACGATCGCACAAGCTAGGTTTTTTGGATTTTTTTTTTTTTTTAAGATTTACCAAATCTGCTGCCATTAGGTTTGATTATTGCTGGTTTTGGGTTATGGTGTTTCCGGTGATGGGTTTCAGTGTTGCCGGTGGTTTGAAGTTGATGGGGTTTGGTTGATTTTGAGCTTGATTTTTGGTTTTGTGCAGTGGATCTCAATGAGTTTTGGGGTGGGTTTTAGGTTATTTTTGGTGGGGGTTTGGCTCGCGGTGGGTTGCAGGGTGGCTTATGGTGGGTTGCGGGATGGCTCACGATGGTGGTTTCCATTTTTGGTCGATTCCGGTGGTTTTGGGTGTGGGTTTTTTTTGTTTTTTTGTTTTACGTTGCTCCAAACACACAATATTAAATATTTGTTGGATCATTTTCCTAGAATGCAAACAAATACTGGAAAAACAATCATTTTCCCTAAAATCATTTACATTTACAAACATTTTACTGTGAAAAATAATTTACATCGAAACAAGCCAAGCCAAAATACCGGCAAATGCTGAAAATGTTTTCCGTAAAACATTTTATAGCGAAACAATCCGAGTATATGAAATTAGAGTACACACAGTACACATTCATTCTATTCTCTTCGTAGCCCTAAAATTCACGATGGCGAAAGAGGCAGATCCAACTCTAGGTTATCTCACCCGCAAGGACACGGAGGTCAAGCTTCCCAGACCCACGCGGGTCAAGAATAAGACTCCGGCGCCGATCCAAATCACCGCTGAGCAGATCCTCCGGGAGGCACGTGAACGCCAGGAGGCTGAGATTCGCCCTCCGAAGCAAAAAATCACCGACGCGAGCGAGCTTGCCGACTACCGCCTCCGCAAGCGTAAGGAGTTCGAGGACCTCATCCGTCGTGTGCGATGGAACATCAGTGTTTGGATCAAGTACGCGCAGTGGGAGGAGTCTCAGAAGGACTTCAATCGCGCGCGCTCCGTTTGGGAACGGGCTCTCGAGGTCGATTACCGGAACCACACGCTGTGGCTGAAGTACGCGGAGGTGGAGATGAAGAACAAGTTCATCAACCACGCGCGCAACGTTTGGGACCGCGCCGTCGCGCTCTTGCCGAGAGTGGACCAGTTGTGGTACAAGTACATCCACATGGAGGAGATGCTTGGCAATGTCGCCGGAGCCAGGGAGATCTTCGAGAGGTGGATGAAGTGGATGCCGGACCAGCAAGGATGGCTCTCGTACATCAAGTTCGAGCTCCGGTACAACGAGGTCGAGCGAGCGCGGGAGATATTCGAGCGGTTCACTCAATGTCACCCTAAGGTCGCTGCGTGGATTCGCTACGCCAAGTTTGAGATGAAGAACGGCGAAATCGCTAGGTCAAGGAATGTATACGAACGTGCTGTCGAAAAACTCGCCGACGACGAGGAAGCCGAGTTATTATTCGTTGCATTTGCAGAATTTGAAGAGCGATGCAAGGAAAGCGAGCGCGCCAGGTGTATCTATAAGTTCGCGCTTGATCATATACCGAAAGGGAGGGCTGAGGACTTGTATAGAAAATTTGTAGCATTTGAGAAGCAGTATGGAGATAAAGAAGGAATAGAGGATGCCATAGTAGGGAAGAGAAGGTTTCAGTATGAGGATGAGGTGAGGAAGAATCCATTGAATTACGATTCGTGGTTCGATTATATTCGCTTGGAAGAGAGTGTAGGGAATAAGAGTCGGATTAGAGAGGTGTACGAGCGAGCCATTGCGAATGTGCCTCC